>VBSM01000529.1:40374866-40491033 GCA_008086735.1 Cheirogaleus medius | reverse complement strand
GGGGAGGCCGGGGGCGCTTGGCGACCGCTCGCCTCGCGGCGGCGGCGGGCGGAGTAGAGAGCGCCGCGGCGCGGGCGTCTGTGCGCTCCGGTGTGTGTCGCCGAGGCTGGGATGCGTGCCCGCGTGGGTCGCTGCCTGCGTGCGCGTTTGGATGCTGGCGCCTGTGTTTAGCTCTGTCAGAAAGAGGGGCGAGTCGAGAGCTTGCGGATGGGAGAGCGCCTTTCTCTGCCCGGAGCTGGACGCGCGGGCGAGAGGCTACAACGCGGCTTGAAGCGAGCCTGCGGGGACCGGAGCGAGAATCCTCCCGCTCCTGCCCCGCTCCCGCTGGCCCGTTAGACGCACGTTCACAGTGTTGATGGTTTTGAATAAAGGCCGTATGGGGGTTCCACTACACTTCACAACACTTAACATGTTTTGAAGTAATCGTATAAATTAAAGGTGGCTTACGTTCAGAACCCCCTAATTATCCAGTTCACGTTTGCACATTTCTGTGTCAATTATAGGTCTTCGGGAAATCCATAAAATTATATATACCATTGCCACTCCCTGAATTAGCACCCATTGTTTTTATTATTTCAACGATGAGTTATTCTGGATTGAAACCTGAATTTCGATGGCATGAAGATAGGGAGGGGTGGGGAGGAGGTTAGAGTAGGAAGACGACCCCCACCCCCTTCACTCCCTATCCTGAAAAGGCTTGGTGACAATTCTGGAAACTGAAAGGGATCAAAGATTTTCTTGATTTCCTATTGAGAAGGGCGACCTAATCAAAGCTGTATAAAAGTCAACTTCTAAGCAATCAGAAATTGTCTGCTGATGTCCTTGATCGAAACCCTAGCATTCAAATGTAGTATTGAAGAACTCCCAGAAATGGCTTTTGAAGCGCTATTGTTCTTTTCCATATACAGAGGCCCTCTTAAAGGTTTAGGAAGTTCAAAATGCAGCGATTTGAAAGGACTGACTTTGTAACTATTTGGCAACGCTGGGGGGATCTGCCAGGATGAGAAAAGAGGCCGAGGTGGGAAGTGCAAATGTGTTCTTACTATCTTCTTGGGAACAGTGCTGCTATCAAGTGGGAATTCAGTTCTACACATCAAGTTGGCAATTAAATCTCTTTCCTAAAGCAGATTTAGAAGATGATTTTTAGTGGGGTTTCTTTTTTTTTTGTGATGGTTTGCTTAAGGCCTGAATAGGCATATCTGAAACATTTAATCATGTTCATTGTATTCAACAATAAAATCTGAATAAAAATTACTTATTGTTGATGACGCTCATCTCACAAGCTGTTTCACAGTATGTTTCATTTGCAAGACACACCATTGTGCGAGGCTGCAGGGAAGAGATTGTATCACTTATTGTTCATTTTCTTCTCCCAGCACCAGAGAGGAATATGCTTCTTCACTCCCCTTTGCCCTCCAAAGTAATTTTTCTTACATGGGTGGGTGTTTGGCTTGGTACCTGATAGCACCCATCTGAAAAACTGCTTCTAGTGGATTTTGGATGCTTGGAGCCACCCTGCAGGCAGATGAAGAATCTAATTGAGGCAGCATTTCATTTTGATAATTCACTTAAGTCACACATTTTGTTTTTGCTGAGATTTAATCCTTCTCTTGAACTAATAAAGCAAACAAAGCAGGAAAATCACAATTTATGCCTTTTAGATGGCACTTTAAAAAATAGCATAAATTAAAGGGTGTTGTCAGGAACTTTAAATGTTATTTAGGACTTACTCTGACAAAGAATATTCACCGGTTGAGTTAAGCAATTTTGGATAAATCACTTAACCTCTCAGAACCTCAGTTTCATCATCTGCAAAACAGGGACAATATTACCTACCTTGTGGATCTTTTATGGGGAATATCGTCTCATTGAGCACTTTGACACGTAACAGGATTCCAAGAGAATGGTAAGTTTTAGTAATAGACAGTGTGGTATGCTGTTAAAGAAACAGGATAGCATTTGGAATTGGGAGACCAGGATTGAATCCAGCTACCTCCTTAGTGATGTTTGGGAAGTCACCTTTCATAATAATAAAAAAGAATAATTAATTTTTATGGAGTAATTATATGCATTCTACATATATTAACTTATTTAATCTTTAAATAACCCTAGGAAGTAGATACTTGTATTCTCATTTCTTTTTGATAGATAAGGAAACTGGGGCACAGGGAGATTTGGTAACTGGCCTGCAATTACATAGCAAATAAAAGATGGAACCAGGATTTAAACCCTACCATTCTGGTTCCAGGGTCTGTCCTAACCACTGTGTTATGCTACCTCTGAGTGAGGAGGTGATCCCAGCTATCTTGCAGGTAGTTGTAAAATTTAATGGGGAATAATGAAATAGTAAGACTTTTATAGGAGGAATCTACATATTTTCCCATTTTTCGATGCTAACAAAACAAAATGGGTGCTGCTTTATTGTCAACAGAGCTTGAGGCTGATGGTAGACATTTTGAACACTTCTGTCTCTGTGATAGCTTCTAACAGGTGTTGGTTGTATTGGTTTACATTTATCCACTGTGTGAAAAATTTATTAATTGGGTAATTAATTAGCCATCAATTAATTAGTAAATAATCAATTATGCAATTAATTAGTAATGCAGGAGTGCATTACTGCTCTTGTCAGTTACTAGATGTGCTAAGGAGAGATTCTCAGACTAAAAGGTGGTATAGCAGGTGGTAAGAAGTCTGGACTTGGGCGCTACACTGCCTGGCTTCAGACCTCAGCTCTGCCAGCTCCACAAGCTGTGTGGCCTTGGCCAACTTACCTGACTTCTCTGTTCTTTGGTTTTCTTTATAATAAAATAACAGTACCTACCTCATAAAATTTTGATGATTACAAATATTATCACAAAGTGCTTAGAACATTACCTAGCTTGTAAGATTACTTAGGTATTAGTGTTATCCTTTAAATGAGATAAAAATCCTTCCCCTAGATAATAAAAAAAGTTTTCTGTCATTGATATCCAGAGACTTAAGTATCCTAATAGTATCTGGTCTGTTTTTAAGAAGATATACATTTTAGGATTTCAGACAACGGTTTTGTTTTATTTTATTGGAAATATTTCCTTGAACATTTTCCGCTCTTTGTGAAAAGGAGTTTAGGAAATCCACATCAGGCTGAACACTGCATGCCATTGTACACTGTAGCAATTATTTTAAGGAAAATAAAATGACTTTGATTCATTGATTGAATTCTAGATGTGGATTAGTCAACTCTCCCAATTTACAGATTGGAAAAAAAAATCAGAATTGTAGTGATACAGAATTTTACAGCTGAGAGGCACCATCGCAACCCAGAATTCTTAGACTCCTTGTCCAGTGCTCCTTCTACTAGACCAGATTGTCTCCTATACCAGGATAGAGAAGTGGCTTGAAAATATAAATAAAACTTGGCAGGGAAGGTGTTGTCAGGCTAACAGCATGAGCCAGCCAGACATACTGCACTGAAAAAAGAGTGTTAGTAGGAAAAGAAAACCCCTCCTCTGATATGTACCATATTTATAGCCATGAAAACTAGCACTGAGCTCAATCTATGAAATGCATGTCAGGATATAAACTTGTGTAAAAACACAAAAACAAACCGTTAATCTAATTAATTACCTGAATATTTTGGTTAGGTTGGAGACCATATGTTCAGGTTTCTTTTTCTGTGACATACTCTTTGTATTTTTCTTCCATTTAGTCCCCAGATAGGGGAAGGTTTTGGTTCAGGAATCATAAAACTCCTCTGGCTTCTATTTCATGAAATATGTAGCATATTCTATTGGAAAGAAATTGCCAGCTTGCTTTTATTATTATTATTTTATTTTATTTCAGCCCAACATATAACTAATCTATAATGCCAGTGGGGGATTCTCATAAACAGAAAGGAAAACAGAAATAAAATCCTGCTGCATAGGAGAGCTCACAGCTAAAATGATGAAAGTTCTGTGGTGGCGAAGGTGGCCTGTTTAGCTTAGGGGATAAAATGAGGGCGGGTCCTCTCAGATAGTAGTAACTAGTTAGGGGTGAACCCAGGTCAACAGTGTTGACCACCTAGAGCGAGCCTTGCAAAATTAACAACCCCATGTAACTGCTGTGAGCTTCATATGGATTTCTGATTTTCTCTCTTGGTCAGTCTCTTCCATCTCTTGACTGGACTCATGATCTGTTGGTTTACTCTCCACCAGTTTTGCCATCTCCTTTTTGCTCTTTCTCTCTCTGCCTCTCCTTGTTTTTATTAATATCTCAGTCTTTGTCTTGGTTAGTCTTTATGTGTTTGTTTCTATTATTGTTAGTGTTACATTTGAAAATAAAGACTGAAAAATTAGGAATATGCATTGAGAGTATCTGGGAAATTGGGGAAGGAAATTCTGGTCATGCACATAAACATCACTTCTGTGTTCATTCAACAAATATTTACTTAGCGCCCACTTTGTGCCTGGCTCCGACTCTGTGCTAGGTGTTGTGAAAGGTTCAGAGATTTCCTGCAGCAGAGACACTCATTTACCTCATGGAGAATTTTCTAAACTCATTTGCTGTAGAACTTTTGATTTCAAGGATCATCTCTCAGTGTATTATGAAATGGATTGGGGAAAATGTAGGGAATCAAGATTATTAAGAGGAGTTAATTCTATCATGAAAATAATGTGTGTAATTTGAAATGTAGAATAGAATATTTAAGACATACAAAAAGTATGAATAACAATACAGTAAAAAGTTTCATACCTACCACTCAGCTAATGAAATAAGGCCAAACAAATATAGTTGAAGCCTCCTACTAACCTCTCTCTGATCATATCTACCCCCCTTCTGCCAGACATAGTCATTATCATAAATTTGCTATTCATCATTCCATATGATTCTTTTGAATATGTCTTTCAGAAGAACAAATCTTAACAGAATTCCATTGAATTCTCATTCAGTTTCTAGCTAGTCATGACATAGGTGGTGAGAAAAATAATATTTTGTCCAATAATTGTTCTGGAATAAAGGACATTTATAAACTAGGGGAAGGAAATGTGGCTTCTCTTTTTAACACCAGTATCTGGAATGTAGTAGCTGCTCAATACGTTTCTGCTCAATTGAATTGAATTAAATGTGTGTAGTCTTATGTGGTTCATTAAGTTAATGTGGATAAAAAGATTAGGGTAAATTAATTGTTTTCCATGAACTATATGGAAATTCTTTGTGATCAGTGAACTTGAAAACTATTTTCTATTTTTGTTGCAGTTTTTTATTTTATAATCTGGATTTGGAAGTGAATAGTAATAATTATCTGTTGCAAGTCATTTCTGTGTTTTATTGACATCTCTTAGAATCATTAACAATAACTACTTATCCAAATCTGTCCTATTAAAATAGTTGGTTCAGTACAGCTATCCACTTCTATTACAGGAAAAATTATAAATATAAAAGAATTCAGCCAAAAAGGAAATTTTAAGATTACAATGCTAATCAAATACTCATTATCCTGACACTAAATACTTTGAAGGTTTATGAAGGTCCTATCCTATCCTTGGGGTGTCCAATGTCAGTAACAGAGTGTTATAATTAGTTACTCTCATGCCAACACAAGCATTTCTCTAGGTATATAGGAAGAACATCCTCTTGAAAAAGTTTACATCATCATAAATATAAGTCATTTTGGAGCAATATTTTCCTTTTTTATTATCCTTAGCCCATATTCATATATCATCATATACATGTCAACAGGTGGAGTGAATAGCACAATATTGGTGAAGAAGGCATGGTTGAAAGAATGAGAGGAGAAAGAAAGTGGAAGACTTACAGCCCAACCGGGGGAGGTTTTTGATATTAATACTAAATCATAGATATATGGGAGATAGAAGATTAGCTTCTGTCATGGGGTTAGAAGTTGATCATGGCAGAGGATCTTCCCCTAGGATTTTCTATCTTTGCTTTCACTGGTACAGATTTCTCCTAGTAGTTTTGGGAGTTATAGTTAAACCCCCACAGTTAATATAACCACAGTGAACTTTGTGATGTGAATGACCATAAGCATAATAAAAACACTGTGCAGAGGTAAGGAAGAGATGCTGTACAGTGATATTCCTTGATGATTGCTTAGTAGTGCCTATGACGATGGCTCGTGGTGGTGCTTGTTGTGAATTGCAGGCCACATTAATCTGAGCAGTAGTATATGCACATGCACAAAACTTCTAAGTATAAATCACAACCATTCAAATATACTCATGTTAAACCAGAAGTGCTGGTAATCCAGTTGTGGATAAAATCAAAGATGGGCCAGCCTTATGCTGAATTTGAGCTATGGCATGTATCCTTAGAACATAGTTCCAATGAATGCAAAAAGGTTATTTATGCCTTCGGGAAGCTGAATAGATTTATAGACCACAGAGAAGTTGGATTCTTGCCAACCTTCTGCTATCTAACTCCTTAATTTTAATGTAGTTGAATTTATCAATCTTTTCCTTTATGGTTAGAACTTTTTCTGTCTTGTTTAAGAAAGCCTTTTATTTTTTTAACCCTGATGTCATGAACATGTTCTCCTTTATTATCTTCTGAAAGCATTATTGTTTTGTTTGCCTTTCAAATTCAGGTTCTATAATCTGTGTGTGTGTGTACGGGGGGCGGGAGAGGTAGGCATTCTACTTTTCTTCCATATGGAACAATAATTTTCCTGGAACACAGAGTCAGTTTCTTAGTATATATTTTTCCTTTGCCCAAACCAAGCTTTATTTATAATAAGCCTTGATATTTGGCAGAACAAATCCCCAAAATGTCCTTCTTTAAAAGTGTCTTGGCTTTTCTTGGCTGTCTGTCTTCCGTATACATTTGTTACCATCTTTTAAGGTTTCACAAGAATACTCTTGATATTTGCTTTGAGTTACATTGAATTTATAGCTGATTCAGGGAGAATGCCATCATTATGATATTGAGTCTCTCTACCCATAAATATAGTAACTCTCTCCATTTATTTAGTTCTTATTTAATGTCTTTCAATACAGTTTATAATTTCCTCTACACAGGCATGAACTCTTGTTAGATTTATTTTTAGGTGCTTTCTATTTTTCGAATTGCTACTCTGAATGCTATCTTTAAAAAATTATGTTTTCTAGCTTATTAGTTTTTCATCATATACTGCCTGCATTTCTTGTTCTAAATGATGGGGAGTCAGGAGATGAGAAAAAAAAACCCTGGTGGTTAATGAGTGCTTACTAAGTACAAGCATACCTTGGAGATATTGCTGGTTCGGTTCCAGGCTACCACCATAAAGCAAATATTGCACTGAAGCTAGTGATGTGAATTCTTTGGTTTCTCAGTGTTTATAAAAGTTAATGTTTATACTATATTGTAGTCAAATTTTAAGTATGCAAAAGCATTGTGTCAAAAAAACCGATGTAAATTCTTTGTTACTAAAAAAATTTAACAATCATCTGAGCCTTCAGCAAGTTGTAATCTTTTTGCTGGTGGAGGGTCTGTCTTTGATATTGATGGCTGCTGACCGATCAGAGTGGTGGTTGCTGAAGGTTGGGGTGGCTGTGGCCATTTCTTAAAATAATTTAACAGTGAAGTTGGCCACATTGGATGACTCTTCCTTTCACAAAAGATTTCTCTGTAGCATGTGGTGCTGTTTGGTAGCATTTTACCCAGAGTAGAACTTCTTTCAAAATTAGAATCAATCTTCTCAAACTCTGCCACTGCTTTATCAATTAAGTTTATGTAATATTCTAAATCTTTTGTTGTTATTTTGACAATGTTCATAGCATCTTCACTAGGAACAGATTCCATCTCAGGAAATCACTTTTTTTCCTTACCCATAAGAAGCAACTCCTCTTCCATTAAAACTTTATCATGAGTTTGCAGCAATTCAGTTACAGCGTCAGGCTCCACTTCTAATTCTCATTCTTTCTCTTTTTCTTCCACATCTGCAGGTACTGCCTCCACTGAAGTTGTGAACCCCTCAAAGCCATCCATGAGGGTTGGAATCAATTTCTTCCAAACTCCTGTTAATGTTGATATTTAGCACTCCTCCCATGAATCATGAATGTTCTTAATGGCTCTAGAATGGTGAATCTTTTTCAGAAGGTTTTCAGTTAACTTTGCCCAAATCCATCAGAGGAATCACTATGGCAGCTTTGGCCTTACAGATTATATTTCTTAAATAATAAGACTTGAAGGTCTAAATTACTTTTTGATCCATGGGCTGCACAATAGATTTTGTGAAGACATGAAAACAACATTAATTTCCTTGTACATATCTATTAGAGCTCTTGGATGACTAGGTGTATCATCAGTGAGCACTAATATTTTAAAATATATCTTTTTTTCTAAGCAGTAGGTCTCAACAGTGGGCTTAAAATATTTAGTAAACTATGCTATAAACAGATGCCATTCAGGCTTTGTTGTTCTATTTATAGAGCACAGACAGAGTAGATTTAGTATAATTCTTAAAGGCCCTAGGATTTTCAGAATGGTAAATGAGCATTGGCTCCAACACAAAGTCACCAGATGCAGTAGCTCCTACCAAGAGGCCTGTCCTTTGAAGCTTTGAAATCAGGCACTGACATCTCCTCTCTAGCTATGAAAGTCCTAGGTGGCATGTTTCAATGGAAGCCTGTGTCATCTACATTGAAATCTGTTATTTAGTGTAGCCACTTTCATCAGTGATTTTAGCTAGATCTTCTGGATAACTCGCTGCAGCTTCTCTATCAGCACTGACTGCTTCACCTTGCACTTTTATGTTATAGAGATAGCTTCTTTTCTTAAACCTCATGAACCAACCTCTGCTAGCTTCCTACTTTTCTTCTGCAGCTTCCTTACCTCTCTCAGCCTTCATAGAATAGGAGAATTAGGGCCTTGCTCTGGATTAGGCTTTGGCTTAAGAGAATGTTGTGGCTGGTTTGACCTTCTATCCAGACCATGAAAACTTACTCCATATTGACAACAAGGCTGTTTCACTTATCATTCACGTGTTCACTGGAGTAGCACTTTTAATTTCCTTTAAGAATTTTTTTGGCATTCGCAGCTTGGCTAACTGGTGCAAGAGGCCTAGCTTTTGGACTGTCTCAGCTTTTCACCATGCCTTCCTCACTAAGCTTGATCATTTCTGGCTTTTGATTTAACATGAGAGATGTGTGACTCTTCCTTTCACTTGAACACTTAGAGGCCATTGTAGGGTTATGAATTGGCCCAATTTCAACGTTGTTGTGTTTCAGGGAATAGGGAGGCCTGAGGAGAGGGAGAGAGAGGAGATGGGGGGGCAGCCATTGGGTAGAGCATTCAGAACACTCACAACGTTTATTGATTAACTTCGCTGTCTTATATGGGCCTGGTTTTTGTGGCGCCTTAAAATAATTACGGTAGTAACATCAAAGATCACTGATCACAGATCAGCATAACAGATGTAATAAGGATGAGAGAGTTTGAGAGAATTAGCGAAATGTGACACAGACAGGAAGCGAGCATGAGCTGCTGGAAAATGGCACCATTAGACTTGCTCGTGGCAGGGCTGCCACCCACAAACCTTCAATTTGTGAAAAATGCAATACTGAGAAGTGCAATAAAGTGAGTACAATAAAACAAGGTGTGCCTCTACTAGGTGCTTTCCACGCTGTTAGTTGATACCCAGAACAGTGTCAGGGAAAGGGCTGTGGATAGCTCAGCACCAGTCCTGACAAGCTCACTGCCCTCCTTTGCAGACTGACAGTGCAGAGGGCATAAGAGGACGTCCTTCATCCCAAAGGGCCAGTGGGAGGGCAGGGTAAGGAATGGGGCTAGTGTTGGAGTGATAAACTGGGAGCAGCGGCCAGTCCCTTTGTTTAGGTGGTAGAGGTTTTTTGAAAGATATCTCTGGGTTTCCCATAGAGAGGGCATGCACGAAGGTAGGCATGTCTCTGGTAGCCACAGTCTCTGGCTGGTTAGATGCCCTGTCCAGTATGTGTAACTGGTACTGGGGCCTGGTCTGGCATTTCAGGAAGACCATAGTTATTTGGTTGCCTGAGGGGAAGGTTTTGGCTGGTGTCTCAGGTCAGTGAATATTATTCCCACTTCCAGATGGGGAGCCACAGGTATAGGGGAATGCAGCGATGTGTCCGGGTCATTAGGCTGAGCTGGAATAGAGACCCAGCTCTCCTTGCACCAGACCAGGCCTCTTTCCATCCCACACACTGACTGAAGATCCTCACGCATGCTATCAGGATAACGTAGTGAAATACTGGCAGGGTTTTTCTATTGGAGGAAGTGCCATTATGTGTGGGAATTGTGATTTATATTACGTCTGTAAAAAGGGGGATAATGGGAGAGATGTCTGACTATGGCCCATGTGGTGACTATTACCTGCCAATTACACCCCATCCCCATATCCCTTGTGCCATTGATCTTTTAACAAGTCCACTCCCACTCCCCATTCAAATAATATTCATATTTTAGGACCTAGGGCAGATATTCATTTCTCCCTACAAGTTCCCATTTACGACATCAGTGTTGATAAATTTCAAATTACTCTTTTCCCCTTGGCAAAGGCTGCACCTCTTTTCCCTTTCTCTCACATCTGTCATCAGCACATGCTTCATTGTGTTTTCTGGAATGAAGATAATACACACAGTACTAGTTTGGGTTGATATAAAAGAGGATGTCTCATATATAAAACAAGGTTAAGGAAGAGGAGAGCTTACCACTTAGTTGCCCTGATAACACGATATATTTTCTATTTGCTGTCTGTGAGTTCACATGAGCCAGGCCAGATATCATTCTGTGCGTATTTGACTATTCCGAATGTATCAGTGGAGAAAGGAAGTCTTGGTTTGTTTGAGTAGCCATAAATCAACATGGCTGGGAGTAAGAGGGGCCGAGAGGTAGGGGACTTGGGGGATTGGACTATTGTTGCTTTCTTAAAAAAATAAAGGTCATACAATGTAGGTTCAATCTAAGTTTGATACCTCCCTCTGCCTGCCTTTGCAAGGTATGTGTCTCTTTGGTAGGCCTCTGGGGTGCTGGATCTAAAACAGCACACTTCATTATGTCTTCAGTGGTTCTGTTCCACACCTGTTAATCTGGATGCTTCTAAAGATTGAGAGTTTCTAAAGTGCGTTTTCAAAGAAAGGCACTATAAATACTTACTACCTTTAATTTTTAGAATCTAGCATAGTTCCTTTGCAGTAGAAGGGAAGATGTCCCTGTAGTGAACTATCGTGAGTCCATGAAAACAAAATAAGGGCTTGTTTACACATTTCCTTTGAGACGTGTTTTTATTATTCCCATGCTTTTCTTTCCTTTCCTGTCCTTTACTCTTCTATCCTCCTTCCCTCCCTCTCTTCCTTTCTTTCCTTCCTTTTTCCCTCCAGTTCTGTAAAATCAAAGGAGTTGCATGAAATCAACAGCAAACAAAAGCTTCTTAACCATAAAGGTTTGTAGCGTGACTTTCCACAGTTCATAGAATGTCCTTTGCTCCCTCTCTTTCCCATGGGCATTATTTCGGCACAGGGGAGTATTTTGAGCATAGTTGAGAGGTGGACTTTCTAGTTCCTTGTCAAGTCCCAGAGTAACATAATTATTTGTTATGTGTGATTGTTCACGTGGTGGATTTTCTGATGCTGATTTAAAATTAGCTTAAAGATCAAACTTCTGCCAGTCAGTACGCAGCAGGGAAAACGTACCTCTCTGTGCTCTCTCTCTGAATACACCCAAAACAGCAACAGCCACACTACCATGACTCCAAGCACAATTTAATAATTTTAATGACATATGCTGTATCAGTGGCAACCAGGAGGTCCATACCAGGGAGCTTAATAGGAAGAATTTAATATAGGAATCTAGTTACAAAGGTGTTGGAAGAGCTGAAAGTGTGATAAAGAAGCAAAGGACAGATATTAGCAGCAGCAGGAAGCCAAGTGACTATAGATCTGCGGGCACAAAGGGAGGATATGGTGTCATCAGAGGCCAGGAGCTGGGCCCACCAGGGGGCAGGTAGAACCTTGGAGGACGGGCCATACTGGGAAAACTGGCAGGAGTTGGGGCTGCTGGAAGCATAGCAGATGCTTATGGGAGGAGCAGGCACCACACAGGGATAGGCTGGAACCCTGGAGGAGACTTGGCCCCTTCTGGGGATGCTATCTTGAAGCAGAAAGAGAGAGAAAGGGAGAGAAATACCCTAGCTTTTCCATTCTCCTCCTCTCTTCTCCCCTGTGGGTCTTTCCCACTAAGCGACCCCAACTGGAAGTCAACAGCCAGGGGAGCCTGAGATATGTAGTTAGGATCAACTTTCTGCAACATCCAACAGAGCAAGGGAAGGGGCCAGGAGTGGTTCTGAGAGAAACAGGCCAAGAACCTGTTCACATGGTAGGAAATAGATATGTTTGTGAATTTTGCAGAACTAAAAGAAAACAATGCAGTGAAACACTCTTTGGGATCAACTGCCCCTTCTTCCTTTTTCCTGACCTCCCCTCCACCTCCCAACCATCTACCCTTGCAGAGAATTGAGAGTGACTGTGTTGGCAGTGGACTCTGTCTTGGCAAGGTGGGCTATGTGTTGGGCGCCCCAAGGAGTAGAACAGCAGCAGTAGGACCACGCGGTCCCTACCTTTTCTGCAATCCCACAATGTAAAAGGCTCTGAAAAGTCAAAGTGTTTTTGGTAACTCATTTAGTGGTAAAACCTGACCTGATGTGAACTGACATGAGGCTACTTAGAATCTTTATTGACCCCTCTGGGTGGGAATAGTCATCCATGTGCTCCAGAAGCATTAATGAGTTTGATTACTAGATATCATCCTGAATCTGGGTGGGGATATTACAAATAAAACTTAAGTGTATGGTATAGTATATGCTGCCTTTCTAAAATGCAGAATAAAATTTGCATTCTGAACACATCTGACCCTGGGGAATTTGGATAAGGGATTGTGAACCTGTACTTCAAGAGGACAGAGGGGAAAAGAATGGAAATGTGATTGCTAAATTGCAGGTCGGGCAGTGCTTGTGTGAACATCACAGCTCTGGCATTCCGTGGTTCCCTGTGTCAGTAGCCCGTAGCCTGTCAGAACAGCCCACTCATTTTATAGCGGAGCAGATTTTGCGTAGGGAGGACACACGGCGTACATGTTGTAAGGTCACCAAGGTGTTAGTAGTGGAGCTAGAACCATTTATTTCCCCTTTGCAATGAGTAATGTTTGTTTTAGGTCTGATTCTTTGGTTCCATTCAAACATTTAAATGTTTGACGTTTAGAGGTAGTAAAGGATGCCAATGGGTTACTATCTAGGTAAATCCACACACTAGCTGCAGTAATCTTACATTTCTGTAGTATTTCATATGTGCTCATGCACACACACACACACACACTCTCTCTCTCTCTCTCTTTCTCTTTCTCTCTCTCTCTCTTGCTCTTTAGATATCTTCTCCTTCGATCTCCAGAACAGTCCTATCAGTTAGAGAGGATGGGCATTACAATCCCCATTTTACAGACGGTCAAACCAAGGTGTGGCTCCTAACTAGCTCTGGGACTGTGGGCAAAACCCTTAACTTTCTGAGCCTCAGTCAAAAAATGAGTCATTATAGAGTTATTTTGTAAATCAAAAGAAGTAATACATGCGACACAATTGAACTGCACCTGGTGTACACTGACATGCCACAAATGGTAGTTCCTCTCTCCCTCCCTTCTCCACCTGCAGCAAATGCAAGCATTGCACAACATCACACAGCTCTTCCCGCCGAAAAGGACATGCTTCAAGATAATAAAGAGAATTCAGTAGTTGAATGATGACAGATTCCCTCTCTCTGTGCCTCTATTTTTTTTCAGCTTTAAGAGGAGGGGCTTGAACTAACCCCCACCCCTCTGTGCTGACTTTCTCTTTCTCCCTTCAAAAACAAGGTCATGATTTGCTGTGACCTTGGTGGTCCCTATTGTCTTCACAGTTTAGGAGACAGTTTGACATTTTGTTTACTCCATATCCTGCTGGCAAGGGGAAAACGAGCACCACAAACACAATTTGCTGTAGAAAACAACTTTATGTCTTGTGAGCCCACGTGGGACTTTATCATAATTCACTTTTGGTGGGAATAATAAAATATTTTTCTTTTTCTGAATATTTTGCAAGATTAATAAAGCTGCATTCTTAGGGAAAGTTTATTAATCCATAACTTATAGAAAACTCCAGAGGAAGAAGATGTGAGATATGTTCTGTAAGTAATGACATCAGACATGTCACTGTTAAAATTGAATTCTGCATACATTGTCAAGCAAGCTCTCTTCTAGGTGCATTGCAGGTTGCTGATATAGTGGTGACTTCATCTTTGACATGATCTAAACAAGCAGTTGTTATTTTTTTTAAATCAGGAGGGTGTGAAAGAGCAGGTAGGAGCATATGGAATAATAACAGTCTGCAGGATCCTGATCCTTCCTATCTCTTTGGCTGCATTTGAGCTATGTTCGACAGAAAGGCCTGTGTTTGGACTCTGGCTTGGCACAAGAGCTGTGTGTACTGGAGTCTCTGGGATCTGTCAAATGGTGGTGGTGCTGGTGGCAGTGATAATGAGGATGGTGGCAATGTGGATGAAGAGGTAATGGCTACCTAAGTGTCCCTTACAACGAATGATCATTTATGTGAAAGGGCTCTGTACTCTATCACTTCATCCATTTACTCAGTGTTTATTGAGCAGCTACAGGGTGCTAGGCACAATGGTGGAATCCATGGATGTTGCCATGTAAAAGACACACACTTCCTCAAGATCCAGGAATAGTCAAGGAAGCACAAATAAACAGGTAATGATGGCTAAGTACAACCAAAAAGGTATTTGCTGAAGTAAAAAATAAGATAGCGGGATGATTTTTGCCACGGCAGCAAAAGGTCAGCATCTATGCTAAGCATTTTGGAGAGTGACTTGGAATTTGCTGGTGAGTGTTTCATGTAATAAGTACCTTCTGGGTACTGTGCTGGACTCCGTGCTTACAGGGTAAGGCACGATGGAAATTATAGTTGCCCTCCTGAAGACCCAAAACCAGCATTCTCCGTCAAAGGACCATAACAAAGGCACCATTATGTATAGGAGTCCTAGGTAATTTGACATGAGTGGATCACGAAGAGGTGGGGTGGCAGGAGCTGGGAAGATGAGGACAGGAGGGTCGCCAGGGCCAGTTTGTGGAGCACCTTGTCGCCAAGTGTTAGCCGTGAGATTGTGGTTATGTGTCTGGGGGTGAAATAGCCTTTCCTTTGTGTAGCCTTCTCTGCGGTTAACTTGATTCTCCTATTGCCTGGAGTCTAAGAACAGTCTACAAAGAAATACAGTTATGTTTAAGTGAAGAGAGGCTGTGTGTGTATCAGGTATGGTATATTTTAATGGTTTTTCAGGTATCTCCTGTTAGAGCTGCAAGCTCAAATGCCTACTGGGCCAGGCATTAGTGAGTGAAACAGTCAAGGTGGGTACTGGGAGGGTCAACATTGATCTCTGATAAATTGATGGTTTACACTCACGCAGGGGTCCTCAAACTTTCTAAACAGGGGGCCAGTTCACTGTCCCTCAGACCGTTGGAGGGCTGGACTATAGTTTTTTAAAAAAAACTGAACAGATTCCTATGCACACTGCACATATCTTATTTTGAAGTAAAAAACAAAACGGGCAAAAACACCCAGCGGGCCGGATAAATGTCCTTGGTGGGCCACAGTTTGAGGACCCCTGGTTTACAGTAACAGAATGCTGGACCCAGGTAGAAGTTCTTTGGCTTCTTCAAGAAAAGGTAGAAATCTTGTTTTTATGTGAAGTCCCTCTGTTTAAAAATTTGGCACTAAATTAATTAAAACAAAAAACATTTCATGAGTTAAAGATAACTGGTCTAAGGGCTGTTTTTAGCTTATGAACCACACACTGGTGAATTCTGGCCTATTCTTTATAATTAGTATGTTATGACTACATAAATCTCCTTCAAGTGGAAGTTTAGTCAATATACCAAGGGGTAAATTGGGCCATATTTGGTAAAGGGAAAAATTTCTGCAGGACAGTTGAATTGTGGAAATTGGTCCTCATTTATTTCTGTTTCCTCAATTCTCTTGTTTTTCTTGATCAAATTCTTCTGTTATATGGTAAAAGCTTCAGTGAAACCAGTGCCCACCGGAGTTCTGAAGCGATGAAGTTTGCATCTAAGTCTACAGCTGCTTTAATTAAGCATATTACGTGCTGCTACCAAGGGCGTATCCTTGTAGTAAGTCAAATGGGTAGTTTTAGGGTCTGTAATGACAACATTCGGTGGCTTTCACATTTAGGGTTGAAACTCCCAGCTACTAAAATATGCACATTTCAAACCAGAGTGAAAACATGAGCAACTTAGTAGTTACTGTGGAATTGAGTGAATGTCATAAATATTTATTTATCTTTTTCATAGCTGGCATAAAAATGTTAGGATATAAAAAAGTTGTTCACTATAAAAACAACAGAAAATTCATTGGCTATACATCTCTCGAATGCGTGTGTGTCTCTTTGGGTTTTCATTAATGTCTAGCAGTATACTTTGAGAAATTAGATTTGAACAGAAGCTTTAGCAGAATATGAAAACTCCTAGTGTTCACAATTAACCCATTTTAAGCAAGAATCCACTGCATACAGCAGCCTGCTTTTAACTGTGTAGTAGCTACAGTCAAGTTTAATAAAATTTTCTTTCAGAAATTTTTTTCTCAAGAAATGTTTTCTCCCTTGTTTATTGAACTTGGAAAACACACAACAGAAAGAATACAAGAGGAAAAAGTCACTTATATTTCTAACCTGTGGCAACTACTGTTTATGTTTTTAGTTCTAGAGATAAAAAGGCTAGGGTATGAGGTCAGACCAACATGGGTTTCGGTCCAGTCTCCTCCATTTACTTAATCTTGCCAAGTCTTATTTTTCTCACCTGTGAAATAGAAATAAAGATGTCATCTATTGTATCTGCTATTTTATTACTAAACCAGATAATGCATTTAAGCATGATACTTGGCACGTAGAAAACATTTTAAAAACTAGCTATTATGATTTTTTTATTCTTTTTGCTATAAACATTTTACTTTGTGGAGTTCATCCTGTTAATACATTATTTATTTATTTTTTGTTAAAAACACTTCACATTATTCCCATATCTCTTTAAAAAACACTTTTAAGTGTCCTGTTAATAGTTATATAATATTTTTTACATACCTATATCATAATTTAACCCTTCCCTTTATACGTTTAAGTGGTTGCTAATTCTTTTTTTAAAAATAAATAATGCTTTGATGACTATCTTAACACATGGATGAATATCTTCATTCACTAATCTTTTGTGGCAACTTCATTTTCTGATTGGTTTGTGACTTTATCCCACATCTAGAATGGGCAGCATTATTATCAACATTCTCCATTGAAACTTTTAGTGATGATGGAAATGTTCAATATCTGGGCTGTCCACTATGGTAGCCACTGGCCACACGTGGCTATTGAGTATTTGAAATGTAGCTGGTGTGATTAAGAAATTGAAATTTTTTGAAAAATTAAATTTTACTTAATTTTAAATAGCCACCATGTGGCTAGTGGCTACCATATTAGACAGCATGGGCTTATATTGTTCTGGTTCAAAGAGTAGAGTGAGTGGACTTAGGCTTAGATTTTATGTTTCATACTGACATACCCATAAAACATTTAGTTTTTCTCCTCTGGTCTTTTCTTTTTTTATGTTTTTTTTGGGGGGATGGGTGGTTCCAGCATTATTGGAAATGTGTTTTATTACAAAACGGTAAAGATTTATGACTGAATCATAAGGATTAGCAGTATAGTTTTCTTTCTTTTTTAAATTAATCATATTAATAATAGCTTTTTAAAACATCAGCAAGGTACAGTATAATTTTTAAGTCACATAATAATGAGTAGAAACATAACTAAGCCAATTAAAATTTATATTCATAATCCCCTAGTAAATTTGCCTACAATTATTTTATTTTTTAAATCATTTCAAAATATTACAGGGCTAAAATGTTTTTGGTTACATGGATCACTTTCATTATGCTTGAGTCAGGTTATAAGTGTGCCCATCACCCAGATAGTGTTCATTGTACCCATTAGGTAGATTTTCACCATCCCTTCCTCTCCCTGCCCCCTCGCTTGATTTCCACTGAGTTTTACTTCCCTTTGTGTACATGTGTGTTCATTGGTTAGTTTCAATTTAACAATGAGTATATGTGGTGGTTATTTTTCCATTCTTTAGATACTTCACTTAGGAAAATGGTCTCCAGTTCCATCCAAATTGTTGCAAAAGGCCTTGATTCATCCTTCTTCACTATTGAGTAGTATTCTATAGTATACATATACCACCTTTTGTTATTCCACTCATGAATTGATAGGTACTTGGGTTGATTCCACATCTTTGCAATTGTGAATTGTGCTGCTATAAACATTCTAGTGCAGATGTCTTTTTGATAAAACGACTTTTCCTTTGGGGAAATATCCAGTAGTGGGATTGCTGGATCAAATGGTAGGTCTACTTTTAGTTCTTTGAGGAATCTCCATACTGTTTTCCATCAAGGTTGTACTAATTTGCAGTCCCATCAACAGTTTATAAGTGTTCTGTTCTCTCTGCATGTATGCCAGTATCTATTGATTTTGGACTTTTTAATAAAAGGTATTCTAACTGGGGTAAGGTGATATCTCATTGTGGTTTTAATTTGCATTTCCCTGATGATTAGTGACGCTGAGCATTTTTTCACAAGTTTATTGGCCATTTGTCTATCTTCTTTTGAAAATCTTCTGTTCATGTCTTTTGCACACTTTTTAATGGGTTTGATTGTTTTTTCCTTGCTGATTTGCTGGAGTTCTTTGTAGATTCTGGTTATCAGTCCTTTATCAGATGTATAGCTTGTGAATATTTTCTCCCATTCTGTAGGTTGTCTATTTGCCTGTTGAGTATTTCCTTAGCTGTGCAGAAGCTTTAATTTAATCAAGTCCCCTTTATTTATTTTTGTTGTTGCTGTGATTTCCCTTGGGGTCTTCTGCATAAATTCTTTGCCTAAGCTGATATCTAGAAGAGTTTTTCCAATATTTTTTTCTAGAATTCTTATGGCTTCATGCCTTATATTTAAGTCTTTTATCCATCATGAATTAATCTTTGTGAGTGGTGAGAGATATGGATCCTGTTTCATTCTTCTGCATGTGGCTGTCCAATTTTCCCAGCACCATTTATTGAATAGGGCTTCTTTTCCCCAGTGTATATTACTGTTTGCTTTGTCAAAGATCAGTTAGCTGTATGTGGATAGTTTTATATCTGGGTTCTCTGTTCTGTTCCATTGGTCTACGTCTCTGTTTTTGTGCCAATACATGCTGTTTTGGTTACTGTAGTCTTGTAGTATAGTTTGAAGTCTGGTGATGTGATGCCCCAGATTTGTTTTTTTTGTTGTTGTTGTTTAAGATTGCTTTGGCTATTTGGGCTCTTTTCTGGTTCTAAATGAAGCATAGAATTATTTTTTTTAGATCTGTGAAATATGACATTGGTATTTTGATGGGGATTGCATTGAATCTGTAAATCATTTTGGGTAGTATGGGCATTTTAACAATGTTGATTCTACTGATCCATGAGCATGATATGCTTTTCCATTTGTTTGTCTTATCTGCGATTTCTTTCCTCAGTGTTTTGTAGTTCTCCTCGTAGAGATCCTTCACCTCCTTATTAAGTATATTCCTAGGTGTTTTATTTTCTTTGTGGCTATTGTGAATGGTATTGAATCTTTGATTTGACTCTTAGCTTGACTATTATTGGTGTATAGGAATGCTACTGATTTGTGTACATTGGTTTTATAACCCGAGACTTTGCTGAATTTATCAGTTCCAGGAGTCTTTTGGTGGAGTCTTTGGGGTTTTCTAGATATAGGATTCTCTTAACCCCTGGTGCAGTCTCAAGATACTGCATTTTTCCTTTCTATACATTCTTTTAATTTTGACAGAAGGTTGATAGAGGGTCCCTCACACACCTGTTACTATGTTAAGTTAGAAGTTTGAATTTAGAATGTCGAGTATATACAGACTCTTTAGGTTGTTAATGACAAAAATATTAATCTGATTTCAATCTAAAAGGGAATTTCTTGGCTCACAGAACCACATTTAGGTGTAGTCTAGCTGCATGCCTGGCTAGAGCCAAGAGTTCAAAAAGCTGTTTGCACACCTCCACTTGGCCTTCTCTGTGTTGTCTTTATTAGTAGGCTTTCCCCAAGCAGCGACAACGATGGCCACCAATAATCCAGGCTTAAAACCTTCTAGTTTAGTAATCCTGGGAGGAAAGAGATCCACAGAATGGCCTCAGTAGAGGCCATCCTCAGTAGATCCACAGAATGGCCTCAGACAGGCTCTCAGGGAACTTGTTCTCATTCCTGAATCAGCCACTGTAGTTAGGGGTGAGGTGGTGGAATTCATGCTCATTGGCCAGGGCTGGACCTCAGGCCTGCCTCTGCTGCCGGAGGATGAGGTCAGCCCCACCCAATGCATGGACTAAAACTAGGGTGAGAGGATAAATCCCCCAAGGAAAATCAAGGTGGGAAATACATGTTTAAAGCAATTTTAACTGGCCTATATCTTTGAAGCCTTCTTAGTTCCCCCATTTCTCTTCTTAAGAAAGTCAGTTTGTTGGGCAGGGGGTGAGGGGGACTGGATTTTCTATCCTGTGAATTGCTATCAATTCTTATAGCGTACTTTTAGCATTTATTTAATAGGACCATTGCCTTATCCAAGGAAGGATCCTGAGATGCATATTCCAGTTACCAGAGTGTTGAGATGTTTGGGCTCTGTCTGATCTTGTTGTGTCTGTGCTTATGACAGTATACTCACGAGCTAATTCCTCCTTTCTAGGAAGTAGGTAACTATGCCCCAGAGAGTTAACAATGTAAGTAAATCGATGCATCTATTGTGATTATTTTTCTTTATGAATAAGGCAAAGATATATTGCCTGAGCTCCTTCTTAGAAGGATATGAATCAAAGCTGATGGGATTTGCATGTCAGACTCCAGATAATCTAGGAATCAGGTAGAGAGTGGGCACTTCAGTCCCCAGCTGGCATATTGTGGCAGTATCTTGGGACTTATGGGTGTAATTAAACCATACCCATTAGTAATTACAGAAAAGGACTCACTGCCCTTAAACATGACTGTAACATATTAGATCTTTGTAAAAGCATGAAGCTATTTATTTAATCAGCAAAGTCCATGTAGAAAACATTTTATTAATATTCCAATTTTCTGATTCATCAGCCCTTTGTGTGATAAAATATGGTAACTAAAACAGTTTCCTTTTTACTGTTCTTGCTCAGCCTCATAAGAGATGTTGAAATTTTGTAGCACCATTTATGGCAATTTTCTTTTAAACTCACCAGCATAAAGCATATCAGCAAATTAATATTTCCTGACTACAAGATGAGATTGACCTCATAGGTATAAGTTCATTTCTTGTTCTGACATCTACTGTACCATGCTATTAGGGGTCTTTTTCTTTATCTCTCTTTTTTTTTTACTTGATTTTTATTGTGGCAAGAGTATTAATGTATTATCAACTTTTACCTAGAAAGTCACTATTGTATAATGATGTCATTATACAATGTCACCAACACAGCTTACTTTTTAGTTTGTTTTATCCCAACTGGAATCATGGATAGGCTTTCCATATTTAAAAGGGACCTAAACTATGAAGTTCAGTCTTGAAAAATCTCTGTGGTCACTTCTACTGAGTCACCTATGCCGAATTGAGTTACCTGTGTGCAGGTAAAAGAAAGGAAACCCTGACAGGCTGTGTAGCAAAGCTGCAGTAGGATGGAATGGATGTGTTCTAATCTCAGGTCATTCAGAAGATCTGTGTGTCCTTGAGCTACTTACATGACCTCTTTGGACCTGAATATTCTCAACGGAGAAACAAGGGTTTGGGTGGATAATCTGTAAGATCCCTGCCTGTTGTTACACTCTGTGATTTTATGCATACTGCACTGCTCTGTTCCTATCTCTGCAATAATGCCTAGTGCATGCACACTTGCTCTCTCAAAAGCCTTCCTAGGGTCCCCTGACCTAAGCTTTCTCCTTCTCTGTTTTACTGTACTTTTCACAAACAAATGAGATGGTATATCAGAGCAGGCATCTTTATGTCTTATTTTCCTGACCAGGTTGTGAACTCCTTGAGGGCAGGTGTCTTTTCATACATGTTTTTCCATAAATGAAAATTCTTTTGAATGAGACATTCAGTAAATATTTGGCAACCACATGAGTAAGCTACCTTACATTTTAGAGATCTTACAGGGAGAGAAAAATACAAAAACAAAACAAAACAAAACGAAAAACAAGATACAAACAAGTCTGAAAGGAGACTCCTGTGTCTTAATAGTTGTAAAATTGCTTAGGTACTTACACCATGTAAAGTAAATTCAATAGTTTCTCTGGGAAATTTCATTTTAATGTATATGAAATGCCAAATGTTTGCAGTTGAGTGGATAGGCAAATCATTTTATGCACATAATGGAATTCTTTTATACATTTCTGATTATTCAGCACCTTATGGTAGGACGATGCTATGTTACTTCCCCGTCATGTCAAAATGTGGCCTTTTTGGTTATAAGTTCTCTCCAATGCTTTAAGAAAGAAAAGAATTTTCTCCCACCATCCCCACTGGTATTGTGATGTTTAGAGATTTGTTTTTGCATATGGACTCTGGGCAAACGAGTCTGCAAAGCAAGACAATGTGAATATATCTCCCCAAATCAATGGGAATTGTGCTGTCCGCTAGAAAATTAGGTTTGAGCCACATCAACGTCAGTGTCTGAGACTGAATAAATCCCATGTCATGATTGCACTGCGTATGAATTGTGTAATGTGTCTAGATGGGCACAAGCTATGATTGCTTCTCTGTCCTCAGCATTACTAAATGGTAATGCTGTAGATTCGTGTGAGAAGTGGCTCAAATAAACAGCCCAGGCTACATGAGATAATTTAGGGCCCACACTTGGTAAGTCTCCATGGAACAGCGTAAGATGTTACTGTTAACTGGATAAAATATGAAAAATACTCTTTTTGGCTTGTTTTAAAAAAAACCCTGATATTGGCATGCAGTGCTCGAATAATCTTGCTTTATATAGCGTCATATGTTGGTCTATCATGTTGGAGTAGTGGAAAGAACCGCCAGCTCGGTACTTATTGTTAGGAGTTCATGGGCAGGTCAGGTGACTGTGCATAACCTTTGTTCATTCAGCCACCTGAAGTTAGCCCAAGTGGCTTATGTGCCAAGCACAATTTTAGGAGTGGGTGTTGGAAGTCTTTAGATAGGAACAGCTTCACAGACTGAGCCTATTGTTTTTTTTCGTTTTCTCCACTTTAGGAGTTAAAAATTAACCTTAAAAATATCTGCTCCAATCCTGATGCACTGTACATTTCTTACATCGACTTGCAGATACTCAGTAATGCTGTGCACATCTCCAGCAGTTTATATTAAAAATTAACCTTAAAAATAACTGCTCTGATACCGATGTACTGTACATTTTACATTTCTCGCATGGACTTGCAGACACTCAGTAATGGTGTTTCAGATCTCGAGCAGTTTACTTTGGGAGGTGAGCTCTCGCTAACATGGATGAGTCCTTGGAGCTGTCAAATACTAATGCTATTACAAGTTTGAAAGACATTTACATGATAATTCCAAAGGCCCTCTTATCTCCTAATCCGTTTGAAACTACCCATAATTTCAATTCAGTGAATGCTAGGCAGAGACAGCTACTCTGTCAGTGAGTACCCCACGCTTTGGGAAGGTAAAACAGGCTATTATAATCCAGCGCTATCCATTTAGAGCAATTATCACTTTCACTCTGGCTCCCAATGTCTTAGACTTGCTGGGTCTTCATTGCAAGGAAGGAACCTTGGAGTTAATTGAGTCCATTAGGTCTATTATGACTTGAGCTGCTGCATATTATTTTTCTATCTTGAATAGGAATGATCAGCTTCCCTGGGAAAGCAACAATAAATTCAGCCCAGGCTGTGTACCTTCTAGCTGTGTGACCTTGGGCAAGTCAGTTTCTTTCTACCAGCCTCATTTTTCTTATCTGTAAAATGAGAGCTTTTGACCTGTGACATTCTGGGATAGATATTAATAGATAAGATTCTGGTTCTTACTACTGTGCTTACTAACCAGTGAGCTAATGAGAGGCATTTGGGTCATATGCACTCTACAGACTACTGGGATTCTCCATCGTGGCCTACCTTCCACAGCATATGCATATTACACAAGTAAATATGCCTATCAGTGTCCTAATTTACTTCAAAAAGTGATTTAAGCCTAGAATCGTAGATTCAAATTAATATTAAAATTATATTTAATTAGGACAGTCTCATTTTGAGATCAGGAAACTGTTATACATCCACACACCCATGCATCATTCTATCCTCTTATACCGTATTTATTAATATTAAGAACCTGCTGTATGCTTGGTGCTGTGCACAGTACTGAGGAAACAAAGAAGAATAAGATACAGCTCCTGTCCACAAATCTCTCCTCATCCTCTGCAAGGAAAAAAGACCCTTCCACTAAAAACCAATCACTCTTAATTGCACTGCCTTTTGTTTCCGTGTGGTTGCAATGATGTTGATGGTGAGTTGGTAACCTCCAATAGAAAAGAATAAAAAAACAGTTCCTCAACTCTGGCTCCTGCAAACATCTTTAATCATTTCAAGCTTCAACTAGAGACTGAATTGGAAGGAAGAACTGTGAAAAGCCCATTTATAAACAAAAGCCCAGCCAGGAGTCAGACTGCATTTCCCCTGATGAAGGACTTCAATATCAGAAGAACACACATTCAAACCCTAACCCTGCCCTCAAGTCGGTGTTCAAAGGAAGGAAAGGCCACACAGAAAATGAAATGTAATTGGGCACCCCGCGAGGAACTGGACAAAACCCAGGAAGCATTATAAAGCCTCAGTGTAGGCCGGTCTCCAAGCGTGGAGCCAGCATCTCCAGCTTTCAGACAGTAGCAAGCATGCATGCATGTCGTTAAGACATTCAGAGAGTTGTGAAGCACAGGCTGGAAGAGTTTGCCCCTGATTTGTACACACGGGGTGTTTTTGCTTTGCATTTTAAGTTAGAAAAGAAATAAATTTTATTAGCAAGTCCCAAATCAGAAGATGGAAGTGGAACGAACCATTTCTGGATAAGGAGAGGGCTGTGAGATTACAGTTAACATACTACTTCTCAGCAAGGTTCCCAGAAAGGAGAAAAATATTCCAAAATGAGCAAACAAAAAATAGTTATGTCAGTTGCATCATTTAAAATCCCATTTTCCTACAAGATTCTGTTATCTCCCTTTTCTGTATCACTGCCTGCAACCCCTTCTTATCCATCGACACCCTGGTCTGTTGCTTTCCCCTCTCTCAGTTCTTCCTGGATCCCCAGAATGAATGGCTGTCCCCCCATGCTCCAGGGCACCCACATGAAGACTCCCATTCTAGTTAATCCTGTACATGTTGTCCATCCCTAAGACTGGGAGTGTCCCAAGCACAGTGACAGTGCTTTTTTCACTTCGTTTCATCATTCTCTCCCCTGCCCATGGGCCTTCCTCAAAGGGTGCAGTCAGTAGTGTCCACTGAATGAATGAGCGTATGTTTGAATGGAAAAGCCTTAAATGTCTAGTATCTCTGGGAAACTTGGGCAGTCAACTGGAAGTTGTTTTGATTGTTAACAATTTTATCGGGGATTGGGAGAAAGTGAACAAAGTATGCCTACCTGATTGGCAGATAATACAGATAAGAGAGCCAAAATAGCAGGCTAAAAACTGATCTTCACACATGAGAAGGGTAGACTGGGTCAAACAGGGTAGAATTTAAAAGGGCTAAATGCAAAGGCCTGCACTTAGGTGCAAACCATGAGTATTAATAGCAAAATAGGATGTAGTGACTATCTGGCCCTTCTTCTGAAGGGGATGGGAGGTAGTTGATGTAAGTTATGTGTGCCTGTAGGCTACTCAAAGGGCCCCATCACTCTTGGGGTATAGTAATAGAAGTGTTTCAGACACAAAGAAAAAGCTGATCATGGATTCCTGTCTTTGCCTCTGGAGGGCCAATCAGAATTAGAAAGTAATAGAAGCAACAGGAAATATTTATACTGTAAAACATGTGTGTTGGTGAGGATGGGGCTGGGGGAAGTGTGGAGCAAGTTCACTATCTTCAGCTGTTTAGGAAACTGCCATGTGGAAGTGTGGGATGGGAGTTAGAATTCTTCTGTTCACCACCAAAGGTGTGGAGGTTAAAGGAGGCAGGTTTTGGCTTAGGGAAGTGTCTGAAATCGTTTATATAATGTGCTTACTTACCCAAAGTTTACAAGCTGGGAAAATTGAGGGAAAGGGGCAATGTAGAGGATCCCACATTGGAGTGAGGATTGGATAAAATGATTTTTAAGGATCCTTCTAATTCTCATATTTTATGATTTCTGATGAATAAACAGTTCCTCTTTTTTTTGGAGGCAGGGTCTCACTCTGTCACCCCAGCTAGAGAAACAGATCCTTTTTGATCCCAGGAAAAAATGTAGTATGTTAATATAAGAGAAAATGTTGTTATTATATTGCTTTGTGCTTCTGAAATCATGTTGATTTACATTATAGACTGTATAAGAAAGATACACACATATATAGGATACATTATCATTCTATATATTTAAAAAACCCACTGATTTAATATGAACAAGTGACTTGTTCAGTATCCTTAAAGGAGCTGAGTCCTTAGTAACAAGTGCTTACAGTCTGGCTCTATCTTAGCATGTGAGAACATCCCTGAGAGGTAGATTCCATTCTTGTCCCCGTTTTACAGATGAGGAAACTGAGGCATATAGAAGTTAAGTGCTAGTACATGGGCAGGGTCACATAGCTATTAAGTGGCAGAACCAGTGTTTGAACCAGACAGTGTGATTGCAGAACTCGTATTGTTAACCTTTGTGCTGGGGTACATATCTATAGTCAGCTGATGAATTGCTAAACTAGTAAAGTCGAAGAACAACCCATAATTTACTTTTGCCATCACCCAGTCAAATTATCAAGATACAGCATTAACAACTTAAGGTATTTTTCCCCCAAATGTGGAATCCTGGGATCTGTGTTAGAGGTTAGCATGAAGAGTTGAAAAAAAAAAATACAACTTCCCAAAAGGGACCCAGAAATTCTAGCCTTTTACACCTAAACATACTTCATCACAGTTATCCATCACTCATTGGGCTTGTTTGGCGTGGAGATGCTGGGCTAGATGGATTTTTCCAAATCTTGGAAATGTTTCGAGCAGAACATTCAAAGCTTTCATGTGCTCAGTGCTAGCACATAGGATAGGGGAAGCTCGACATGGTGTGTCAGAGTCCACTGCAGTGCACCGCGCGTTTTCTCAGTCCCCCAGACTGATCAGTGCTTGTGCTGGTGCTGTGCCTTTCCGTGTCTCACCTGATAGGTTATTAAAATACTTCAGATGGTCCGGTCCCATAAGAAATGCCCCTAGCCTGCTATGTTTCTTTAGATCATGTTCAATCTTAGCCATATTTTGTGTTGTTACTTCTTTTCTCCACTGTATTTGCCAGTCCTTGGGATCTCCTTGATTAGTGATATAAAGTAAAATTGGATCTTGATAATGGAGTTTTGGTAAAATGGAGGCAAATAGCCTCTGTACTTAAGAAAAGAATGCTATAGAGCTACGTTCTCTAACATGGTAGCCATGGGATACTTGTGGCTATTCACACGTAATTAAAATAAAAATCCAATTCCTCGGTCATACCAGGCACATTTCGGGTGTTCAGTAGCCTCATGTGGCTAGTGGCTACCATGATAGAGCTAGGGGACAGCACAGATACAGATCATTTCCATCATCATGGAGAGTTCTCTTGGACAGCACTGTCAAAGTGCTTGGAATAACTTTGTATTATTGAACCAGACAGACACAAGTTAAATGCTGATGATTTTGCAGTTGGGAAAGTTACTCTCTGGCCCCCAATATCCTCATCTGCAAAATGGGAATAATAACTAGTTTGCAGGGTTGTTTTGAAGACGTAAAGAGATGATGTTATAGGTAAAAGAGTTCTTGGCTTGCAGTGGTGGCTCAAGTGACATTCATTCCTTAAGTTTCCCATGATGTGTGACATCTGATTTGATAGCTCAGAGCCAGTTTACAAGCCTGAGGTTTGCAAAGCCGGGCCTCTGTATAAGTTGTCTCCCTCGGTGCCAAGTGATAATGTAGGATTTAGCATTTACATTAGTAAGTGTTTGCTGCTTTGGTGTAAAGAATGGCAAAAACAACCAATTTTTAATGAATAGATCCTTTCCAAGAGGGCATGTAAAGTAGGTTGCATCCATCAGGAAACTTTTTTATAATTTAATGACAGTTCCCAAACCATGTTCTAAGAAAAATCAGACTCATAAAGGCTTTCTTTGGTTAAATAAACTTGGGAAACTCTGCATGCTTCTAGGAGACTCACAATGCACAAATTAAAGGCTCTGAGAAGTCCTGCTAGAAACAGTATGCTTGACATTTTATAATTGGTTTTGAGCTTTTGTGGACATGAAACCTCTCTCTGTTCTTATAGGAATCCTATTAAAATCATGTTCACAGAAACCATTTGAGAACATACTGCTCAAAGGGCATGGTCAACCACTGCTTTCCAGAGACATCTACAGGGAATGTTCGCTGAAAAGCATTTCCTTCTGGGCTCACCCCTAATTCTAACATAACAAAAGAGTTGTGGTGCATATAGCTCACTTTCTTTTGTAGTTCCTTAAGGAAAGGATAAATCTGAAGCTAGTTCAGGACCTGAAGGTAACCTATTTTGTCAAGGTTTAAAGTTCCGTAAACAGCGATTGAGATCTCTTGTATTTCAGACAACCACAAAGGCGGTTTTTGTACCTCAAGACTAGAGGCTAAGGTAACTGTGTATTTCTTTTAGAAGGCCAGCAGTTTTCGAAGCTCTCTGCCTTCAGCAGTTTGTCTTTGCAACACAGTGCCCATTGGGTCTGATGTTTGTCTGATGGAAGAAGGGGAATGTAATTCAACCTGTGTTAGGGAAAAGATTGCTTTGAATAAAACACCGCCTGTATTGGCTCTAATAATCTGGGAAGATCTAAGATAATGGTTTTAACTTTGTTCTTCTACTGCACCACATATGATAAGGAGGCAGAAACCCACTCATATAAATAGTGATGGAATAATGCCACACTGAGAACTACTAGTTTAATGATCAGGAAAGGATAATGAGCAAATTCTTGAATCAACATTCTAGATTATAGATACACATGTATATGTATGAGTGTCACCTGTCTCACTCTGTAACATTCGGTCATCTATCTCAGGGATCAGCACACTTTTTTTTGGAAAGGACCAGGTAGTAAACATTTTTGGCTTGGCAGGCTATACAGTTTCTGTTGCAACTACTCAAGTCAGCTGTTATAGCTCAAAAGCAGCCACAGATAATATGCTAATGAGTGTGTTCTAATATAACTTCACTTAGGAAAACAGGTGTTGAGCCAGATTTAGCCCAATGGCTGTAGTTTGCTGACCCCTGATCTATTTCTTTGATAATCATTATAAACACCAGTTATGGGCAGTTCCTGAAATGGTTACTTGAACCTGATCCCTATATTGACATGGTCCTTTGGGAAAAAGCAAAGATTCTTTCAATGAATCACTGACAGTCATGGCTTAGTGACAGACAGATCACGATGATCTTGCATTATTCTAAATGTTCACTGAGCTGTCACAACAAGTCTCTGAGTTAGGTCCTATTAATACCATCCCGATTTTGTGCAAGAAACTAAGGCCAAGGATAGCTTGATTTAGCCATTCCACAATGCATACATACATCAAAGCATCATGCTGTACACCATAAATATATACAGTTTTTACTTGTTAATTAAAAAAAAAAGTCATACGGTGCGGAGGTGGTCAGTCCTGAATGTGGAGCCCAGGCAATCTGGCACTAGGGCCTACATTCTTTCTCCAACATGACACTGTCTCTTAAGGGACTTTTGGTAAAGACAGATCTCTATGGCTTACTGGATAGCACAGCATGTTCTTGTGTGGTGCTTTGCGACTTCACAGACATTCTCCGTCTCCTGTCTCCAGTCCCACACATCATTTTGTGTGAACCACATTGATCTTCCAGCTATTTCCTGCACATGCCAGCCCCTCTCACAAACCAGGATTTGGACACGCTATTCCATCTGATGGGATTGCATTTTCCCTACCCTTGTCACCTGGACAACTTTAACCTGTCAAGACCTGCCAAAAATATTTCCTCTTCTGTTTTTCTAAGACTGGGTAGACTTAATTCCTCTCTTCTTTGTGTTCCAACTTCATTGACTGAAATTCAGTTTATTGGTTTAAGGTTCTTGAGCTCTTAGGTTGTAAGGACCTTGTAGTTCACACTGGCATTCCATTGGTGTCTTTACAGCCTCTTGATTGACACGATCGTTTCCTACAAAAAGTTTGGGTCCTTCAGCCTCGTTCCTGGTAGCCATGTTTTCTCCCTGGCTGAACAGGAGAAGCTGAGTTGATTCTTATCATAGCCAGCCAGGGGCAGCACTGGGATTTGAACCCAGGTCCCTGACCCACCACTGCGTACAGATGTAGTTGGAAAAGGAAAAGTGGCCACAGCTGGAGGAGGACAGAATTTGGGTGTTCTGAAAGCAGATTTTTTTCTCAGCATCAGCTGGGACCATAGTAAGCATGGATAACATTTAAGTTGGTAAAGAGGGAAAACAGCAAATAATGAAATAAAAATTAGGAATATCATGGTTTGTTGAAAAATGAAATGAAAAGAGTCAAAGCTGTCTTTTCTCTCTCTTTCTCCTTGGTTTCTCCTTGTCTTATCCCTGGGGGAAGCTGAAATCATCTCTGCAGGTCTCCTTCAAGGAAAGAGTTGAAAAGAGTAGTACTTTTTTGTACAGGATAAGAGTTACTGTCCAGAAAAAGGTTACATGCCCGGGCTCTGATTATCTATGGGATACACTGGGGGCACTTTATGCAGAATTTTAGTTTCCATGAATTAAGGAGCTCCAGGTGATCTTCATGTCAGGACAATGATCGTGGCTATTTTGGTGTCTGAATAGAACTGCTAGAATTGAAATGATACCATTTGCAAAGTATTTTCAGAGACATTATCTCATTTCTACTTTAGAGCATCCCTTTGAGGGTAGGTGTTAATATCTCCATTATAGGCAGAAATTGAGGTCCAAGTTAAATGATTTGCCTAAGGCCACGCAGCTAATGAATAATATAGATAGAACTTGAATCCCACCAGGTCTTCTGATTCAAACTTCGAGTTCTTTTCATCATCGTGGGCTTCAGGAAGAATGTTACAGTCTACTTAAGAGGGCCCAAGCCTTCATTGTCTGTAATGAGACCGTGAGCATGGGACATACTGAGTGCTTGTTTTAGAAAGTTTGGTATGTGTTAGTAGTACCACTTATAATAGCAGACCATGGATGCAGTATTGGTGTAGAGATTAACAGCACTGGTTTTGGGGTCACATGGCCCAATTTGCACCCTGGCCCTCCACTAAAAGCTGTAAGGCTCTGAGCAAATGACTTAATATGTTTATGTTTCCTCACCATTTACTAAGGAATAAATGAGTTAATATAGGTAGAGAATGGAGAAGTTTTCTGGAGTATGCTATATTAGCTATTACTTTTACTGTTGCTATGACCATGCTGGTTTACCCTGGGCATCTAGTTATTCAACTGGACTATGTCAAGGGAAGTATAGAGCTAGTTGGCTGCCAGGTATACTTCATTTGAGAAACCATTTAGTTATAATAACTATGGAAAGAACTATTAGTCAAGAAATCATCTCAGTATCCCAGCTTGTACCCTCCTTCCCTTCCTCCCTGTCACTCTGCCCCCTTCCTTCCCACTTTCTATATATTCCCTATTCCTTTTGCTGAGTTGAGGCTAGAAGGATGATAGGAAAATAGGATAAAGGAAGAAAGGAGTTTGTCATATATGCAGTGGTTGTGGGAAGGGCATTCCCAACGGAGAAAACATCATACTCCAGGCACCGGGACGTGCACTACCATGATGTGTTTCCTTTAGCTGTACCCACGTGGGTGCAGAGCGGTCCCATATGACTGTGCCCCAGTGAGCTTTGGTGGTGCTGAGTGGAGGGACTGAGCCGCAGTGGTAGGCAGGGGCCAGATCGTGAAGAGCCTTGCCTGCCACACTGGTGAGTTTTGACTTTACGCTTAAAGTAATGGGGAGCCATTGGAACCTTGCAAGCTGGAGAATTAATTGATCAAATTTGCTTTTTGAAATCAGTGTAGGGTAGAGGGTGTGAAGCACAGATGGAAATTGACCAGAAATAAGTCAGGGATGTGGGTTACGGGGAGTAGAAGAGAAAATAATTAGGACCACAGCCAAGATGGCGGCAACAGGAACGGTGCATAGAAGCTGTATGCGTCTGGAGGTGCCTCAAACCAGGTTCCAGCTACGTCTCCTGTTTACAGTAAGGGGGAGCTGAGGCCCGAATTGTCACTTGCTCTTGTGGTGGGAAAGAGAATATCTTTGAAGTTTTTTTTCTGAAAGAATAACATAAAAAGGAGGCAGATACAGCCGGAACAGCGTCGAGGGCCCTGAACGCGTGAAGAGGCGATACAGAGCCGGTGACGTGTTCTGAAATAACGGGGTTGAGGCTGCAGAGCGAGCACGGAGGGGAGTGTGTGAGAGGGAGCCGTATGTAGTCAAGAAGAGAGATTTAGGGTCACGGAGAAGGGAATGGTGAGTGGTAAACAAAAGGTGTAAGAAGAAAACCAGAAGGGGAAGCCGCCCTCTTGAAAGCTCTGTCGCTGTCTCAAGTGCACAGAGGAGGAGAGGAGAGGGAAGAGCTTCCACAGAAAGGAACAGGCAGAGCCTAAAGCAGGTGACGATGACAGACCAACTGCTGGTGGAACCCGAGCTGCAGAACGTGGAAAGGCCCGGAAGAGAGGAGGGGACGACAGCTTGTGACGAAGTTGGCCAGCAGCCAGAGGCGGCTGGAGAGGGCAGAGGGCACCGAAGAGGTTTGCAGAGTCAAATGGGGTCACACCAGTGTGGGACAGGACCACCTACACGAGGACCTGGAAGCTCCCGGAGCAGAAAATACCGAAGGCCCCTGGGGCTCTGGGGGAGGAGCCGCGAGGAGCAAGGCTGTGGAGGACGATGGAAGCGCTCTGGGTGAGGAGGGACTGCGGGAACGGGCGCTGGGAGAGTCACACAGGGCCAGGGTTGCTGTTGGACAAACACTGGGTGGATGTGTGAAAGGAAATCTTTGTCGAAAGATGTATGATCTCTCGATGCTTATTTATTCAGAAGGGGAAACCGTTACATTTGCAAGCGCACATGCCCCGCAAGGAGAAACGTGTAAGGGAAAACGTATGCAAGGATTGGGAGGGGTCCAGCAGTTCACAAAAGTACCTGGAAATGGAGACGAAGGCAACCCTTGAAGCTTGTATTTAGAATCTGTCCTAAGAGCTGAGGAAGAAGACCTGGGGGCGGGGGTGTGGGTATAGCAGACAGGTCATGGCTGAGTTAGACTCCTGACTTCAATTCTGTTTCTTAACTTTCTTGTGGAGTGTCCTGGTACCAGGCGTTTTAATCTCTGAACCTGTTTCCTCATGGGTTTACAAAGTTACTATGATGATTAGAAGAGAGTTGGAGTGTGTATGTGTATGTACACACACAAAACATAAGATTTGGTAGTCATACATTTTATTACTAAATGCAAAAAGTATAAAATGCAAAGGCCAAAGATAGAACAGTGAGAATTCCCTTTGCTTTGGTGAAGATATAATTCTGATACTACTGCTAATGGTGCTGCTCCTCCTCCTCGCTACCATTATTGAGGGTTTCCCCTTTTCCCAGCCGTATGCTGACTCTGTACTGTACTCACAGTTATTTACAGAGGTGGGTGGCATTGTACCCATTTTCCACATGAGGAAACCGAGGCTCGGAGAGGTTTAGTGACTTGCCTGAGGTCTCCCATCTAGTATGCGGAAGAGCCGGATCTAGACCCTTTTCTGACTAAATCCAGAGCCCTACTCTCCACCTCAGCATGGGGAACAAGTGGAAGGCTGGACACACCTTTAGAAAATAGGGTTCAAGTGATCATGCTGATCCTGCCACCAAGAGTCGGTGAGTTAGCCCCATGGGCCTCCTCACGTGGGAAGTTTGATGTGACCTCATGGACCAAAGAGCTGTTGTGACCAGAAATCAGCCCACAGCCCACATGCCCCTGAGGGAGGATAAAGGAGAATCGTTGCACAGCATCATGCTGCAGGGACTCAGTTTTTAGAAGGCAAAAAGGGATAGAACGAGTGGATGGTTTTTGATTTCCCTTTCCTGTTTGAAGAATCTGCTGTGAAGAGCATATTCTGCCATGGAAAAAATATATATTTATTAATAGATCTAAAAACAGGAGATGAGGAGGACTGAGGCTGCCCTGTGTGAGGAGGAGAGGAGGGCTGTTCACTCAGTGGAGTGAACTTAGGTGAATCTTGGGATCTTTTGAGTCTCGGTTTATTCATCTGCTAAGTGAAGGAGTTGATCCACTTGATCTCTAGGGGCCTTTCTGGTTCCGACAGGCTCTACTGAATATAGAATATAGAACCTATAACAGGTTCTGTTCGGTCTCTGGTTCTTTTGTTACCAGGTCCCTGGGACTGGCCTTGCCTTCCTATAGGCCCTGCACAGCTGATGGGGAGTCTGTCCTTACTTGTTATAGAGATAAACAAGACAGGCCCCTTCTTTCAAGGGCCTAAGTAGGGGATGGGGGGAGAGGAAACAAATCGACCTGCTATATGTTTATCTGACCACCAGTGTGGAGGTTTCTTGAGGGATAAAGACTCTGCCTTATTTTCTTGGAATGCTTAGGGTCTAGAACAGTGCCTGTTCAATGTCTAATGACATTCACCCAAGGCTACACAGCTAGAGAGTGATACAGGTGGGATCAAAACCTTTGCTGTTGCTAACTCTATAACCCGTGCTCTTAACTCACTCGACTGTGCCTCTTTCAAGAGGCAGCTGAGGACACATTTAAATACCTCCCAAGGGGAGTGATCAATGAACCATCCATTCCTTTGTGAGCAAAATGAAATCAGTGATGAAGTGCAGCGCCATTTGGTAGGCTCCGTGGCACCTTGCCATTCTGGGGACATTTTAATGAGAAACACTGCCATATGGCTAGAGTTAAATTGCATTTTGTTCTAACCCAGTAAATTTTTAGGCCCTTCTCTTTCTAGTTCCCTGCCTTCAAGCCTATATTTCACCCTTACCGAACTATTTACTCTTTCTCTGAGAGTGTTGTGCTGTCTCTTGCCTCTGGACTCTGCACATCTTGAAATGTAATTACAGGTTTTCTTCTCTGACTCCTCAATTCAAGTGTGTCTCCTCACAGGCAGGGGACATGTCTCATTTTCCTAGGCATCACCAAGGGCTGGCATATGGTAGTTGCTAAGTAAATGTTTGCTGAATGAATGCATTACAGATGATCCAAGAGGTGATTTTTTCAAGCCCAGAACCTACACAGAGACTGTACGGAGCTAGATCCTGCCACATGTCTTCTTGTATTACACTGACAAACCCATGCCCGTGACCATGAATTTCTCTGCGATTCTGAAGCACTAGAAGGAACTAATACAATTCAAGAAAGAATTTTATGTGGAATATCTAGATTTAAGGTTGTCCTATTCCTCTGTTTTCAAAACGTAGTAATGTATTTTACCTGCATTGATTTGCAATATTTAGATAATAGCTAATCCCTAAATTTTCACTTGTATGATGGGAATATATGGTCTGCCACAGAGACCCTGAGAAAATGTGTCCTATGGCAACTGTTGACCCTGGGCAAACATCCCAATTTGTGTATTATTTGTCATCAAAGATCAGGGGGTGAGGTGTTCATGTTTCTCTGTAACCCATCACTTCTCCTAAAGAACATGTTAGAACACAATGGAGTGCTCACATTTTTATCATGCTTTACATACATCCTGTGTGTACACTTTTACTGCTCTGACACCATTATTTATTTATTTTTGAGACAGGGTCTCCCTCTGTTACCTGTGCTAGAGTGCAGTGGCATCATCACAGTTCAAAGCAACCTCAAACTTGGGCTCAAGCGATCCTCCTGCCTCAGCCTCCCAAGTAGCTGGGACTACAGGTGTGCACCACCATGCCCGGCTAATTTTTGTACTTTTTAGTAGAGACAGGTCTCACTCTTGCTCAGGCTGGTCTTGAACTCCTGACCTCAAGCAATCCTCCTGCCTCAGCCTTCCAAGGTGCTAGGTTTATAGGTGTGAGCCACCGCATCTGACCTGACATCATTATTTTTAAAAATTTTTAAGTTTTTAATTGTGTGAAAGTGCATACAACATGCAATTTATCATCTTAACCATTTTTAAGTATAGATTTCAGTAGAGTTAGTATATTCACATTGCAGTACAACCAATCTCCAGAACTTTTTCATCTTGCAAAATTGAAGATCCGTACCCTTTAAACAATAGCTCTGCATTTCCCCTTCTCCTTATACCCTGGCAACCACCATTCTACTTTCTGTTTCCATGAATTTGACTATTCTAGATATCAGGCTTATTTCACTTAGTGAGGTTCATTGATGTTGTAGCATGTGTCAGAATTTCCTTCCTTTTTAAGGCTGAATAATATTCCATTGTATATATTCATCATTTTGTTTATTCATTTATCCATCAGTGGACATTTGAGTTGCTTCTAAATTTTGGCTACTGTGAATAATACTGTTATGAACATGGGTATATAAATATGCGTATCTCTTTGCTATGTTTTCAGTTCTTTTGGATATATACTCAGAAGTGGAAGTGCTGGATACCATGGTAATTTTATTTTTAACTTTTTGAGGAACCACCGTATTGTTTTCCATAGTGGCTGCACCAGCTTACATTTCTACCAGTAATGTTCAGGGCTCTACTTTCTTTACCTACTTACCAACATTTGTTATTTTCTGTTTTCTGTTTTTATAGTAGCCATCCTAACAGGTGTGAGGTGATATCTCATGGTTTTGATTTGCATTTCCCTAATGATTAGTGATGTTGAGCATCTTTTCATGTGCTTGTTGGCCATTTGTATATCTTCTTGCAGAAATGTCTATTCAAGTCCTTTGCCTGTTTTTTAATTGGGTCATATTTTTTTTGTTGTAGAATGAAGAAATTCTTTATATATTCTGGATATTAACTCCTTATTAGAGAAATGATTTGCAAATATTTTCTCCTATTCCTTAACACTCTGTTGATTATGTCCTTTGATGCACAGAAGCTTTACATTTCAAAGTGGTCTGATTTATCTAATTTTACTTTTGTTGCCTATGCTTTTGGTGTCATAGCCAAGAAATCATTGCAAAATAAAATGTCTTGAAGGTTTTCTTATAAGAGATTTGTAGTTGTAGGTTTTATGTTTAGGTCTTTGATCTATTTTGAGGTAATTTTTGTATATGGTATAAGGTAAGGATCCAACCTCATTCTATTAAGTGTGGATGTCCAGTTTTCCCAGCACCATTTGTCAAAGTTACTGTCCTTTCCCTATTGAATGGTCCTGGTGCCCTTGTTGAAAATCATTTGATCATATATATGAGGGTTTATTTCTGGGCTCTTGATTCTCTTCCACTGGTCTGTGTGTCTGTCTTTATGCCAGCACCAGGCTGTTTTGGTTACACTTGCTGATCTTGATTCTCCAAATAGCATGAGATTTCAGGGGCAAGTGCCAATGAACCCATGTAAACCGAGGTCCAGAGAAGGGAAATGACATTTCCAGGTCACCCAGCCAGTGATTTACAAAGCTGGATCTCTGCACTTTTCACTATGCTACAAAATCTGATTCACTGTGGGCCAAGTTACCCCAACCTAAAAACCAGAGGGATATACTTTAACAGGCTCTCTTCATAGCAAAATCATCGCTGTAGAAATAACTAGTATGTGCTAGGCCCTCTGAATACATCTTTAAAAATTAATGAGCTTGTCATTTCCCAATAGCTGCAACTGTTTCATAATCTCAATTCCATGCACCCCACCCTCTGACCAGCAGCTTACTTTCTCTAATATACACTACCATCTTATTTAATGCCACAGTCCACCTCCCACCCTGGCTCTTCTATTCGCAGCTTTCTCTACTTTTTCTTTCCCATAGAAACTCATACCTTCTAACATATTGTTTACTTTGCTTTAATGTTTATTGTTTGTTGTCTGTCCCTGCCCACCAGAAAGTTAGCTCTTTGAGGCAGGGATCTTCTTTGGGTTCACTGATCTAAAGAGTGTGTGCTTGCGGTAGGCTGAATAATGCCTCCATCCCCCCAAGAAAAAAGATGTCCATCCTAATCCTCAGAACCTATGAAGTTGCAAAACAAACTCTGCTTACCATTTAGGACCTTGAGATGAGGAATCATCTTGGATGATCTAGGCGGGTCATTCGAACCACCTGAGTCTTTACAAGCTGAGACCCTTTCCCGGCTGCAGAGAAGCAGAGAGTTGGCAGCGTAAGGGGAGTACCCAGCCTGCCATTGCTGGTTTTGTAGATGGAAGAAAAGGGCCCCAAGCCAAGGAATCAGTGCCTTTTAGAAGCTGGAAAAGGCAAGAAAATAGATTCTCCTTTAGAGTCTCCAGAAAGGAACGCACATCTCTTGATATTTTGATTTTAGTCCAGTAAGACCTTTATTGGACTTCCAACCTATAGCAGTGAAAATAATAAAGTTGTGTTGTTTTAAGCCACTAAGTTTGTGCTAATTTCTTAGGGCAGCAATAGAAAACTAATACAGCACTCAGTAAATACTTGTTGGGAATGAATGAATCAGTGAATGAGCCTTAAATCAACATTGGGAGGTAAGGATTCATCTTCATTAAGAGGAAACAGACTCAGTGAGTTGAGGTAACTTGGCCAGTGCCTTACAGGCAGTGATTAGCAGAGCAGGACTGCTACTCTGTCAGACTCTCAGCCATGTCCCTATGTTTCCTCTCTTGCTGTCGTGTGAGAGGGTGATGGTTTGGTATTGATCTGCCCAACCACACATAGCAAGTCTCATGTTGGCTGATGCTCAGATAAGGCAGGTGTGTCTCTCAACTGAGGCAGGGAGATGGAGAATGAAAGCATTATCACACTCCGTGCAATTTGGAGACGTAATTAACCACATCTACCCCAGAGCACATGCTCATGCTTATGTACTAATGAACAAACAAACAAAGCCATCCAGCATCTCCATTATTGCGACCATCTCCATTATTATCTGCCTTCAGCATCTGGACGTCTGAGCCAGAGTTGGGAAGCTCACCAGGTTCAGGTCACCCTAGGACCAAGGGCCATCTAGGTCTGGGAAAGAAGTGAGCTCCAAGTTTAATTTCACAACATCAATTCTGAGATAAATCTTGAAACTAGTGCCTAATTGTTATAATAATGAGGGATGGATGTGGGCAGAGGACCTATGAAGTCATACTCTTAGAGAATTGACTGTACAGACCCCACAGATTTATTTCAGTGGATTTTGGAGCTTTTGTGCATGGCAGGCTATTCAAGGCAGTTGATGTAAGCAGGAGAAAATGGTGAGGAGACTGGTTTCCTAATAAAAATTTTCCATTGAAAGTTTTGCTAGAATGTGATGTGGATGCTTCCTGGACCTAACAAAATGGAGATCATCCATATGAAAACAGAGAACACAGTGAGCAATCTGCATGAGTGACGCATACAGCTCCGAGAGGCAGGCATTATTGAATCTATAGACATAGGCACATCATTTGTATTTTAAGAGTAACATCTTCCGTATAAAAACCCTCAAAAGCCTCATGTTTTATGCTCTGGACTCCAGAATAATTACACAATCTCTATGACTAGATGTAAGAAGCTTGCATTGATTACCTAAGGCTTGTTTCCTGCATTTCTGTTTCCCTCTCATTTGACAGGTACCGGTATCCATTTGTTCTATTATCTTGTACGTTTGAATTGGAAAAATAAGCTAAATCAGAGCAGTCTTTCTTGAGTTATAAAACCAGCCATGTGAAGATGCTTTGAATGCTGTTCTGCTTGTACGTAACTAAGAACTAGCTCCTCACGGTAATTTTGCAGGTGATTAGTCTGTCGTGTAGAAGCATCCCTTTGGGAATGACAAAGAAACATGAGGTTGTATTTCTTTACAATAATCAGGTTACTCAGGAGAACGTCTCTTCCCTCACCCCCTCTCTCTGGAAGTCTTACTGGTATTTCAGCAGGCGGTGGAAAGTAAGCTTGGAGGAGGTATAGGGAACCCATATCATCAACTCTCACATTTCCAGTGTAATCAGCAAATGGGTTGACGTGCTGCTATGCATGTGCTGGGGCTGGGGTTTCGAGGAGGACTTGGACCCAGCCTCTGTGTTGGGAATATCCTTTTATTGTATGTTCAACAAACGCCTCTTCACCCTGCAGGTTATAAATCAAAGACCGCCTCCTCTGTGGAGCCTCCCTTGATTCCTTTTAGACAGATCCAGGACTTGGCTCCTGCTGTACCATGTTCATTAGCCTGCTTGGCACTGCTTTATGTCTCTCTCCACGAGAATTAGCCCTCTAAGAGCCGAGAGGACTATGCCATTTCACCTTTGTGATCCTAGTGTTGGCATGCAATAATACTACTAATAATAAATACTTTATTATCACTACTGTTTTCATCATTATCACCATCACTGTCACTATGACCAAGGCCTTGTACTAAGCTGAATCATCTAAATTGATGGTCACTTTAATGAAAATTCTTTAGTAAGTAAAGGTATGGATGTTATTATGGTAAAAACTACAAGGTGGAATCTGATTGACTGATATTTGGGAAATAGGGTACCAAACAGTGTTGTAACATAAACAATTAAGTTAATAATAGTAGCCACTATTTTTTAGAACCTACACTAGGCCAGGTGCTTTATTTACATAACACCACATAAGCTTTTTAGCAGTCTCAAGGAAATATAAAGCCTAGTAGCTTAGGGTCAGAAAGTTTGACTTTTCAGATTATTGTTATTCATTTCTCTTTGTCTCTATTTTTATAACTATATTATTAATATAAATAATAATACTTCAGAGGATTGTTGTGGGATTAAATGTATTAATGAATAGTGTCTGGCACTTAGGAGGTGCTCAATAAATATTTAGTGAATGTTAAAACTTTGCAGTGTGCTTGGCACATATTAACTTATTGACAAATACAACAACTATTATTAATTCACAGTTTACTATGTGCCAAGCACTTCTAAGAGCCTCACATAGATTCACATATGAGCTAATATCACCATTTCCAGTTGGCTGATGGGAAAACTGGCATCAGAATGGTGAATAACTCACCCAAAATCATGGTGTTAGTGAGTGGTAGAGTTTGAATGCAAGTTCTTGACCTTCTGTGTGAAGGCTGGATATCTTTCTACTACTACATCTTTGCCAAATGCTGAGAGTGGTAAATCATATTCTATAGGTGGCTTAGAGATCAGACTTCATCTAATGAGTAATACTAAATCTGTTGTTGTTTGCATGATTTGGGAGGAAGTTGTATAGCTGGTGAACAAGCAAACAGAATTGTTTGTGTTACCTTGGGACACTTGCTTGGTTGAATGTTGGGGCCTGGCCTGCTAGTTCCAGCCATAGGCAGTTGTTACCATGTAATGATCAAACTATTGCTATAGCAGCTAAAGCATAGCAAAAGGGAGAAAAGACCCAATTTACCTTCATTCTAACAAATATTTATAGCAAGCCTGCCTGTGAGCCACAGTATGAATTTCCCTCTTGGTAGGTGATTCTTACTTTGTAATTTCATTAAGTATGATGATGGTTTATGCCTTAGTCTACTGGAAGGTAGACTTGAGCAAATACTCTTGGTTTCACAGTTTTAGATGCGATGGGGTGGAACTAAGCTCATAAAACTATCTGATGTTACATTTTAAGGACTCTTAGAGATAATCTATTGCAGAGTGTTTTTTGTTTTGTTTTTTAAGCAGTGGGAACCTGTTTAAGGGTGATATTTCACATGTAACTCCACTGTATGAAATAGGAAAGAAAAGACTTGGTGGGGGAAGATTCTTAGCTGGTAGCTCTTCCTTCCTACCTCCTCTTCCTCATCTTCAGGGGCCCTCATGTTAGACAGTGAGACAACTGTAAGAAACCACCCCAGGCCCACCCACAGCACAGTTTAGACACTTCCGGTTAGCTTCAACTCCAAGGTGTACAGCTCAGCTGCAGCCAGAGGCAGCATCTGGAAGCTGGGTCTTGTTACATTTGTCCCAGTGCTCTTTTCACTCCACTACAATTAATTTACTTTAGACGATAAGCTAATCAAAGGTAGGAAATGCTTAAAGTAGCAACAATTTTAGTAAGCAGTGACAGCCTCACTATTTTCCTTTTGGGTTCATGAAAAAGACTGTTAAGCATATGTTCTTAACCCACCTCCAAGTCGCTGAGGCAGAATTCTGTGCTGCATTGCCAAATTTTGTACATTCCAGTGACTCCTTCTTCTCCCTAATGCATTGCTAAAAATAAGAAAACTCACACAAAAGCATATGTCGTGGTTTGTCTTTGATTTGGGCACAGATCATCCAAGTGTGAAAACAAAATTGGTTGCTCCATCCTCCTAATGCACAAATTTCACATCTGTACTGCCCTTACTGGAGGAGTTATAACTTATGTCTTATAGGGCTTGGCAGTTTCACAAAGACACTTAATACCCGATATCTTGTGTGATGATTATGGGAGATTTATTAAGGTAGGCAGAATAGGTGGCTTTATTTATGCCTATTTCATAATTGAGAAAGAAATTCAAATTTGAGGCTGTAATTCCATAGGATTTAAAACTAAGCCTTCAACTCTACAATCCCTCTTATTTCTTTGCAGATTGCCTGCCTCTTATTTTCAGACAGAGGCAGAATATTAGCAAGTGTTGTTATTGCTAAACTAACTTTGAGTCTGTGGGTTATCATATATCACTATTCCAGTTTTTGGAGACAATGTCCCTTTGACAAAGGAGTCACAAATATGGAGTGCCCGTATTGAATTCTCTTGAGAGATTTGGAGGTTTGTGTTGGACATCTTTTGTTTGTCCTTCCAGCTTCTGCCTCCCTCCTGCTCCGTGCCCTGGGAGATTGGCCCATATGATGCCATCAGCATCCTTGCCCTCTGCCTTCTGGTTCCTTTGGCCAGTGGGGAACGTTTGCAGGGGGCATCTGGAAAGGCACGAGTGAAGTTGGAGAGTTTATTTCCCATCTCCCACACATCAGGATCACTATAGTCTGGCTGCTTTTCTCCACCAGTGGTCACAGTCCTGTAGAACAGCCCTTCCCACCCAGAAGGATCTGTCTTTAGATTGTGGTGACCACTCCTTCCCCGTCCCTTCAGGCCTGGGGGAGGTAACAGCTCCCCAAGGTTCCTAGCCTGCAGTGCTGCACTGTCTCCTGCAGCTTCCCCATGACCTACCCACCCCTTTGTGAATAGTCTCTTTACCAGACCCTTCTAAGGTTACCCAGTTTGAGTATGCCATCTCTGTCTTGCTGGGGCCCTGACTGATTGATAGAAGTGTCTTAGGGAACGTATAGTAAACTATAATGCCTTACATTTTGAGCCTTCCAGATAGTAAGAGGAGGACTTACTGGGAAAAGTCCTCTGCATTGCTTAATTGGTAGTTCTCTTTGACTTTCAAATATGACCTTGGCTATAGCAGCTGAAGCCTATATTTATAGGCGCATATATATATATGTGTATGTATATAGTCTTCTATATATATATGGGACTATACACATATGCCTATGATTTTCAATTTTTATGTGCATATGAATCCCTTGGGAGGTTGTCAAAACTGCCAATTTCTGGGTGCCTCTCCCCAAAGATTCTGATTCTGTAGACAAGGAACGGGGCTCAAGTGTCTGCATTTTTAACAAGGTCCAGGTTGAATTTGACGTGAGTATATCCTAGGCCACATTTGAGAAGCACTTCTTCATGCCAATAGGCTGCTTTGTCAAACTCCATAATCAAATTCATATTTTGCAAGTGGACTTAACATAACTCATGGAGGTTCTGTGTGTGTACCTGTGCGTGTTTAACAAGGGAAATTTTGTTGAAAATAACTGTTAAGCAAGACGATGTTGTGTCTTTCCCTTAATAAAACTAGTTGAAGGTGGTAGTTGCTCAGTAGTTTCTGCATTTTGATGAGTCCCTTTATCTTTGAATAGTTTTGGGTCTTTTCCTCCATTCTGCCTAGTTGTGCACTCATTCATGAAACATTTATTTAGCATCTACTGTGTGCCAGGCACTTTGCTAAGTATTAGAGATACAAAGCCTTCCATGTCTTCAGGGCATTGACAGGTAGCTGGAAGTAAATATGTAGCAATAGGTGTTTGTTCATTTATTAAACAAATATTTATTGAGTACCCAATATCTGCCAGGGAATGTTCTAGGCACTGGGAATACATAGTAGAGAATAAAATAACCAAATATCCCTGCATTCACATGGCTTAAATTCTCACATTATTATAATTCTAGTAGTAAATAGTATCATTAGAAAGAAATGATGGACTTTTTGCTTATATGAGCATGGTAGGCATTCTTCCACCAGGCAGCACCAGCTTCACTGTGACAGTCCCCAGAATTGTGCAAGACTAAGTTTAGATTGAATGGCCCAGATCCCTGCCCATTGACAATCAGGGCAAATATACATGGACAGATTAGAGAAACCAGGGACTTGGAGTGGAAAGGGTTCAACTAAGAGCTGCCTATCTCAAAACTGCAGTATTTTGGAGTCAGTCTGGCAGAGCGGTTGATTTGGGGAAAATGTTAAGAAAAGTACCAGATTTCTTGGGTGTATATAGAAGACAAGATCGTGGAGCTCATAATGAAAGAGAACTTTGGGCTTTCTGTGTTACGACTGGATCTCTGGCAGCACGTCCAGCATTCTGTTCGTACCTCTGTGAGCACGCTCATCACGAACTCTTATCATTGTCTGTGGCTATGTCTCTGTAGTTATATCATAAACTCCCTAAAGACAGGGACCATGCTCAGTTCATCCTTCTATCCCTCACAGAAGGCAATACTCACAAATGTTTGTTGAAGGAGGAATGCATACACAGTTGAGCAGCTCTTTGTGAAATGCCTACTGTATGCCAGGTGCCGTATCAGATTGTAAGGAGATGGAAGTGAGTCGACTTGCTCTTTCTTTCCGGTACTTTCAGTCAGTGGTGGCAGCAGACACGCACACACGAAGCTCCTGTGCTGTGTGCCCAGAGGAACAACAGAGGGTCATGGCAGCCACTGTTACCTAGGTTCCGGGGTGGTGGTTGAGAAGGAAGTGGGGCTCAGTGGTTCAGAGTTTAGACTCTCTTGCCAGACTGGCTGGATTCAAATGCTAGATCTCACATTTAGTAGCTCTTTGACCTTGAGCATGGTGCATATCTTTCTGTGCCCTGGTCTCCTTAGCTGACCAACCTGTGTTAATCTGTGTAAAGAGCTTAGAGCCTGGGACACAGCAAGCACCATATAACTGGTGGCTCTTGTGGTGGTTAATAAACAAAGGGTGGCTTGAAGCATGGCCTTTGTCACCAGAGTTAGATTCAAGTTCCACCTCTACTACTTCCCTCTTTATGACTTGAGGCAAGTGACTTCTCAGTTTCTGCTACTGCTTAAGTGGTCTGATAACATTGCCTGCCTTAAAGGATTGTTGAGATCCTATAGATTGAGCACTTAGCACAATACTAAGGACTTCCCATCACCGAGTGTGCTTAGCTGTGGTGGAGGAAATGAGTGGAAGAAGATGCAGCCATCTGCTTGTGCAGAGGGCTTCTTTTAGGTTAAGCTCAATCCTAGGGCAATAAGAGTCCTTTTGTCCCCATCAGTTGCTGCATGTGCCATTCTGTGACACAGCCAGAGACCGAAGAGTTAGGATCTGTAATTCAGAGTGGCGGAACAAGCACTACATGAAGGTCCTATTGCTCTCATTAGTGTTTCTGGAGCTGGGCAGAAACCTGTATCCTGGGACAGGGTGGCAGGTCATAGCAGGACCAGCCATTAGGAAGTGGGGTGCTGCTTGTGCCTTGTGAGGATTTAGGAGGGTACCTTCCGCCTTGTTGATTGAAAGTGGGCTTCAGCTACGTTCCCGGATGAGGCAGAGCCCCCAGCCCTGTTTGCACATTAAATCTTCTCTAAAAAGTTCTGACGCACAGGCTGATTCCAGACCAATTACATCATTGTCTCTGGGGGCGTGACCCACGTATTTTATAAAAGATGCCGAAATGGTTGTAATGTGGGGCCAGGGTTTGAGAGCCACCCAGGCTGGACCAAGTTGTGTTGTTTGTGAGGAGAAGCTGAAATGACAAGAGAGGGCAGAGGATGAGGAAAGAATTGGCTAGGTCTCTTGGAGCATTAAGGCTCTTCAAAACTTAAACACTTAATTTTTATTTCCAAATAATGCAGTCCTGAATTTATTCAGCATGATTGGAAAGTGATTTACTCTGCAATAAATTTCTTTTTATGTCAAATATTAATAGAATGGTAATAATTTGAAAGATGATTCACTTTCATAAACAGCTTACTTTCCAGGCCAGAAGAAACAATACTTTTCTTAATATAAAAGTTTAAAAGAAATTAATAAAGGTTTACATATTCTTGATTTATGAGTGAATAAGGCATTGAAATTATAAAACTTTGTTCTGTTGGGTGATCTACATTGTAATGGCGTCTGACAAAAATGCTTATCCATTCTTAAGACTTTTTTGTTTATTATTTTCTTGTTTACTTTACTGCCAAAGCATTTAGCCTTATCATCAATCATAAAATGATCCATTTGTTCATTTATTCAACAAATGTTTACTATTAAAGCAGAAAGGGTTTTTGTTTGTTTGTTTGAATTTGTCAGGGTAAACTTAGCATGCCTGTATCAGCAAATTCAAGTTCCAGCAAAGGAACCTGTCTCCCTGGGTCTACCATAGAAAGGCTTTGCAATCAACAATTTCACTGGCCTCAAAAAAATGCACATACTTCTTTATCCCCTTTGGGCTATGCTTCCTGGAGGGGTCTGAAATAAGGCTGGAAAAATTGGATCCAATTCTTTAATAATCCTTTAAGTATCTTCTGATGTGTGTTTCAGAATGGCGCCACAGATATATAATTTGCAGTGAGAAAAAGATGAACTTGAATTTTATAAGAACCTAGCTATTATGTTCTTGAAATATATTCATGCCTATGCCAGTGGCGAGGGGGAGGGGGAGAGCCACCCTCCCTGATTTATTCTGCTTGGACCAGAATTTGCGACTGCTGATTTCTTTTCAGCCACTTTTGCTAATAGATTCAGGAAGTAATTTTCAGATGTGGAAACAGTAGATCATAGATAATAAAAGTAGAGCATAGGCAATTTGGGAGGCAGATAAACTTATATAGTTGAGATCTCTTTATACCACTCCTCTCTGCTTTGCACTTGTGGCTGCCATACATTAGTCTCTTTTATTTCCCATTAAATACAAATGCTTTCCAACTGGGCCTTTGAGGGGGTGAATAGGAGCTTGTACAGTACTGCTTCTGTTAAACACCACATACACACATACACACACACTCTCTCTCTTCTCTCTTCCACTCTCTGCTCACCTTGCTTACCAGCCCTGTTACGTGTTGTTAAAGTTTAATCACTGTTGAACATCATTAGCGATCATAGAACTGGGGAAGCAGAGGGATGGAGCCAACAGACCAGCAGGCAAGTATTTCAATCAGTCAACATCTTGATTTCTTTCTTTAAGGTAGGCTTGGAAGGAGAGAGAGGTCGGTTTTTGCTTGCAAACGGGGTGCTCCAAGAAGTGAAGTGTATTATATATTCATCTTAAAGGCCATGCATATAAGCAGAAAGAGTTCTTGAGGACAATATCATATTATTACAAGATAATCTACTGTACATATTGTGTATGTAGGCATTCTGAAAGCAAAACGATATTTTTTTCCAAAGCTCTTCAGCACTGATAGAAAAAAATAGGGGCTTTAGATGTATTTTCTTGGAGGCAGGTTCTGTGAAAATCCTTTTATGGAGCTTGTGTGCCACAGCGTGCTATGTAAAGTCAGCCGGAGGTCATTACCGTTTTTATTAGGTGATTATATTATAAATATGAGTTGGGCCTCAATCATAAGCAGATCCTTTATGTGTGTTTCTGAATGTTCGAGCTCCAAAGTGCTAAATTCCAAATTGGAATATTGATTGTCTGATGCCTGAGTTACAGCCGTCCTCCAATCTTGAATTGGGCCTCAGGGCCCATGTGTCTTTCTGGAGATAAGTTCTTCTTGTAACTGGGAGATGTAAGGTCTTAAATAGCAGGCCCCACAAGGTGCAAATCCGAAGGCAGGCTTGGGCACTGCTCTCCCCCGTGTGAATCAGGAGGTATTAAACACACTGTTTTATAGCATATATAAAGAAATTGTCGTAATTTGTGAATGTCCCTGAGTTTCCTCTTGGGTAAGGCAAATATTAATGCATTCCAGGGAATGTTTATTATTTCCATGCAAATCAAATTGAATAGTTTTCTTCGATTCTTTAGATTTTTTTTCTTAAACTTAACCATAGGCCTTTTTGCTGCTAAATTTTCTAATTCTATAAATATCCTTGAGTTTTAAAGTTTGATCCTGATACTTTTAGAATGATCAAACATACCTTAAGCAGAATTTCTCAGTCTCAGCACTATCGACATTTTGTGCCAGATAATTCTTTGCTTGTGCATTGCAGGATGTTTAGCATCATTCCTGGCCTCTACGCAGTAAATGCCAGTAGCACCTCCTCCCACCACTTGTGACGATCAAAAATGTCTTCAAATATTATCCCCTGGTAGGTAAAATAGTCACAAGTTGAGAATCACTGTTTTACAGTTGTGTCCAAAGTTCCTCAGCATTCTACATCCAGAATGAAGTGACTCTCAGAGTTTAAAACAAGATGCAGATGCAGATCTCGGCACTGAAGATACTTGTTTCTATATTGACTTTTGCCCTCCTAAGATCTGAGTCCAGAGGGTGGGGCTGTGAGTTTTCTGTATCTACATGGGCTAGTGCTGCCTGGCAAGCAATGAACCCCCAGGAAACACTGGTTCAGTGAATAAGGGAAACCAGTTACCTACCACTAGATGCTTCCATAAATGTATATTTTTATGTGTGTGTGCATGTGTGTGTATATATATATATATGTACACGTATTTATATATTTCCATGAAAAAACTTACTGAGTCTTTATCATTCTTTTCTATCCCAGTGTCTAAACAACAGACACATAGCAGACAGTAAGTAGATATTGGTCGAATGGCTACCTGGCATATAAAAGTACGTTAAAATAATGAATTAATAGGACATCCGTGGCCATGTGCCACAGATATGTGTTTTTGTGGCTACTGCCACAGACTATGAGTTGGATATGGGATACTCCAGGTGGCTGCCCTGCAAGGTCTGTTTACTTTGCCTCTTTGAAATCCACGCCTGATGCCTCTGGTGTCCAGGTCTAAGGAGGCCTGTCTGGTCTTTTTGAATCCACAATGGCCAGAGGGAGATCATTCTGGTGCAGTAGGGGATGGATTATTTTATAGCCCCAGATGGTCACAGCTGTGCAGATAGCTGCTTCTTATTCTCATACCTCCTCTGGCTGTCCTGCCAGAGCTATGGCTAAACTTAGGGTGATGGCTCTATTTTGAAGGTCTGCATTTAAAACTATAAAAAGTTGGAGGACAGCAGCCATTCCCAAGACTTATGCTGAAATGGCACAAAAGTTTAGTGTTACTGAAAAGTATTTGAAATCACTTTTTGCACTTTAGATTTAAATTCATTTTCTAGGCTTTGACCATTACAATGGTGTGAATTTTAAAACGACCGTAAAAAATATTTACAAGGTACAGTGGATTTCTAGGTCAGGACTCAAGGCTGCAAGAGGAAAGAGGAATTAAAAGGCACTTCAGTGAAAACATCAGAAAGGATGGAAGAAGTGACCTAGTTCAACCTTCTCTGTTTACAGATGAGGAAACTGTAAGTTGCTGGGAGTTGAAATGACTTGTCCAAGGTCATAGGTTTTGTTTTGCTGTTTGTCTTTTAAATCTCGGTTTTTCTTTCTCCATTTCTCACTCTCCCTTACCCCAATAAAATTAGACATCAGATTCACACGCACAGATAAACAGTGGTTTTCCTAGACTGCTAAAACATTGGACTGAAATAGAATAACTTAATCAAGTGCAATTCTTTTATTTTACTTTATGAGTAAACAGGGGTCTAGAGAATGGAAATTGTTCTGTTGAAATTTTTAAAAAAACAAGCCAGTTACTGGCAAAGCTGCAACTTGAATCCAGGTCTCTTCCCTGGTCAGTTATCCTTTCACTAAGGCATCCAGCTTGTTATTTTGATTTGCACCCTCCTTGTTGCAATCATTCATTCATTAGCAAATATTTCCTGAGCTGCAGCTCTATGCTGGGTGATAAGACGCAGCAGTCAGCAAGACATGGCCCCTGACCTCAGGGGCTCACCTTTTAGGGAGTAGACTGAGAAACAAGCAGACGGTGCCCGGGGAGCCCAGAATTAGAGGTAAGAAGATGGTGTCATGGGGGTGGGGGGAGGTGAAGGTTCTTGTTGCAGGTGAAATTAGGGAATGTGATGGTCATTGCAGGCAGAGTGTTGTTTATCACAAGGGCTGAGAAGAAACGCTGGGTCAGGAAGAAAACCTGGAAAGAATGTTAGTGTAATGCCATGGAGAACACAGGCCTTCATTTAAGACTTAGTGCCGTGACTGTATAGCTGGATGATGTAGGTTCAATCACTCAGTAATACTCTTACCCTCATGTGGCAAAAATCAAGATGATCATTATAGTAACACTTTCATATACTCACATAGACCTTCTTCCCTCCCCCTGCCCAAACTAGGGCTCTGGCCCTGCGTTAAGTGCTTGGGTATTAACATGACCCCCATGTTGCAGAGGAGAAGTTTTCTTAGTAGGTTCCTAGCAGAGCCTTGATTTCATCCCAAGCCTAAATCCAGAGCCCAACCCCGGAAGCTGTGCCACCTCTGGGAGTACAAGACTGTTTAGGATTCAGTGAGCTGATACGATTACATGGAAGTATACATTCTGTGAATGTTAATTGTTTGTTCAATATAATAAAATGTCCTCTATATCTACTCTGTAGACTGATGCTTGGGGACAGATATGTGCATCACTCATATTTCTTATCTGCTACTTTTCTATTTGTGGTAGATGGGCCAAATGTGAAAAAAGAAAAATGTTTATTAAGATTATTAAGCACTTAGGCTTCTAGGGGGAAAATATAGTTTCCTGACTTTTTAATTTCTTCTTCTTAAATAATCTTTTCAATTTATATCATCTTGATACTACTTAGACATCTACTCCTGAGGGAGGGTTGGTTCTCTTTCCTGTTTCTCCTTTATCCTATGGCTTACCTAGAGGTAAGAAGATGGTGTCATGGGGGTGGGGGGAGGTGAAGGTTCTTGTTGCAGGTGAAACCAGGAAATGTGATGGTCATTGCAGGCAGAGTGTTGTAACCACCAGCTGTAACCACTAAGCGCTATTGCATATCCCTTTGACTTGGGTTAATTACTTTGGGCATTTTCTGGCACTGCAGTGGAGCAAATGTAATGCTTACCTACCTAGAATCCTGAGCTAATCCTTTGAGTCTCCACCAACTGACCCCCACCTTGACTTGTGACCTTTTTAGTGTGTTTCCAGTATGAGTCTTTTGCTAGTTCTGGGAGGTAGGAAGTGCAAATACCACTTTGGTAAATTTATCCATATTCTGTGGGAGGGCAGGTGTATGGCATGATGGTTAGACATGAACTTACATGGTTTCTTTTCGTTCCTGCCATTTTGGGAGCGTTTGCTCTTTTACTGATTCCATTCTCACTGCAGTCTGCTGCTGAGGTAGGTGTTACTGGCTTCATTTTGCAGAGGAAGCAATGAAAACATGCACAATATCAGACTGATACCAGTTCTGCAATCTTTGAATCACTGGTGCTCAGGCCCTAGTAGGTCTTTGGAAACTTGTGTCACTCAGGTCCCCAAATAAGGAAGGCCCCTACCTCTGATTGGAAACTGTCATTTAGGCTTCAATGGTTTCAACACTCTTGCTTTTTCTCAGAGTACCATTTTGTGTGACTTATATGGTCATTTTACATTCCTGGGTTTCGTTCTTCCCATCTCTGCTAAGAAATATTCAGAGCAGTGTGGGGGTTAAGAACACAGACTCTGCAGCCGACAGCATGGATCTCGGCTCTGTCACTCACCGGAGGTCACTCGCTGATGTTGGGCAAGTTCCTTAATCATTTTGAGCCTCTGTTTCCGTGTCATTAAGGTGAGGATAAAAACAGCACAACTTTTGAGATTGTTGTAAAAATTAAATGAGTTAATTTACGTAGGTATAATGCTTAGAATAGTATCTGACATGCGATAAGCTTTTTCTATATGTATTAGCTACTGTAATTATGAGCTTTTATTTATTTTTCAGACATTTTATAACCCACTGCCGTATGCCAAACACTGTGCTAGATAATGGGGCGGATTCCTGGTGTCCCTTTCAGCTCTGACATTTAGTGATGGGTGTAAACAACCCAACCCTCCATCTCGGGGGACTCACCGCATGGGTTGCTGCAGGGGACTTCCTGGCTCTCCGCTTAACAAATCGTTCCGTGGAAAGTGAAAAATGCATTTAGCTATTACTTTCTTTTACTCATCTTGTTCACGTAGGTGGGTTGCATTTTACTACCTAATTAAGAGTAAGGAAAAAAAATGGAAGAAAGCATATTTGTAGCTTACATGTGGGTTGAAATTTCCTGAGATGAGAAACAAATTCATAAACGGGAAAGATAATAGCACTATTTAAATGGAAAAATCCATAGATATCAGAATGTGGAGTAAAGCCATTTTGCTATTTTGGTCTGGGACGAGGAAGGCAGGCACGTATTTGCACGTATTTGCACACACTGTCCTTGGAGAAAGCTGGTCCTGCAAAGAGCAGGGCACATTTGGATATGAAAATTATATTCTGGCCGCCAGTTTGCACCGTCCTGACTTTCAGCCATCTTTCTACTGCTGCGTGAGTCAGAAGATAAAGTCTCTGACCTAATGTAAACCAGTTCAAAAGGGGATAAATTGGAGATGCTTAGTATATTTTCTCTCTTTTGGAGCTAGCATGCAAATTACCAGTTTCTCCTTGCCTACAGTTTATAGGACTCAGCAAGAAACCCTGCAAGGAGCCTGGACTTTTAGGGTCAGATTATCCACTTCTGCCCTTATAATTATAAATTCCTGGGCAACCTCCAGCAAGATGCAACATCTTTCTGGGACTCTTCCCTTCTCTGTAGCATGGGGAGAGTAATTATACTTGCCCTGTGTACCAAAAGCCTGGTGTGGTGGATAGCACATGGATTTTGCAGTCAGAGAGACCTCACCTGAACTGTGGTCTCTCTATCTCACTCAACTGCTCAGAACCACGATTTCCTCGTCTGCACACTGAAGATACTGTTAATATTACCTGTGTCTTCAAACTGTTGTGGGGTTTAATGTTGTATTATCTATTTGGTTGGAATATATTATTACAGTCCTTTTTAAAATATTGAGGCCCTTTAGACTCTTTTCTAATATAACTCATTTTGTATTATGAAGTACAGAATATATACAAAAGAGTCTATGATAATATATGAGGATGATTTAATGAACAGTGATAATAAAAACCCAGGTGCCCACTCCTCAGGCCAAGAAGTAGAATGTCATGAGTCTTCACAAGCCACCTAAAGGCCCTTCCTTGATAGCATCCTGCTCCCCCTCTCCCCAGGTAACTTCTGGCCTAAATTTTTAAAATTTCATTAAAAAAATTTTTTTTAGAGATAAGGTCTTGTGATGTTGCCCAGGCTGGTTTCAAACTCCTGGCTTGAAGCAGTCCTTCTACCTGAGCCTTCTGAGTAGCTGGGGTTACAGGCAGGAGCCACTGTGCCTATCTCTAGCCTGAATTTTGTATTAATCATTTCCTTGAGGTCATTTAATACGTATCTCTGAAACAATTTATTATTTCATTTCATTTTGCCTGCTGTTGAACTTTATATAAATAGAATCATATTGTAAATGTTCTTGTGGCTTTGGTTCTCATTGTAGTTTCAAGATTTCTTGATACTGATGTGTGTAGATATAGTTCATTAATTTTCATTGCTGTATAATATTCCATTCTAAGAGTATCCCTTTATTTTCTGATCTAGTAATGGGGGACGTTTGGCTAGTTTCTCATTTTTGGCTATTAGGAAATACACTGCTATAAATATTCTTCAGTCCCTTATTATATATAAGCTACCTGTAAGCAGCTGAATATAGTTATATAAGCTGAATATAATTTTCAAGTTATATTCTTAAGCTCAAACGTTCTTCATAGAGCACTTAGTCTGGTATCTAGCCTCTGCCTGGGTGCACAGCAGGGTGATTCCCAAGGTTTCCGATCCAGTGAATGGCAGTGTGGGGCCAGTAACCCAGGCCTCTTGTCCCATTTTGGCTCACCTCTGTGACCTGACCACATGTCTGACAGTTTGTCTTTTCATTTTAAAGAATTTCCCATGCTACCGATATTATAATTGTAGAATTTTCTTTTGGGCTGGTTCTTCAGTACTCCCCTAGAAATATGCTTAGCATTTGCTCTTGAGATCATTTTCTTCCCATCCCCAAAGTTGGGGCACTGATGACTTCTCTTGGGCCTGGTCCCATTAATGCCAGCCCTAGGCACACCCCAGAGCCATGAACGTGTGGATAAGCTGCTAGTCCATCAGCAGTGAGAGCCTCAGACATGCTTCAGTGAGGGAAGAAATCAAAATAGACCCAAAATGGCCAAGGGGGAAAACTGCTGAGGAAAGAGATCTGAATCCTTCCTTACAAGGCACTTTCTTAGGAAATGTCCCTTTACTATAAATAGGAATAGATATTCAATTTTAGGTCCCTTTCAAAAAAAAATCTCTAAGACTGAAATTAGATTGGAGGCTGACGGAATGAATATAGGATGGGGCGATTCTATGCTGTGCTAGGACACGTCTGAAAGTTCCGAGCAGCTGGTGCAGTCGAACAGCTGAGCTACAAACAAATATCAGCTGATTTTAGCACTTCTTATTTCTAGAGCCTTGGTTTGCTTGCCGCCACACTTGGCTCCCTCGTCAGCTGTCTTCACGAAGCCCCTCGACACTCCATCCCGCCCTGCCGCCGACTAGCTGTTCGGCTTTGGCAGTTATGCCCCTTTGGGGGCCTCAGGGTCCTGCAGCCCATGGTGGGAGCAGTGGCTCATATTTATGAAGAGTTTACAGTGGGCCAGGCACTGTGCCGAGCACTTTCCATATCTGACCTCGTTAGTTTACACAGCAATGCTATGAGGTGAGAACTGTTATCATCCCCATTTTGCAAGGAGGAAATTGAGCACAGGAACCGAGGCATAGTCGGCTCACCCCATCCCATGTTTTGGACACTTGTTCTGGGTGAGATCTGTTTGGGCCTCCGTCTCTCATACCTTGCAGTTGGGAACTATTCTATGTCGTGGGAGCCCTTCACCCACACACCTCTTTCTTCAGAGGCCTGGCCATTCCATTATCTCGTGGCTGTGGAACCTCGGAGGAGAATGTGGCCAGGATTCTGAAGTCTTGACGTGTATTTGTCTGCGAAGGGCGTCTGCCCACTGTTTCTGTCACTGCGAAAGGGGTGGACACGATGTCCATCGATGGACACGATTTGCACAAATGTAACCCTCAAAGTTTAAGACCCACTGACTTAGATATTAAAGTCACTAAGACAACAGACCAACAGTTTGAAGACAAATAGATCCATTTTGCTAATGAGTGAAAAAACTTTCAAAGGTTGCTTTTTAATGATTTGAGCAAGTATTTTGGAGTTGTGAAATTACAATGGAAACTCATTGCAAGAAATTCATCTAAGAAATGAAAAGTAGTAACCTATCTTGTGAGGACTATACACAGCCCAAATATTTCATCATCATGTCTTTTCTCTAAAAGATTTCAAAGGACTTAAAAACAACTTTACTTGTTACTTATTCAAAGATGGCAACAGAGAACTAACAGTAAAGGATAAAGGATTTTGTATCAGTAGAGAGTGCATATGTGTGTTTGTGTGCATGCATATATTTTGGGTGGATGTCTTAGTCTATTCAGGCTACTATAAAAAAATACCATAAACTGGGTAGCTTATAAGGGTGATAGTGCTGACGGATTTGGTGTCTGGCGAGGGCCCACTTTCTGGTTCATAGATGGCACCTCAAGTTGTATCTTCACATGGTGGGAGGAGGAAGGCAGCTCTCTGAGGCTTCTTTTATAGGGGACTAATCCCAATCACTAAGGATCAGCCCTCATGACCTAATCACTTCAAGAATCCCCCACCTGCCTAATGCCATTTGTGATTAGGTTTCAACAGGTGAATTTTAGGAGGACACAAACATTCAGACCATAGCAGTGGGTAATCAGTTTATAATTAAACATAAAAAAATGATGTTTTACAGTTGGTGTCATTGAGAAGGTGTAGGAGTAATCCCCCCTAAGTAAATTGCAGCAAGTTTATAGTTGTTGAAAAATAATAGTAATAAATGCTAACAATGGTTTACATTTATTAGCAAACGTTGTGTGTTAGGCTCTCTATTAAGGACTCCACGTGGCTTAACTAATCTAATTTTCAGAACTGCTGTTTGAAGTAGGTAGCGTTGCTTTGTCCATTTACAGATGAGAACATTGAGGGACAAATAGCTTAAGGACTTGCCCAAAGTTAAGTATGAGAGCCAGGCTGGAATATGTCCAATTAAATCTGATGGCAGGTATTGAATATGGAACAAATTAATATATTCATGCTTTGGCATGACCTTCTTTGTAATTGTTTCACTCTGAGACTTTTGCCTCTTCATGGAAGAGCCAAGGGGAAGAAATCAAACATTGATTAAATGCCTAATATGGGATAAGTGTCTTTAGATAAGTTATTGGTTCTTCAATACTATCCTATGCATATATTTATCATGACACTTTTCTGATTGTTATATCATTGCCTGTTTGTCTTCCTCTTGGACAACGAGCTAATCATTTGTCTATGTATTGGTGGTATTTTGGCGTGGTAGTAACAAGCCACACCAGTATTTCAGTAGTTCTGTAGGTTTGCTGTAGCTCTCATCAGCTCTATTCCAAAAAGTCTTTTCATTCCAGGAATTCAGGCTCAGAGAACAGCCCCATCTGGGCTATGTGGTTCTCATGTCAGAGAGCAGAAATGCAAAAGTCTCAACTGAATGAATTACGTGTGTTTACAGTTTCTGGTCAGTTTCGGTGTACGTTAGGTCCACTCATATTCCATTCACAAAAGCAAGTCACATGGCCAAACCTGACACGCGGCAGGGAATATTCTCCATCTACCTTGAGGTGATGGCAATCACATGACAAAGGATAGGGGCGAATAATCTTTTTATTGGAAGGACACAGATATTAGGAACCATAATTCAGTGTGCTACCATCTGGTTGTCCCTAGACCTGCATTTTTATTCAAGAGGAAACTGAAGCCTGGAGATGTTACAAACATAATAAGGTCACATAATTATGTGATTTGAACTACTTATCTGATTTCATGTCCATGCTCCTTCCCCATCTGATTTCCATCTTCATCTCTTTCTGCTCTAAAACATATACTCTCTTCTTGGGACATATGGAGTTTTATGTAAATCACCAAAGCAATGTGTGCGTTCGTGTGTCTGTGACTCAGTATATGATGTTACATCTGTCATTGCATTTTCCCCTTTCAATGCTACGAGATGCTCATTTCTTTTTTCTGAAAACTCAGAGCATCTGAAAGCATTATTTGTTTCTCCTAGGCTGGGACGGGAGCCCTCCCTCTATGCTCTGAGCTGTCCTCTGTTCCCTCACAGTGCACATCTCTCTGCATTTTAATTGTGTGTGTGTAGACTTCTCTGTACTCCTAACTAAGAGTTTCTAAAAGGCAGTGGGAGGGGCTGCATTTTACCTGTGGGTTCCTACATACATGACATATAAAAGGTGCTGTAAGTGTGCATCGAAATAATGAATGATTGAAGTTTTCCTACATTAGAAGGAGACTTGTCATTGGAGGGCCAGTACTCACGCATTTCATATACACGTTAAGTCAGTTGGATTTCAATCATTTTAGAACAAAGGGCCTGGGAAATCAGTCCAGTATCATGACTTACATGTGTTCTGTCTGCAGATTGTTCTTTCTTTTAAAACTCAGCAATTTTTGTACAATGTGTTTCCAGAGTGATTTTTATCCCTCCATTTTCTGGTATAAAATAGGCTCCAATTATTCTCTTTAATTAAGTGGTTTTATTTTATTAATTGTTTCTAACTTACAGAATTCCCTAGAGACCCTTTACATGTTTCCAAATGAAGGCAGGAAGAAAAGCGCATTAATTATACACAGAAACTCCTTTTGGCGAATTAAACATGATGCACAGCGAACATGAAATGACTCGCCCTCCTGAGCTATCAATCTTGTCATTAGTGATGGCTTGTATTAGTAGTATTGACATGGGCTTATCCAAATTGGATTCTGCAAAGAGTCATTTTAATTTTGCACAAATGTAAGAAGACAAAGTAGTTTGTGCAGTTTTTTTTTAACCCTCTCTTTTGCTGAGCGACTGGGGCTTTTCTGTTTATAATACCATCTGGTATTTTTTTTTTTTTCTTTTTGGAGTCAGGATTTTAAAATTTTTTTCCAAATTTAATTATGTATTTAAAATTAACAGATAACATTGTATTTTTTTGTCATGTACAACATGTTGTTTTGAAGTATATATACTACATTGTGGACTGGTTAAGTCTAGCTAATTAACAAATGCAATACATCACATAGTTGTTTTTGTGGAGAGAGCATTCTCTTGGTATTTTTCAAGAAGATTATTTATTGTCATTAACTATAGTCATCTTGGTGTACATAGATATCTTACGATTTATTCCTCCACTGTAATTATGTATCCTTTGACCAAAGTCTCCCCAACATTTCTCCCCTCCAAGCACGCCAGCCTCTAGTACTCACCATTATAATCTCTACTTCTGTGAGATCAATGCTTTTAGATTCTACATATGAGTGAGATCGTGTGGTATTTTTTCTTTCTGTGTCTGACTTATTTCACTTAACATAATGTCCTCCATGTTCGTTCATGTTGTCACAAATTATAGGATTTCATTTTTTGTGGCTGAATAATACTCCATTGTGTATATATATCCATTTTCTTTATCCATTCATCCATCGATGGACACTCAGGTTGATGTCATAACTTGGCTATTGTGAATAGTGCCACAATAACCATGGGAGTGCATGTATCCGTTTGATATATTGATTTCATTTCCTTTGGATATATACTGAGTAGTAGGATTGCTAGATCATATGGTAGTTCTATTTTTAATTTTTTGAGGGACCTCCATGCTGTTTTCTATAATGGCTGTACTAATTCACATTTCCACCTGGGTAAGGATTCCCTTTTCTCCACATCCTTGCCAACCCTGGTTACTTTTTTCTTTGTGATAACAGCCATTCTAACTGGGGTGAAGTGGGATCCCACTGTGGTTTTTACCTGCATTTCTCTGATGACTGGTAATGTTGAGCAATTTTTCATATAGCTTTTGGCTATATGAAGACATTTGTGTGTCTTTTGTGAAATGTCTATTCAGGTCTTTTACCCATTTGTTAGTTGGTTTGTTTTGTTGTGATTGAATTGTTTGAGTTCCCTATATATTGTATTTTGGATATTAACCTTTTAGTAGGTAAATAGTTTGTGATATGTTCTCCCATTCTGTAGGTTGTTCCTTTGTTCTATTGATTAGTTCCTTTGCTGTGCAGGAGCTTTTTAGTTTGAGGTAACCCCATTTGTCTGCTTTTACTTTTGTTGCCTGTGCTTTTGAGATCTTATCCAAAAAATCCTTGCCCAGACCAGTGTCATGGAGCTTTTCCTCCTATGTTTTCTTCTAGTAGTTCCATAGTTTTGATCCATATATTTAAGTCTTTAATCCGTTTTGAGTTTATTTTTATATGGTGAGAGATAAAAGTCTAATTTTATTCTTCTACGTGTGGATATCCAGTTCTCCGAGCACCATTTATTGAAGAAACTGTCCTTTCCTCATTGTGTGTTCTTAGCTCTTTTGTCAAAAATCAGTTGGCTATAAATAAATGGATTTATTTCTGGAATCTTTATTCCATTCTATTGGTCTATGTGTCTGTTTTTAAGCCATATCCATGCTGTTTGGGTTACTGTAGCTTTGTAGTGTATTTTGAAGTCAGGTAGTGTGATGCATCCAGCTTTGTTCTTTTTCACTCAAGATTGTTTTGGCAGTTCAGGGCCTTTTGTTGTGCCATGCGAATTTTAGGATTGTTTTTTTTCTATTTCTGTGAAGAATGTTATTGGTATTTTGATAGGGATTGCATTAAATCTGTAAGTCATTTTGGGTAGTATGGTCATTTCAACAATATTTATTCTTTCAATCCATGAATACAGATATCTTTCCATTTATTTGTGTCATCTTCAGTTTCTTTCATCACACAAACCAATAAACATACAGCACTTTAACAGAATGAAAAACAAAAACCATATGATAGTTTCAGTAGATGCAGAAAAAGCATTTGACAAAATTCAGCATCACCTCATGATAAAAACTCTCAACAAATTAGGTATGGAAGGAATGTACCTCAACACAATAAAGGCCAGATATGACAAACTCATAGCTAACATCATACTGAGTGGGGGAAAGTTGAAAGTTTTTCCTCTAAGATCTATAGCAAGACAAGGATGCCCACTTTCACCACTTCTGTTCAACATACAACTGCAAGTGCTAGACAGAGCAGTTAGTCAAGAGAAAAAAAAGGCATTCAAGTTGGAAAGGAGGAAGTTAAATTGTTTCTTTTGGCAGATCACATGGTCTTATATGTAGAAAACCCTAAAGACGCCACAAAAAAAACCTATTAGAAGTAATAAACAATTTCAGTGAAGTTGCAGGATGCAAAGTCAACATACAAAAATCAGTAGTGTTTTCCCACACTAACAGTGAACTATCTGAAAAAGAAATCAAGAAAGCAAGCCCATTTACAGCAGCTACAAAAGACAAAAACAAAAACCCTAGGAACAAATATAACCAAGAAAGTAAAGATCTTTACTTTGAAAACTATAGAACATTGATGGAAGAAATTGAAGAAGCCACCTAGTATTTAATAGTGCTCTAGGGCTGATAAAGCACTGGATCAGACATTACCTGATCAAGCCACAGAGCAACCCTGGGAGACAGGTGAGCTTTACAGGTGAAGACATTGAGATTGTGGCCCACACCATACAACCAGGAAGGGGCAGAACCTTTTGACTTATCAGTATTTCCTTTAAAACATTTCTCTGAGCAGGGATAGGGCTTGAGTTGGGTATCAGTACCTTTTCTATTGTTTTCAGGAGTCAACAAAAAGGAAATTCAGATGTGTTTACATTAAATCGTTAATTCAATAAGCACTGCTTTGGCACCTATTTGTTATGTGCTAAGATGTAGTGATGATAAAAATATAACATTTTTGAACATGTACTGTGTGCCAGACACTGTGCTAATTGCTTCCGGTTAGAGGATGGACTCAATTAATCTACACAGTGACCCTGTAAGACTGGGTCATTATTGTTCCCAATGCATAGTTGAGGAAGAAAGAGATTAAGTAACCCTCTAAATGTCATATGGCTAGAAAGTGGCAAAGTTCAGATTCAAACCCAGGGGTCGGGAACTATATCCCAAGCTCTTAACCCTACCCAGTACTGCTTCTCCAGTGGTGATTTCCTTTTGTTAGGATGCATATGGTCTGTTATGGGAGGCAATCACAATTTCAAACAATGTTATAAATTGCTGTGGTGGCTATAGGATGGTGTCATGGTGGATGGTGTCAGTACCCTCAGGAAGCAGGGTCATGTGGCTTTAGGACCCTCCCTTGGCCCAGCTGAGCTTTGGGCCTACAAATTGCATTATTTGAAAAGCATTTTATATTTCCAAGACTTCTTTCTGTCTGCATAGAACTTATTGCAATGCTTAGAAATATGCTAGGAAGATTATTCGCCTTCTGAACTAATGAAAGAATCCACTGGGTTGATGGTTCAGATTCCATGAGTCAGAAGCCACTCATTGAGCTCCTGATAGGTGCTAGATGACTAAGGCCCACTTCTTGTTCTCAAGAGCTTCCCAGGGAGTGGGAACAAATGTGATACCAACAAAAGCATAAAACAATGGTTGAGGTTTATTGAGAACTTACTGTATGTCAGTTACTGTTCTAAATTCTTTACAGAACTTTTCATTTTATCTACTTAAAGTAGGAATTTTGTCTGCATTCTACAGATGAGAAGATTGGATTGAGCAAGTTTAGGTGATATGTCTACTTTAAACACAAGAGCTTTTCTCCAAATATTATTAAAATATTGAGGCAATTTAATTTATTATCTTTGAAAAGACTATATTTGTTCATCCGTATTCATCGAGTATACATATGTGCTAAATATTATTCTAGGCGCAGGGAGGACAATGAACAAAACCAAAATCCCTGTTCTCATAGAGCTTATGTTTCAGTGGAGGCAGATAGACAATAAATAAAATCAGTAAGTAAATCTGGGACTAAATGTGGGAAGTGTGGCAGAGAATAATAACATAGGGAAGAGGAGTAACTAGTGAGTTAGGTTGCAATTTTAAATGACATGTTCAGAGAGGACATGTGTGTGTATGTTTGAGATTTAATTAAAAAGCTAGTCAACACTGCCACTTCTGCTTAAAGCCTATTATTTCTCTCCATTGCCTTCATAAAACCCTTATGTACAAAGCCTTTCATAACAGGGGCTTGTCTGCCTCACCAGACCCATTTCATATCACTTCCCCATAAACTATGCTCTAGCTCCACGAATCTGATTGCATTTCCTTGAAAATACCGCGTCCTTTTGTCTTTGTGCCTCTGCCTGTGCTATTTGCTCTGCTGGTGACATGCTTTTTCCCCACCTAGGAAGCTTCTCTAAACATTGTTTGCATGTGCACCCACCCCCTACTCCACTGCATCCTCATAGCACCCGTGTTGCATTTCATTCTCTGCTGGGGTTGTGTGTGTGGATGACCCTCTACCAGTAGACTGTGAATTCTTCAACCAAGGAACCATTTTCTCTGTAAGTGATTAATAAATGTGGAAGGAAGGTGGATAGATTAGGTAGGTAAGAAAGAAGGCTGGAAAGAAAGGCAGATAAGCCAGGAAGGAAAGGAACTTAATAAAGAAGGAAGTTAGGAAGAAAGGAAAGAAAGAAGAGAGGAAGGAAGAAAAGGAGCAAAAGAGAAGGAAAAAAGAAGAAGGAGGGAAAGAAGGAAGGAAGAAATCAGAGGCTTCTGATCAGGATTGCATCTCAGAGACATTCATATGAGTGCTGTGTGGGAGGACATACAGTTGTTTTGGCCTGGCATGCATTTGCCCACTTTCACAGATCTTTCAAAGTTTCATTCTTTGGGTCTGTTTTCTGTGGCCCATAGGACTTAATTCTGATCATGCTGATCATGGAGAAGACAGGGCTGATGGAGGAATATGCCTATACAAACTTCTCTCACTGCACCCCCTTCCCCAATAGCATGATGAATCGGGGAAGCCCTGATTGAAAATTCTAATCACAGTGTGCAGTCCTTCAGATCCCAGCCATTGACAGTTGATTCAGTCCTTTTCATGCCTGCTGCCTTTCTCTAGCTATGGCAGGTCTTATGCATGAGTCTATCATGAGCAGACAAAGCATGATGGATTGGTCAGGGTTCCCTTCATCCTTAGAACCTGGGAAATACTTCCTTTTTCAGACTGTCAGGGCCCATGTGGAACACAGTCATGAATGGAAGAAGAACGTAATGCAGTATTGGATGTGTCTGTTTGCTGCCTGTGTGGGAAAGAGAATGACGCATTGTGGAGAATGCAAATGTATAGCACACATCCCAGCCCCCACCCTCAACCCACCAGCAAGTCATGTGGAAAATCATGGCTCACAATCGATGTCCCAAATGAGCCTGGCGATTTCATAGAAGATGTCATACCCCTTTCAAAATCAGAGTAGTAAACAATTTCCAAAATTGAATCATAAAAAGGAAAATCAGCCCACATAAAGTCTTCGGATTTTTGAAATGATCTAAGGTCCAAAAGGATTAGGATTGATCGATTTTTTTTTGTCTTGGAAGTAGGTTCAAGGCAGTTCTCAAATCTGTTGTCTCTCTGGATATGATGCTATGAATGTCAGCTAGATACTACTTTATTTTATTTTTAATTTGATTCTAGGACCCTGCATCTGTATGTAATGTTTCAGTGAGCAGAACAGTTCTGTTTGGCTCCGATGAAAGATTGATAGAAGCGATTTTCAGATGTGGAATCAAAACAGAGTGAAAAAAAAATGTCACGTTTAAATAAAATGCAGTACTTGGAGGCATCATGTGGTCTCGTAATAAATGAATTCATGGCACAAAGTTGACAGGTTTTGAAGGAGAATTTCTTTCAAAAATTTGAGGTGATTCATTTTTATGATTAACTGCAGTAAAAACAATTACTAGAGAATTTTTAAGTGAAAGGAAAAGAAGCTTTGAGGTGTTTATAGATAATATCCGGCTGCCTTCATTTTTATACTTCGCCTCATGTGAGCTATGAAGTTGTATGTTTGTGAAGTTTGGCTGAAGGCCCTGGAGCTCTGGGGCTGCTCATTCATCCCGGGCCTCATCTGTTACTCGCGGCTGGGAAGGGGGAGACGTGGGGAGCTGTAGCAGAAGCAGTGGTGAGAAGTCTACGGGCTTTGGACTCAGCCCTGGGTGTGAATAACTCTGTGTGCTCTCTGGCAGGTTACCTGGCCTCCTGGCATCTCCCTTTCTGTTGCTCACAATTGGGACAAAATGAGGTAGAAACGAATGCTGAGCATCTAGCATGGGGCCTTGCACACACAGAAAATGGCCATAGCATTACCAAAACCAGTGGGCATTTACTCTGTTGTCCATTGGAAGCTCTGTACTTGATGTTGCACAAAGAAGACTCACCATCCACCTCAAGGATCTCGTAATCCAGAGAGGGGACAGATGGACTAATAAGGAATGGAAAACCATGGGCAGAATAGGATGGAACAGCTGTATCCTCCTTGTGGACAGAGAGGGCATCTTTCAAGCTGTACGATCAGGTCTAGCACAATGTCTGGTTCACATGAAGCACACAGTAAAATATCTGCTGAATAAATTGAGTTGAAAAGATAAGGAAAAAGGGTAGAAGGGAACACTGAAAGGAAACACTAAAGCCTAAACATTAGTTAGGCTTCTCCAGAGAAACAGAACCGGTATGATGTGTACATATAAGGAAAGAGATTTATTATAAGAAATGGGCTTGTGCAATGATGGAGGCTGCAAGTCCAAAATCTGCCGTTTTAGGCCGTGGACTTGAGACACAGGAGAGCGGATGGCGCAGATGAATTCTGAAGGCAGTCTTCTGGAAGATTCTGTCTTGTTTGGGGAAGCTGGTCTTTTTGTTCTGTTGAAGCTTTAAGTTGATTTGAGGAGGCCCTCCCCACTTATGGAAGGTAATCTGCTTTATTCAAAGTCTATTGATTTAAATATTAATCTCAAAACACCTCCCCATTGACACATAAAATTAAGTGTCACACCCTAGAAGTAATTAATTTTAAACAGATACATCAGGAAAGGCTCTAAATTACTAGAATGTCTGGGTTCATATCTTATTCCTTCAATTTCTTTATGTTTTATCTGTAGGCAGATTATTTAATTTCAGTGCCTTGGTTTCTTTGTCTGTAAAATGGGAGTGATAATAGTGCCTACTAGGCCACAGAGTGGTTGTGAAGTTTAAGTGAGACAATGCAAGGCACTATAGCAAGTGCTCAATGAACTTGAGCTGCTATTATTGGTAGCATCAGACATATACTGGCATTTAACTTTAGGCACATGCTCTTCAAGCCTAAACTCTTTTTACATTTAAAAAACATATTTTAGACAAAAGTACTTTTGGATTATATTAACAAATGTTCAAGTTACTGTAATACATACTATTTGTCATCTACTGTGCTTAAGTACTTTATATGCGTTTTTACATTTAATCCTTTTTGCAAACATGGCATCAGGTATATTATTGTGCCCATTTCCAGATGATAAACTGAGGCTTAGCAAGGTTAAAATGATGTACTCCAGGTCATACAGTGACTCAGCAGCTGAGAGGGGTCTCAATCAGAATTCTCTTAACTCCTCATTGGATTCATTTGCCACCTCACCATGCCTTTGTGTTGTTGCATGGAGCAAAGTCAGCCAGGTATAAGTTTTCTGCCTCCTTGAATTTGGAAATATAGTCACTTGGGGGTTCAAATGTAATAGTTTTTTCCTTCCTGTGAAGGGATTGTAGGTACTCATGTTTTACATTTAGTTTTGATTCTTTCTTTACTTTGCTTTATTTCCTTTGTGACTGTAGCTAGGCCTCCTGGAAAATGACAGGTTCAAAACATGCCACATTTTAGGTGTTAGGTGGTTGGGTAGCTATTTCTGAGCAGGAAGGAATGAGAAATAAGCATGGGTGGGTGTTTTGTACAAACTCGGTGTCAGTAGACTGGGCTGTTTGCAGCTGAATGGCCGCATGAAAGTCAATGATGGCCTTAGCTGAATTCTGCTTGTTTGCACTCAACACCAGGGGTCCGGTAACACTCAAGTTAGTCCCTGCTCTGTGAAAATCGTATGAAAAAATGTTTGTGCATGCATGCATGAGTGTGTGTAATGTTCTTACACATGTATACATACGACCTTTTAGCTTCTTCCCTGCCTACATCTGCAACCAACTTGTTATCTTCATCTTTAGTATCACTTTATATAATTGCTGTACAGAATTGCTTGCGACTCCTTAGTGGGCTGTGCTCTTTTGTGCCTCTGGGCTCCTGAATTCTTCTTGACTTGAATGTTCTACTTCCCTCCTTTATCTGCCTGATGAACTCCTGGGTATGCTTCAAAACCTGATTCAGCCCTGTGAGGGTCGAAGCCCTGTCTTTCCTTCATACCTCCAGATGAATTCCATTTTCTTTGGTGGCTCCTCTGGGACTTGTACATATCTCTGTTGCTGTCTTTGCAATGCTGTGATGCAGTATGATTATTTCTGAACATGCAGTCAGTATAACTTTGTGGTTAAGATTGAAGTCTTTGGAGTCTGAAAACCCTCAGTTTGAGTCCCAGTTCTGCCACTTGCTAGTTTTTGAAACTTGAACAAGTGACTCAGCCTTTCTTAGCCACTGTTTTCTCATTTGTAGACTGCAGACAATAGTGCATCTCTTCATTGCATTAAGGAGATAATGAACAGGAGCAGCTGGCACAGTGCCCAGTGCATGGCAAGGGTACAGCAGGAAGGGCTGTTGGTGTGACTACCTCAACATACCTGTCTCTTCTGTTTTGTTTGAACTCTTTGAGGTCAGAGGCCTTGTCCTATTCTAAATTCCTAGCTCCTGGCACAGGGTGCTCAGTATTTTGCAAGTAGATTCTATATGTGCTAAATCCATGGACTCAGTTTACAAACCCACAGACTGTGGTTCGCAAAGTTAACCGTAATCTTCCGTTTAAGTGGACATTCATTTTTATCTTAGTGTTGGGCATGCGACTTGAATAGCTATTTTTCTTTGAAGACGCTTGAAGCCAGAGGATTTGACTTTGTGTGGAGCCACCTGGAATTTGGGATTTACTTCTCTTTCATCCCCAAGGTCACTGTCCCTTTTTAGTGCCAGTCAGAGGTATAGGCATGCTTTTGATTGGCTTGGCCAGTCAGGAACTTGTCATTATTGCCTCACTCCCTGAGTAGCATCCTGCAAAATTGATCTAAATGCAGAGGAAGCTCGTTCCGTTCAGCTCCAAGGGCCCAAGGGGGAGCTGCGTGTGCTTTTCCCATGTTCCTGTCACTAAGCATTTACCACGAACAGACATTAGCATGTGGTTTGTTATTACACAGCTTTGAACCTACAAGGGCGGTCACCTCTAATTGGTGGATGATAATGGCAAGTAAAGAGGTAGTAAACAGGGATAGAATCAAGCAGATCTGAGTGTAAATCCTAACTACGCCATTTCAAAGCTGGTGGACCTAAAGCCAGTTCTTTAAGCTCTTTGTACCTTAATATCCTCATTTGAAAAAAAAGAACAAAAAACGAGGATAAAATAGTGTCTCTCTCATAAATCCTATGAAGATTAAATGACTTGATACATGTTTAACTTATCACAGGGCTCTGCATGTGATAAATACTCAATTAGGGACAGTTGATCAGGACAACCATGCAGGGTGATGTGCCAGCGTGGGCTAGTAGGAAGAGCACTGGGCTTGTGGCAACCAGATCCATTTATAAATATTTGTGCCAACTGCAATGGCTCACCACTACAGAGATGAAATATTCTGTGCTTCTCATTTCTTGCCCATGAATAAATGTGTCTATGTCAGGGTAGCCACATGATGGTGAGATTCTGCAGATATAACAATTGAGGTGAAGAGGCTACAATTAGTACTTTAGCCACATCATTCTTTTGTAGTGACCCTTGGACAAAGTACAGATGAGTATAATTGGTTTTTGTCCACATCTTTATTTTGTTTTTCCCTCCTTGGAGGGAAAATCCTCACCACGATGTGTGTACCTGATGCAGAATTTCTCCACAGATAATGAAATAATTCATGCTGCTTTTTCCTGGAAGTTGCCTAAGCGGTATGACTGTATGTTAATCAGGAGTCCTAAAAGGCATCATTCAACAGCAGGGGAAATATGTTAGTCTGTGCATTAATGCAAAAGAGACTATTTTCAAACATTTCAAAACCCTGAGGACCTTCTTCGGGGTACTTCCTTTATTTCCTTTTCCTTCTCCATTTAGAGAAAAGGTATCATAGCTTTCCATGTTTTAGAAATACAGCTACAAGTCTAGTGGAGGCAGCTCAATGTGAGAAAATCAAAGGCTAGACAGACATGGGATGCTCAGTCAGTGTTAGTGCTACTGAGCCCAGTCCACAGAGTCTTGCCACCAACAAGATCTTTTCTTACCCAGAATGTGGTGGTTATTTTCCAAAAGTAGGTTAAAGAGAAGAGAAATGCTTAGAAATTACTACCATTGCCTGATGGTTTGGTAGGGAAAATATCCTAATTCGAGCATGAGGGAGAGATGAAAGGGAAGAAAAATGAAGCAATAGAAGGCTGGTGTTGAAGGACCCAGGGTTATGGGACAGGTTGGTACAGACAGGATGAAGAAGGTTGCACCTTTTTTAGAATGGTAGGGGCCATTAGCATTACTTGCCTAGAACTTACTTTCAGTGAAGGAAATAAATTTTCAGGGATCTTTAGAACAAGAGGCCAAAGGTTTTCTGTTCCATTACCCTATGGGAAGGAAATGGATTTGAATTTGATGTTGGCTCTTAGCGCCTCTTCTACAGATGGCTGGACTCATCTCTTATGTTTGTGGGAGGACCATAGCATTGGGCAGAGTGAAAGGTTTAGGCGAAGGACACATACAGCTTCTTCCTTGGAGTATGTTGGAATGTCATTGGAGAGAACAAAGAGCCCAAAGCACATGTGTAGGGCTAACCAAGAGGGCATTTCCAGTAGAGCCAAGTGACATGGCTCAGACGTTGCATAGGTGGTTGAAGTCAGGCAGGAGTTGGCTGCAGGTCAGATACTGAGACAGCATCATGGAGGTACCTGTAGAGGGAGAGGAAGGCATTCTAGTTGGCTTCCTTGAGGGCAGGTTGCTTTTCATTCCAAACTCTGGCAAGGTGAACAAAGTAGGGAGAGTTATGTTACATTTCTATGCCTCAATTATTTTATGCATACCTGTACAATGGGGATTAAAAAGCTTACTTGGTACTTTAGAGATTAAATGAGGCACATAGTACTGGGCCTGACACTATGTATTAGTGCCTGCTTTTCACCTGCCTTACAAGTATTTTGCAACCATTTATTTCTTATAGCTCAAGGGTCACCTCTAACATCAAGACTTGCCTTTTGCCTTCTAAACCCAGACAAAACCATCCCCTGTCCTTTGGCCCTCCCTCTATCCCATTCATATCTCTGTATTAGCCCCTGTAGTGGTTTAGGGGACTTGTTAATTCATCAGTGCTCTGACTGCTACAGCAGCAGATAGTGACCTTCGGGGGGTCAGGGACAAATCTTTGCTCCTCTCTGGACTCCTGTCTCTCAGCAGCTGGCCTGGTGTATGGAAACACTTGGCAAGTTAGAATACATCAACTTTTCTCCTGCAGGCTCATGCTGATATGTTATTTGAGCTGAATTTATATTCCCATGCACCTCAAATACCCTCACTGATTATTTCAGGTCATGGTGATCAAAGAGCCAATTGTGCCATCTAAAAAGGAACCTGGAAAATTTTCAAGTTTAATTCATTTTCTTGTGGTTAGAGTGGAAACAAAGAAGTTTTCTTACAGTTTCAGTGGGGTGCTGGAACCCCAGAAACTCACCCACAGACAGTGGGGTTGTAATCCCCCTCATCTTACCTGACGTCTCTTGCCTACTGGGCACTTGCTGTTTTTAGTAATAACTGAGGCACAAGATGATTGGGAAGGATAAACTGTTTCTTTAAAAAAATCCTGAAATACAGCCTAAAACCAAATTAGAACAGGCCTTTGGATTAGCCATGCTATTTTAGTCTTCATTAGTGCTGATAATTAGCAGAATTGAGGATAGGCATTTAAATTATGGCTTAGACAACAAAACATCTCTAGGAATGAAATTACCATTCAACTTACATTTTCAATGAGATCTTGAAATCACTTAAATCAGAATGAGGCTGAAGAGTACGTTGGTGCTGAGGGCTGTGAACTCCAACACCAAAGTGGATCATTGAAATAATGATAAAAGTCACCGTTGTGCTGACCATTATCTCATACATTTGTGCAGCAAATTAGAGTTTATATGGCTCTTTCATATCAATAAAATCTTAGCAAATTAGAACGGGAAGAGATCATACAAGTCAAGTAATACAATCCCTTCATCTTCTGGGCAAGAGATATGGGATATTTCATTGATGGTCACAGCAGGGCATGCAGGGTAAGTGTCATTATTCCCACTGTACCAAGTAAGGAAGCTGAGGATTGCAAATGAGAAATGTGTGGGCCATTTTGATACAGTGGGGCAGAACTTTGCCACTGCCCTGCTGACCTCAGGTCCTTTCCTGATTTGAATAAACATATTTGTTGACAGCTTCACCTTCTGAGAGGGGCCTTCCCTGACCTTGAGCTGAATTAGCCCCTCCCCTTCCTATGTCTGCCCAATCACTCTCTCTCTTTACCCCGATTGATGTCATAGCTCTTATGACGACCTAACATTATAGAAGGTATAATTTGTTTTATTTGTTGGTTTTTTCCACCAGTGTGTAAGCATCATGGATTTCACCTGTTTTGTTCACAACTGGAATCCAAGCACCTGGAACAGTATCTGGCATACCACAGGTACTCAATAAAATGCTTTTTAAATTATTGAATGACTAACCAAAGGAGGTAGATGGCAAATTCAGATAGTCTGGAGTAAATAGACTTAAAAAAAAAAACCCTCAGCCTATCTTGAGAACTTGACATATGGGTCTGAAAATTAGTCCATCCGTTTACACTGCTGTAACCTCAGCTTTTAATTAATTCATTCATTGAACAAATATTTCAGAGAGCCTCCTGTAATCTAGACACTGTTCCAGGTACTAGGGAACAGCAGCGACAAAGCAGAAATCCTGTCAAAGGAGAGCTTCCATTTTTGGTATATTAAGATGACAATAAATACATTAAGTAAAGGAAATTTATAAACAAGTATATAAATTGCATCAGTGTGTTTTATACCTAAGTAAAATAGAAGTGGAAGAGCAAAGTAGAGATAAATATCAGGGTTCAATTTTACATGGGGTGACCTGGAAGGTCCCCGTGTGAACTGCCATTTCAATATTTGATGAATGAATGAATACTTACTCATTAAATGTTTGTCGAAAGGATGAATGTTTTAAAATGCTAGTTGTTTGCACATCAAAAATATCTGAGTAACATTCTTCAAGTAAAATGTGCAGAAGGCTTGCAAGCTCTGACCTATGAAGTCAAGTTGAAGCTAAACTATTAACTGGCACGTGGATTCCTTCTCTGTCTTCTCCCTCCGACTCTCCCCCCTCTCCTCTGAGTTTGGTAAGAGCTGCCTGCCACACTGGAGCTGATGACAGTGAAGCTGTGATTTAGACATTACTCAGCCCTGTTAAGCTGTGGCTTAGTGGAAGCGCACACAGCCTTTGCGACCAAATAGCTTTAGGTTCCAATCTCACTCACCTCTTCCATTTTCTAGCTCTGTGTCCTTGGGCCAGTTACTTCTCTCAGTCTCAGGGTTTTCATCTTTTAATGATGATGATAATATTGACATTAGCCACCTTTCTAAAGTGCCTAAATTCCTGATGTGCAGCAGTAACTCCACTGTTAATTCTTTTCTCTCTTTTGTGTCTGTCGTGCATTGAAATAGCCCTTGATCCTGAGGGATTAGAGTACAATGCAAGTGTGAAAAAGAAGCAATCCAGAGTTTCTTGCATGCGCAGGCAGCGGCAGTAATTGCGGGGCCGTGAAACACGATCACTATCTCAGCTCATAAACGATGGTACATTTTAATCAGATTTTAGATGTTAGGGAGGCTCCAAGTAATTACAGTTATTTTTGCCTTAAAATTGAACTGCTGTTATTAAAATTCTTTTATTAAATCTTTTTTTTTCCTTCGGTAGTTATGAAAGATTGTAGAATTTCCAAGTCAAGTGACTGAGCACTAGATATCATGTAGATAGAAGCTCTTCTGATTTAGATGCAGGAAGGGGCCGAAACAGGTGACGTCACTGGTCACACCAGAGCCTGGAGAGGAAGCAGTGGCTTTTTGGTCATCCCTGCTGGCTCTCACTTATTTCTCATCACCTTTACCCTGATGCTTGCCTTGTTTGCCTGTACAGACTACTCTCGTGCCTGTTTTCTCTAAGGCAGTTGTTATTATTTTCATTGTTCAGATGAGAAAATCTAGGCTTCAATATGTTATTTGTTCATCACAAACCATTTGCCAGTGGTGTGGTGTCTGCTCAGCGCTGTGCCAGGAGAGCAATGGCCTGGGAAGGCCCAGCTGGCCCATAGGAAAGGGCACATCCTGGATGGGGACTGGGCCTTCGGGTCCAGGGGGGTGCTCCTTCCCTTACGCTCTGCCAAGCAGCAGGCAAGACTTGGGACCCGTCTTGGAGTCCAAACTGTATTACTGATACTATTCATAGTAATCATGATGCTATCTTGAAGAAGATTGGGCTCTAAGATAATATAGATGTTTTGGGAACATCGAGGTAAACGAGACTGTGTCAGTCTCTGCTCTCAGGGCATGCACGTCCTATCAGAGAAGCACATGACAGGCGTAATAACAGCAGTAAATGGGGACTGGCTTCTGATACACAGAGGCACCAAGGCAAGGTGTCCCACTCACGCTGTAAAAACCCTCACAAAACTTTATGACAATTGTCGTGCTATCCCCGTTTCACAGATGGCGAAACGAAGGCTTCAGTGGCTTAGGTAACTCACTCCAGACCGTGTACCTTGCAGCTGGGAATCAAGCCCAGGTCTGTGTGATCCAAAGTCTGTGATCTCAACGAAGCACAGTCGTTCCTGGGAGGGCGGGAGGGAACTCCATCTTAATAGAATAACACGTCAGGACAGATACATCTGTGCAAAATCCCATCATGACCTGCTTACACTTCTCTATACTTCAATTTGCCTGAACCTTCTTCTCTATAACCTTCTCTGTGGCTCATTGGGGTGACCATGAGGGCCTTGTTGTCTGGGAGGATGCTGGGCAGCCAAAGTGGCACCATTTGAACTAATTGTGTACAATTTAGCATTCCCCAAGTGCTGACAGTCCTCATTCAAACCAAGTGTGAAAGTTTTTAAATTAGCTTTCACAGTTTGATTCACAAGCAGCAAATGCAAAACGGCACAGGATTAATTTTTCCAAGCACTACCACGATGGCATAGCTGAAGGCTATCTTAGCTCATTTCCTTTAACAGTAAGAGACAGAGCTGGGCAGAGGCGGTGTTCCTTAGGAGAATGATATTCTCGAAGAGACCTCTGGTTACAAAAGGAATCAGGTGTGCAAATTGTTGCACAATGACAGCGTGGAACAGCGTGTGTGAAGAGCAAAACTTTGGAATTTGATGGTCTTGGATTTGTCTCTTGGCTCTGCTTTTTACTGGTTGTGTGAATTGGGGGCAGGTTGATTATTCGTCCTAAGTCTCAGTCGGCCTCATTGTAAGATAGAGATAATATTTTCAAATCCCTGAAAGGTTTCTGGTGAGGATGAAATGATATGCTTTATGTGATGTGCCTACACAGTGGTTGGCACATCAAAGGATCTCAGCCAATCAGAGCTATTATCATCAGCATTACCCTTGAACTTTGTTTTTCTGCAAACAATATTCGCTGTTGTAGACAGAGAGTTGTTGGTTCTTAGCAAGCAGTTATGGAGCATCCACGGTTTGGCAAGTGCTGGCACTGGATATAAAGAGATAACGAGACATGCTCCCTTCCATAAAGAAACTCTCAGTGCAGAGGCAGGCAATGAAAGCATCTGTATACTGCAGCATGGTAAGGCTGGGCAGGGCGTGGGGCAAAAGAAGCGGCTTCTGCTCCTCCTGGGAGAGAGTAGTAATGGAAGGCCTTGGAGAGGAGAGACTCAGATGCTGTCTGGGAGTCAGCCAGGTGAGAAGGGTGGGAAGGAAATTCCAGGCAGGGAAACAGCCTACAACAAAGGCAAAGAGGTAGAAAGAGTTAGTTTCATTCGGGGAACTTCTGGGTTGTTCCAAAAGGTTGGAGCAAACTATGTATAAGCTAGTAACTAACTTAACCCTGCTAACATTCCTTTACTTGTAAAATGGGCATAATAATATTGCCTGTCTCATAGGGCCATGGTCAAGATAAAATGAGGTGAAGTCAGGGAATACACTTGGAATAGTGCCTGGCACAAAGTACCAGAGAGTGTTGTCAGGTGATATTGGCTAGTGTTGAACAATATTTGACAGATGGCATTCTCTAAGAGTGTCTTAGGGTTTTTATTATGCAGCGAGCAATTTATATCTTACATGTAGCGTTCCCTAAACCTGTTTGACTGTTGGATAAATGGAGAACATTTCTTTTTAGTGAGTTATTGATAATAATCTATTATTTTTAGGACCTTGTACTCTTAATGTTTGGGAAATGCTATGGACAGATACAGGAAATGAGATCTATTTCTGGTTCTAAAAGACTTTAACGTAGTTGAGAGTCTAACAGCTCAAAAAAAAAGAAAGAAAATCAAGCATTTTCTCTCTTTTTCTTGTTTAGGGATCCCTTATTTCTCATTTATATGCATATATACAGACACACACACATATATACACACATATATACACATACATACATATGTCAATCTTTGGTATTTAAATAAATTAGTTTCTGATATTCATGTCTAATACATCATTATAATAGGTGTTCATGGGCATGGGATGGACAAATGAAAAATTCATATGCACAGAAATAGTCCTGTGGTCTGTTTGCTTTGTGCTAAAACCCAGGTTTGATACCAGGTGATATCTCAGCTCTTCCCAGCTTTGTGATAGGGATTGATCCAGGCAGACTGAGTTGGGTCTGAGTGTAGGGAGAAGCTTAGGTGGAAGGGAAGGGAGAGATTTGGACATAGGGAACCTTAGATTAGCGATGGTGCATAGGGCTTAAGAGTGTAGACTCTGAGATCAGATTGCCAATTTTGGAATCTCTGCCCTGCCACCTACCAGCTGGGGAACCATGGGTAGGTGATGATTTCCATGGATTCCAATGTCCTCATCTGTGAAATGGGTCAAGGAACAGTGGTCACCTCATGCAGCTGCTCTTAGAACAGCATCTGGGCACAGTAAGGGTTCAGTGCTGGCTGCCAGTGGAAACCCTGCTCTAACACTTCCTGGGCAAATGACTCAGCTTCCCCAGGCCTCTGTTCCTTCTGCACATTGTGCCCCCCTCCATAACTGTTGGGAAGACTAAAAGCAGTAGAGTGAGTGGGTGCTCAGTGCAGGGCTTGGGCAGGAGGGCTCTCCTTTTTGTGCAGAGCTCAGATGCTGGTGTCAGATGGCTGTTGACTAGCTATGAAACCTTCCTCACCCATTCAGACCCTGCACTTCTGTTTCCTCCAGGGCACACACCTGTGGGGGCTAGTTGTGAGGAATACATGATACAGTGAGTGCATATAGCAATTTGAGGCCAGGCGCAAGACTGACACTCAATAAAGGTTACCTACTGTTACATGCTGAGCTGGGCAGGCCAGATATACCTTGCACACTGCATCCTCCAAAGGACTTGAAGCAAATGTAGATTGTGTCTCCATGTGGCCTCGCAAATGGTCACAGTGACTGCGTTTCCACGGTGGCTGGGTGAATCAATACAGATGGCTGCCCGATCAATTCAAGTACAGTGTATCTGATAGACAGTCTTTACGGGCCATGACACACCGATGCAGAGGTTTCCCCAGTTGTGCAGCAGGATGGATTTTCACCATTTTCTCCTCATTAGATCCAGGGTGCTTATTTTCCAATGCAGAATACTCGCAAATTGACAACAGGCACATGCTTTTAAATGTAATCAAGAAGAATGAACTTGTGTACAAGCATTCATTTGCCTTTGTTCAGTGTTAAGATTTCCCGAGTTTAGTGATCGGTGTTTTTATTCAGTGTTTCCTCTTTCTAGAGAAAAGTTTATATCCTCTAACTGGTGTGTTACCTCTCCTTGCCATTTACAAATGAATCAAATGAGAGTGAGCTTGCCATATCCTATTTTATAAAGTTTTTTCTACTTGTGCTAATTTGAAGGGCACTGGGATTTTTCTTCTGCTCTTTGGCATCTTTCAAACAGGTCTGAGTGACCAGCATCACCAATTTCCATCACAGGACAAATCCTTTGAAGGAATCCAAACCATCCAAGACCCTGCGCAGTCTCTACCATCTCAACAAAGCTCCCGAGCTCTGCTTCCCTGGCACTGACTTGAAAATTAATTAAGTGCTGCTTCAGAATAACATATCTATTGCTTAGACATTAGGGGTTTTTGTTGAGGCTTAATTTTTCAGTACTAAATGTCATTTTGTCATAACTAGATTGTGAGGGCAATGATAAGGGACCATATCTTAATTTTTTTAATTCAAGACATATTTCTAATTACAATCCTTGAAAACTCCTATAGCATCTAATATGGTAGTGTGCACATTGTGTACGTTCAGCAAATAATGGTTGGATTTTGATTAAAAGGTGACTTTTAAAAATGAGATTGGTAAGACCTTAAACATAGCAGCTCAATTAATGTGTCAGCCGGAAATCATTGGTCTGTAATCACTTCTTCTCATTCACACTTTACTTTCTTCAGTGTACCCTCAGAAATAGCAATTTAGTAATAAGAATATAACAGATTGCTTTGTGAAAGGCTTTGAAAACAGTTTATTAAACCTTTAAAGAAAGAAGTCCTGTTTTTTCCTAAGTCAGTAAGGAGGAAGTGAGCAGAGACGTTATGGTAATGGCCATGTCCTGAGGAGGGACAGTGTGCAGGCTTTCATGTGCACCTTCTCTTATTTGATCTTCACTCAGCAGTAAAATATTCATTATTCTTGTTACACAGATCAGAGAGTGGAGGCTTGAAAAAGGTAAGTAACCTGGCCAAGATAATATATCTTTTAAATATTTAAGATTTGTAAAGTTCTTGCACATGCATTATCTCATTTGTTCATTTCAGTAAACTTAGGAGGGGAGGATTCTTCCTAGTTGAGATAATAGAGCAGAAATAACTTGTCCGGAGCTCCCGTGCCTGTCGGGGGCAGGGTCATGGCCTAATGCACAAGACTGTGGACCCCAAAGACTGCAGATTTTCTGTTACCGCATCCTGAGCTGTAATTCTAGGAAGAGTAACGGACTTGGATGGGGCTCCACCTTGCTGCCCAGTGTTAAGCAGAAATAGGTACCACGTATGTGTTTAACCAGGTCTGTTTGCTTCTGTAAGGTTATATTTGATGTCGGCTTACTTCCACATTTTGAACAGAAACTTTAAAAAAATAAAAAACTGAGGCTTGTATTCTTGGGTGCAGGCTACCAGCTAGATATTGAGGATGGCCAATGCAAGAAGAGAACTGAAATGGTGAAGAAGGACAAATACATCTATGTTTTTTATATACCCACAGCTACTGTTGAAGATGAACAGGAGTCTGTGTGTCCCCAGTTATATTACAGGATTTAGATTTTTCGGTAAAACTCTGCCTTTCGGGATTGGGACACATGAAATAGAAGTAGGGAAGAGGGTTGGAGAGAGAGGGAGAGGAGAAGAGAAAGCATGAATAGAAAGACCTTAGAGTCCCGGAAGTTTCTGGGGGCACCTGGGTGTCACTGGCGTGTGTGGATACAGAAGCCCAGCGGTGTGAGGACGTGCTTCATTCTTTATTCATTCACTCACTCACTCACATACATTCCTAAGCGCCTGCTCACTTGCCAGGCGCTGCTTTAGTTACCGAGGATATAGCAGGAAACCAAACCATCGCTGCCATCACGGGGTTTACATTATAGTTGGGAGAATTGCACAATAAACAAATATGTAAATTACAGGGCACATTAAAAAGTGTTATGGAGAAAAACTTAGCAGAGGAGACAGATTGGGAGTGCAGAGGTTGGGGGTTGTAATTGTAAATAGGGAAATTAGAGAAGGCTTCCCTAGAAAAGTGACATCTGAGCAAAGCCTTGAAGGGGGTAGCTGTAGCCTGCTATTGTGATCACTGAGGCAAAGGGAGCAGCTTGCCATGTGTATTTGAAGAATTGGAAGAAGGCCAGTGTGCCTGAAACAGGACAAGGGAGGGGGAGAATGGTGGTCAGAGAAACAGAGGTTCAGGAGGGAAGTACAGAGAGAGCTGTATAATATCATAAAAGAATCTGGCTGCTTTGCTGGGAATAAAGCGTAAGAGAGTCTGAGCAAAGCAGTGCAGTTAGGAGGCTGTTGCAGTAGGCCACTAGAAAGGTGATGTGGCCTGCAGGAGGGTTTAGCTGTGCAGGTGGTGAGAAGCATGGATTCCAGGTAGAGACATTCAAGTGCTCTGGAGTTGCATAGGCACCTGCTTAGGTGCCAGGCACTGAGACCCAGGACACTGAATAGTTGGAGAACAGTGTTATTTAAGAGTGAGTGAATAACACTCTCTCTGCTTGTGAGGACTGCTAGAGGGACTGATGCTGGGGAGGGGAGGCAGTGCTGTGTAGAAAAAGATGGCCTCTAGAGTTCCAATCCTGTCCTGCCACTGCTGGGAGAGGGACCTTGAGCAGCTGTCATTTAACCTCTGAGTCTACTTCCTTATCTGTAAAATGGGAAAGTGATATCTATTTGCATACTTACTGCACATATTAATAACAAATACAAATTGCTTAGAGCAATTACTGTAAGCAGTGGTCCCCAACCTTTTTGGTACCAGGGACTATTTTCATGGAAGACAATTTTTCCACCAACTGGGGAAAGGGGGCATGGTTTTGGGATGATTCAATTGCATTACATTTATTGTGTACTTTATTTCTATTATTATTACATTGTAATATAGTATAATGAAATAATTATACAACTAACCATAGGTTGGGGACCTGTACTATAAGGGTGGATAGAGGTAACATCTGGAGACTTGTAAGTGGCAAAATAATGTTATGATGTCAGAAGCCAGGTCTCTTATGTAATCAGAGACAAATTACTTAACCCCTCCAGGCCTCATTTGTGAAAAGGAAATTGTGATGGTACCCACCTACTAGGGATGCTGTATGGACTGAGTTAGTATGTAAGCGTGTAGAATAATGCCTGACATGCAGTCATCAAACTCTTCCCATGTTGTGAATTCCATGGAAGTTGTTCAGAATATCCTGAAACCTTTAGCATATTTCAGCTACATTATACTTATTTCCCGAGCATTCCTTTATTTCAGTGTTTTCAGAATCCAGATTTTGCCTAAATGGCCAATTTCAATTAAACCAAATCCTTTTATTTGGTTCTCTGTTTATTCTTCCCATGCAATCAGATGTCTCTTTAATTTCTTCTTGGATTAGTCATGTTTACCAACAGCTCTAAAAATACATTCCAGCCTTCAGAAAGAAAACGACAATAGCTATAACAAGGTATTAGAGGTTGTATAAACTTGTCTTACTTGGAGTTAATGTGAAAAATGTGGAGAAAAAATAACAAGGGGAAATTTGGAAAATTGGGCAATGATGTTTAACCAAAATGACATGTGCATCTCTGAATGTAAATGCACAACTGCATTAATGCCTTGCCGGCTGCCTGCCATCCTGAGGTTTTATCACATCATAATGCGGTGATGAGGTATTTCTTTGCTTTTTTAGTTTTTCTACTTGCAGATGCCAACAATGATTATTTGTAATTTCAGAAATAAAGATGCTCAAAAGCAACATCTGTAGTTCCATATTTTTCTGTGGGATTCAAAATGCATGTCTTATTCCTATTTGTAACCAGGGAATATTTGCAGTCAAACATAATTCCTGCGTACTTGATTTAGCTCTGGGCCAGATTGACTAAAAGGTTTTAAAATGGTGCCCACGCTTTCAGTATCTGCACTACGTGGGTTCCCGACCTTTTAATCCCCATTTTCTTTAATACAAATAAAAGAGGGTTTATCAGTTGATTCAGATGAGTGGGGGTGTGCCATGTAAATTTCAAGGAATGATGCACTAAATTACAGGACCTATTTGGGGGCTTAAGTATTACTCTCCACTACATAAAACTGGCATGGATTTTATTTTAACTGAAATGGCACACAGTGGCAGGCAATTATTTTTGTTATTGTATTTCCTATCCTGGCCTTAGAACCTAAGGACAATGGAAGGGGATGTTCATTTATAATGTGACCTCCTGAATTGTTCTTGAAATGCAATTTAATCCTCATATCAAGCAAAGTCTAATGCTCTATTTGCCAGTAAAATAGTCATTTGCATTTTTTATTGACAATACAAATTGTGTTTAATCAGGCAGCCGGCGTGTTAGCATTTCCAAATGATTGAAGACCCATTTTTGTTCAAACTACGTCCCGTTTTGGGTCAAATGTATTTTGTTCTTTTTAATTATCAGGGCACATAAAGTTCCTCTTTAGCATTGTGCTTTTTTTTTTTTTTAATTGTCTAGGCCCCACATAGCTGTATTTGCTTGTCTCCAGAAGACAGCCAAGAAACTCTTAAATTCTCAAGTTGACACCTTAATAGATTTCAGCCCAGCTTAGAGGAACAGTTAGAACATATTTCTACGAACTTATCTTATTGTTGAGAGGACTGTGGTGGGAGGGACGCAGTGCTGGACCACTAATCCAAAGGCCACGGTTTGATTTTCATTCCCAGAAAGAAATGAACGCTTAGTTGTCTGGTTTCTGGCTATGTGGCACCTCATTCTCTGAGCCTCAGTTTCCTTATTTAAGCAGGAAAGACAACAATGTCCGTTAAAACTCTTTAGGATTTTCATGAGGTTTTATTCTTTGAGAAGCACCATAGTAGCTCGGCTCCACTGTTACAAGCCGGATGACCTCAGGCAGCTTCACCAGTCCCTGCCTCAGTTTCCTCGTGTGTATGGTGGGGACGATAACAGTACTTACTTCACAGAGTTGTCGCGAGTAAGAGTTACTCTACTTAAAGCTTAAAACGATGCTCGTCATATGGGAAGTGCTATTTATGTTTGCAATTGTATCATCATCATTATCATTAATAGGACGTTCCTCACCGGGCTGTTGTGTGGACTAAATCAATTTATATTTGTAAAGTACTTACGACAAATTCTAACGTGTAATAAGTGCTGTGTTTGCTGTTATGATTATTATTAGTTACCTACTATTTACGAAGAGCTCGCTGCAGGTAAGGTGTTCTATCAGGAATCCTTACAGCAACTCATGAAGAAAGAGTTACGAGCTTTACTTGCCAAAGAGGAAAAAGGCTCTGGGTAGTTCAGCCACTCGCCCAAGGGAACGTGCTGAGTGGGTGGCAGAGTCAGGACTTGAACCTAGGGCAGCCTTACTGCACGGCCAATGCCCTTTGACACCTGCACTTCCTCAGTGCCATGCTCAGGCCTGGGAGTCCTGAGCTGCCATGCTCTGTGCAGCCTCCCGTCCCAGCCTCTTCCCTCCCACACAGGGCCGTACGACCTTAGTCTGGCGTCCAGATTCACCGCAGTGACTTTGGCGGGCCCGTATTTCCCTACCCACACCCACTGAGACAGCTTCCACTTGGCTGGTTTCCTTACTGCGAGGAGAATAAGGGAGTCCAAGGCCAGGGGCCTATTTCTGTTTCCCTTTTCCCCCCAAATGCCTTCTCCAACTATGCCACTCCTTCCCTGCCTCCTCCAACCCTGTCTCTGCCCTGTTACCCCAATGCAATGTGCTTTGCCAACACCAGGTATTAGGATAATGACCATGACAGTGATGGATTCTGGTTTGTTTTGGAGTAGACATGCACTGATGATGGAAAATATCACGTTTATTTAGATTGGTCCACACAGACGTGGATTATAATAATAACAAACATTTATTGAGAGTTTAATATGTGCCAGAACTGTTCTAAGCAGTTAATACATATTAATTTATTTTATCCTCCCAGCGGCACTATGCAGTAGGTGCTAGTACCGTCTGCAGTCTACAGATAAATCAGCAGACCACAGTCTGTAGGGAGCTGGGGTGGCTTTGAGAGGGGTGACCTGGCTGGTCCCTGAGAGTTTCATTCCGCTCATTTCTTCTCCTCCTCCGTGTCAATCGGTTGGTCGCACACCGTTCGCCTAGCACCGTGTCCCTGCAGGCAGTGCCAGCGAGGTGGTGGAGTAAGAAGCAGAAGGAAACGAGCATCTCTTGGGCACTTCTGTGCCCGGTGTGGGGCTGCATCCTTTTCCCATGTTATTGTGTGTTGTGTTGACACGTGCCCACTCTCCTGTAAGAGACAAGTATGCTGAGAAGCTGAGCCATTAGGGGAATTGCTTTATCTTACGTTGTCACCTGGCAAAGCTGGGATTTGAACCCAGATCTGTCCAAGTGTGAAGCTCAGACTTTTGCCTAGGTTTATGTTCCTCTCCCTTTCCCTCCCTCTAGCTTTAGGACTATGGTGGTGAACGAACAGACAAGGTTCTGGCCTTCAGGAGGCTTACGTTACCAGGGTGCTTGGGAACGTCCTCTTTGTGGTCCGGGGGTAGGAAGGAAACTGCGATGCAGAGAGCAAGGCAGAGAGAGTTCCAGGCAGACAGGATGGGAACCAGACAGAACAAAAGCCTTGAAGCAGAAGGAGGCCTGGGATACCTGAGGAACAGGAGGGAGGGCCAGGTGGCTGGTGGGGAGCAGGTGGAGGTCAGATGGAGCAGGTATTACAGAACAGGGCAGAAAGTCTAGACTTTACTCCAACTTCCATAAAACTTAGAATAAAATTAGCTGTGTGACCTTGAATAATCCTTTATAGCTCTGAGTCTCCAGTTTTTTATCTGTTAGATGTGGGCAATAATCCCTGCCTTATGTATATCTCGGGATTGTTTAAAAACCAAGTGACATAAGGAAATCTGGAGACTTTCTTTAAAGGCCACAGAAAAAGATGGCTAATTTACCTGACACATTTATCTGTGTGAAAAAGAGGACTCTTTGGAAGACTGATTGTAGAAAAAAGGAAGTTGAGTATTTGGAATTCTGAGTGTTAAGTCTCTTGTTGACTACTAACAACAATAATAATAAATATTCAATAAATGCTTATTATGCCAGAAACTGAGCTAAGCTCTTTAAATGCATTATCATTTAATCCTCACAGCACTACAAAGGACACAGATACTATTATATATACCATTTGAGGGACCGAGGCATAGTGAGATTGAGTCTCTGTGTTCATGTGTTTGATTGTGAATAACAGAAAACTCAGAGTGGCCTGAGCAAGCAAGATGTTTATTTTTATTATATAAAAAGAATCCCGGAGTGAGAGCAAGCTAGTGCTAGTAAAACTGCTCACAAAAGTTATCCCATGATTCTTCTGCCTTTCTTTTACATCCTTAATGTGTCTTTTTTTTGTTCCTCATGGCATCAAAGCAGCTGCTATAGCTCCAGTTTTCTCATCTTACTGCCAAGTCAGAAGGAAGGGGGGGGGTGAGCCAAAAGGAGAAGAGCAATTGTGGGAAAGGTAAAAGGCTTCAACTTGTGAGGCTCTGTCTTTTTTGAGGAAGAAAGCCTTTCCCAAGACCATTCATCTAATCTCCTTTTCCCCCAACTCAGGCACATGACGAACCCTAGCTAAAAGGGAAGCAGAATCCTGTGGTATTTCACTTTCTAGTTTCTAGTGTAGGTAAAAGTTAGAAAGAGGGGGTTAGAAGGAGTGTTGGGTGAGCCAGCCTGCAGCATTTGCCCCAGTCACAGTGTTTGTAAATGAAAAAACAAGGCATTTAATTTCAGTCATTTGGAACCTGGAAGTCACATCCTTGGCCATGCTGCTGTGGTGCCTCCCTTTCAGGGTGAGGCTCAGGAGTCTTAGATGATTTTTTAACCTCTTTATGCCAATTTTGTTTTATTTGAAAAATGGGAATAGGTGGAGTATGTAAATAATAGGGTTGTTGGGAGGATAAAACAAGATAGTCCTCAGCAGATACCACAGTGTCCCTGGCATAGGGTGAGTGCATACCAAATACATGTCAGCTGTTCTTACTGTCATATCGTTATTGCTCTTATTGTTAGCAGACAGTTTCCTCGCCAACATTTATGGATACAGAGAGCCAACCAAAATACAACGCAGCCTCTGCTTCTTAGGTGCTCACCCTTCAGATTTGTTCATGGTGGTAATTTACAGTGTTATGGAGCATGGGACAGGTGGTAATTTACAATGTAATGGAGCATGGGACAGCAAGGTCCCTTGCGGTGAACTGGGAGAGTCAGGGCCAGGGGTGGAAGGGTGGTGTTTACAGAGAGACGATGCTCTTTAGGTGGCTCTAAAGAGATGAGACAGGGTTCACTAGGAAGAGGAGAGGGAAGGGTATTCCTAACACAAGGAACAGCATATGCTAAGCACATGTTAAGCCACAGAAGGGTCACACCGCACAGCCTGCTGGGGAGCTGCAGGTATTTCCAGCAGGCTGCACAGTAGTGTGGGGTTCAAGACCAGCCAGGTAGAGGTGAGCAAGATTTCCTCAGTGCTCCTTTATGCCAGGCACTGCCCTTGCTCTAGGGACACAGTGACGAGTGTGGTGCAACCCCTGCTCTCAGAAAACACATCACTTTGACACTCAGTTTTCTCATTTACCAGTTAGGAAAATGAAATAAGCCTCAATTTTGTAAATTGTCTCCTCTGTTGCAGATTCAGTCTAGATGCTTTGTGGCTATTGTCTCGTTGAACTTCAAGGAGACAGTTTATTCTCTATTATTCTCTCCGTATTGCAGGTGAGGAAACCGTGACTCAGTAAGATGAAAGGAGCTACCCAGGGCTACCCAGCTAGTGCATGGTACAGCAAGGGTTCAGACCAGCTTTCTCGGACTCCACAACCCGTGCTGCTTCCAGAAGCCTGGGTAGTACACACTAGGCACCACCCTGGTGGTAAAATGAGACAGTATCTGAGAGCACTTCAGAGCCAAATGCAATAGAAACGCCAAGTGCTGGGGTTTATTTATTTATTTCTGAAGAACAAGGCAAGCCCCTCCTTCACCAGGACAATAAATTTCCGCAAGCTTGTCAATTCCTTCTCAGCCAGGCTGATTAGCTGGAGTGGAGCTGTCCAGGTTGCTTAAGTGAAGGAAGATGACTTGATTGTAGTTCAGTGCCTTAGCTGTCGCTGAGCTGCCTTCCCAAATATGATCCTTATTGCCCTCTAAAAACACCACCACAATGAAAGCATGAAACATTAAAAACATCCCCTGGGTGACTGCTATTGCTTTTTGATTAACACCAGAAATACTTATTGGAGAGATGTGGTTTAACTCAAACGGTATTTCTTGATGGGTTAATGAATATCATACGTTATATTTTAACCTAATATAACACCATCAATTATTTAGTTATTTTTATTGATTGACCCCTTCCAGATTATTTAATAGTAGATTTTTCACTATTCAGAAGATTGAATGCTGAGCAGTCAGGCACCTTCTTTTGCGGTCATGAGTGTCTTCTGAGCTGGGGCCGCACTTGCACATATAGAGGTGCATGTGTATCTACGAGTATTTTTTTTTGTTTGGGAGAGACGAATCACAGGCCATCCTGGAATTAATGAACATGATGCATAAATAGCTTTGCTAAATCGAAGCATAACAAAGAATCGAACTGCTGATGACACTGAAGAAAGGTTTCAAAGAGACAGATAATCAAGCCTGCACAATTAGAATTGCTGCTTAAATATGCAAAAAGCAGAAAGACAACCCTGGAAAGGAGAATGGGTTGCAAAACTAGTGCTGATATAGAACATGAGTTACAGCCTATGAAAGCATATCTGTTACTGACTTTGTAACCAAGAGCTAGAAAGCAATGCGGGGTTGTGTCCACATAGCTTGTGTGATGGGGCACAGTACAGCGTCCTCCCGGGCTTCTCATGGACTCTTCAAGGAGGAAAGAGGATGAGGCTGAAAGGTGCGCTGTCTGGGGTCCGCTTTTCTTGTGACACTAATTAGTTTTGTGACCTTGGAATTAATTGGCCTGCTAAGACAAATCTCTTGACCAGAGTCCATTGCTCCTTGTGCTGGACTCCAGCTACTTTGTGGGACATGGTTCTGGGCTGTGTGATGATTGTCAAATGAATACAGCATATGAGTTATAGAGTTATAGAAAGGTGGGATATTGGGATGACAGGTATGTGCTAAGGCAGGAAGAACAGGTTGAAATTTGTTTCTCAGAGTGTTGTCAACATTAACAATATTTCCTAAGGCCCTAATTTCATGTCAGCATGTCAGCATTCTCCATACGTTAATATTGCTATGGATAATTATATTAATAACAGATAGAATTTATCTAGTGACTAGTAATTTGCTAAGTAATGTTTAGATGTATTGTTTCATCTCTCCTATGTCACACAGGCGGACATTATTTCAGGCAGGTGTCCAACCTCAAAGTTTCTCCCTAGTAACTTTAAGTCAGTGAGGGCATCAGGAATCCTATCCTGGCTGTCAAGTGTGGAAACTGGTGGCCTGGAAAGGGTGCTGGTAGTTAGAAGGCTTAGCATTGAATCATTGCACTTGCAGTTACTAGTTTTGTGACCTTTTTCAAATCATTTAAACTTCATGAGATTCTTACTGTCCATATTTTAAGAATGTTTGAAATAAATGTGACCAAGAAAATGATGTAGGCATATAGTTTAATAAGGTGCATGAAAGGACTTCACCACTGCAAAATACAGTGCACGTGTGTGGGGTCCTTCTAGCTTTGGGGTGTCTAGTACCTGCCACCTGGAGACCAGAGCCTACCTCCAGAGTGGACATCTCTGATCCACTGTGGCATTCTTTTCCGTGAGCCTATGCGCCATCTCAGAATTCTTTTCAGTACAGCACCCCAGGTTGCCACTTACTGGTTGGTCAAACCTGGCAAGTAAGATCAAAGGCAGGGGCCATCCTGACCCTAGCCCAGATCTGGGCTCAGGATCTGCCCGTAGCTATTCTCCTGCTCCTCATAGGCAGACTTTTCTCTTTGTCTCTAATTCCTGTGGTCTGACCCAGAAAACTCACAAGCAAGCCCACCCACCTCTCAGGAGCTAGGTGGATGTGCTCCGTGCTACCAGTTAGGTGGCAGCTGGGAGAAATGTCACCCTGCAGGATGCGACACTGTCGTGGGCAGCAAACAACCTGCTGAGGCCAAGAGATGTGTATTTTTAGGCCCGGTAGATTCAGTTCTGTGTGCTCTGTGATCATTAGATTCCTCCCCCTAAACACGACCTGCTGTGGTCATTAAAGTGGAGACCCCAATTAAAAGAATAACACTGAAGTTTGCTTTTAAACATCATAAAGGTACCTGAGACCTGAATTTCAGATCAGTCATATCTCCATGTTTGTGTAATTTTTTTTAACCTTTAAATCTCTAAATCTTTGAGGATAAATAATTTTGGCAAAGGAAGCAGTTTGGCCACTCACATCTCAGGGGGCCGCTGGGAGCTACCTAGCCCATATGACAGCAACCCTTTCTGTCTCGTTTTGGTTAAGTTCCCTGGCAAGCTTAGCTTAACGTGGTTTGTCTTAGCATTTAAACTTCCCCTCTCCTGCCAAGGCACTGGAGGTGTTTTGACCCCTGGTATCATTTTGGTGATCTCTTAACCTTCCTTCTCTCCTTCCATTACCATGCCAGAGCAACCTTTTTGGAGTGTGTGGCTGCCAGGTTCAGCATTAGGTCTGAAGAGGCCCCGTCTGCAGCTCCAGAGGACTAGAAGACTGTTGTTTTCTTGCAGGTCATGTAGAGACGAATTTACACACTCTGGAAAATTATCACCAGACTCCTTCGTGAAAGGCATCTGGTGCTGCAGAATGGTGGCGTGTGGCATGAACCCAGCGGGGACTGATGAGCATCTCTCTGTCCTCAGACAGCTCATCCTCTAGACATCTCAGCAGTTCTCCAAGCGGGATCCTGGGCCTGTGGGGTTTCTTGTATAGAGGGCTCTTTGTGGGAAAAGACTGGACAGTGCTACCTGTTTATGTCCCCCCCCCCAGATTCCCAAGTTGAAGCCCTAACCTCCAGTGTGATGGTATTTGGAGGTCAGGCCATTGGGAGGTGATTAGGTCATGAGGGTGGGGCCCCCATGATGGGATTAGTGTCCTCATAACAAAAGGAAGAGAGACTAGAGCTCTCTTTCTCCACCATGTGAGGACACAGGGAGAAGGTGGCTGTCTGTAACATGAAGACCACCCTCACTAGGAACCAAATCTGCTGGCACCTTGATCTTGGACTTCCCAGACTCCAGATCTGTGAGAAATAAATGTCTGTTGTCTAAGCCACCAGTCTATGGTATTTTGTTGTGGCAGCCTGAGCTGACTAAGATGCTGCCTACTCTGTCTTCCTCTTGGAGAGTCATAGTGTGTATAGTCACATCTAAGGCTCTGAGAAGTCCTGCAGTGGAAAGCATGTTAGTACAGTGCTTCCTTTACTCACCGGTCTACAGAACCTGTTTTCAAAGCACCTCCAGCACCTAGGTTTCTGCAAAAGTCACTTTGGGAAAAGCTGGATTAAGTCATAGTTTGCCCTCCTTTGCTTCTTGCCGTCGTAGAAAACGTGACTGGGTCAGGCCGAATGTGAGCGTTTCCTTTTCGTTTGATCTTGGACCCAGGTGTCCATGGATGATTTGAAGGCTGAGAAAACAAAGGTGGACTGAGATTTTGAATATAAAGGGAAATATGGAAAGAACAGAGCTATTGATTTATGGTATAGTTTATGGTATAGTTTTAATTATTCCCACACATTTCACTACCAGAGGCTGAGTTCCCTGAGGTCAGGGAGTGTGTCCTGTTTACTATGTCCATGCCTAGCAAAAGTGCAAAACTCAGAGCAGTCTTAAAGTGTTCGTTGGATAAATGAAATCATTTGTGGGTTTATCAGTAGATTCAAAATTTTTTTTTTGTTGTTGAGACAGAGTCTTGCTCTGTTGCCTTGGCTAGAGTGCTATGGCATCATCATAGTTCGCTGCAACCTCAGCCTCCTGGGCTCAAGAGATCCTCCTGCCTCAGCCTCCCAAGTAGCTGGGACTACAGTTGTGTGCCACTGTGCCCGGCTAATTTTTCTATTTTTGGTAGAGTTAGGGTCTCACTCTTGCTCAGGTTGGTCTCGAACTCCCGACCTCAGGCAATCCTCCTGCCTTGGCCTCCCAGAGTGTTAGGATTACAGGCGTGAGCCACCATGCCTGGCCTCATAAAACTTTAATACTGGAAAGAAGTCAAACAATTAGTCTAAATTCATTCATTTCAGAAACAAGGAAAGCCAGATTCAGAGAGAAAGAGTATCTGTTGAAGTTCAGTAATGGACTGGTGAAATGGCCCTGATGTTGCAGATTTGAAAATGAATGATGAGATTTCAAGTAATTCTTGATTTTAGGAACTGTTCTGGAGGGGGAGTGCGCTCTCTGTGGGGATGGGAAGGTGAGGGAAGCCAAAGACATTTCCAACTCCATGCAGTTTGCCATTTGGCCCAGTTTAATAATTCACTTCAACAACTGTTGTCACCTACTTACAATGATTGGCTTGTCTCCAGAGCTGCAGGGGGAGAGGTAAATAAGCATGGTCTGCCTCCTTCAGGAGTTCACAGTCTAGTAGATGGTAACGTATGTAAACATGCAGTTATAATATGTAAACAAGTAGCTGGGTAAACATCCAGTTAATAATATTAGCACCTAATCTGTACCACACACCCTGTTAGGTACTTTATACATAGTGGTTCCTTTAGTCCTGTCACCAAACATAGAGGTAAGTGAGGTTTATCCCCTTTTTACAGATGGAGGAACCGGTGTTCGGAAAGGTTGAGCGATTTGCTGACAGTGGCAGGGCTGGGTTTTGCTATCCGTTCCCTGCTTGATGCCTGCTTACCAAAGCAGGGTCACCCCACTGGCTGGGGCTAAGAGCCCAGAGGGAGGGCAGGTGGTTTGTTTTGGGGATGGAGCAAGGTGTGCAGAGGTGCGCCAAGGGAGTGTGAGCTGCTCTTTCTCCCTCTCCTCTGCCACTTTCTACCCCAGGCTGGCCAGAAAGGAACTTGGAAGTGAAGCACAGGGAAGCCAGGGGCGCTTCCCAGTGGCTTAATTGGAAAGTAAAAGTAAAGAGGGAGGCAGGAGACTACATGGGCAGGCTCCGGATCTACAGGATAGGTGTGGCTTATTTGGGGGTGGGGCAAACATTCCTTGAGCATCTACTCTGCACAGGGCATAGAAGATATGAAAAGGAAAAAGCCTCCATCCTGGCTCTTGAGCCATTCTCAAGGAAACATCTGAAGCCCAAACAGTGCTACACACATTGAGGAGGGGAGTCTGCTCTGTGCTTTGCAGAAATTGCGGGTAGTGGGAGGGAGGAGGAGGGGGCTGGGATGTGGACAGTAGAGCAGAGTCTTATGGAAGAAATGGAAGCTTGCTGGGCAGCAGAGAAGAGAAGGGCTGAACGAACGCAGGAGGGGCTTGAGCAAAGGCTTAGAGCCTCAGAAGAAAGATGGTTGTCAGGGTGGGGGTGACTAGGGATGGAAGGGAGGGGTGGAAGGGAGGGAGGAAGGGGGGAAGGGCTGGTGAGGTCTTGTAGCTGGAGGGCTACAGGACCTTCAGAGCCACCACCACACTGAGGCTTTGGACTGTTAGCTATCTGGATTCTCTTCCTCCACCTGGCTAATGCACACTGCTAATTGAATGTTTTTTTATGGACTCCAAGACCCACATTAACACTATCTACTTTTAATTTCATACAATGGAGAAAAACCTCTTGGTTTTATTGACTGCTTCTTTATCTGACTTTACCTAATTGGAAAATAAACAGATAAAATGATACCTTTACTGCTGATGAATAATTCATGTCCTCTTTGTCTTTTGTCCTAGGAGAAAGCCTAGCAGGTTTGTCTTAAATTAGGATATCTGGTAGATGAGAGAAAAATGTGAGTGATTAACTCCAAATTGAGTTTAGTGTGAATTCCTGAGAATCAGAGTCCTCCTCCGTAATAAAGTTTAGATTGGTTCACTTAACGGTTCACCTGGCACTGGTAGAGCCCAAATTCAGAACATATGAGTGGTATTGACCTGTTAATTTGAAATGTTTTAATCTGCATAAAAATGGATTGTATTAATTGTCTCACATTAACCAGGCCTGACTTTAATGTCTGATTGAATTAGGCTGAGTTTTCTCTGTCTTAGCCCTTTGCAGTTTCATTTGCCCCAAACACATGTAACTTTTTTTCTCTCTCTCCGTGCCTGTCATTTGAGCAGGCTGGGCTGTGTTGCTCTCAGCTTAGAGAGAAACCCCAACAACCTTCTGCAAATACAAATCCCTACCATCCTCACACTGTCTACACTGCTTGGCACCCTGACACCTCTCTCAGAAACGTTCCTCTCTTCTAATTACCCTTGGTAACATTTCTCCACCCCAGTCTCTTTGGTTTGCATCATTTTTGAAAGCTTGGTAAATAACTCCTTACACTCGTCTCTGTTTCAAAACAAAAATAACTGGATCTGAAAAATGTATTTTTTTAAGGGATGTAATTCTTAATTATGTTACAAAGATACATTGTGATCTATATACCCTGCTAGGTAGGTACCAAGAGCATACAACATGGTTGAATTTGATCTTGCCCTTGAGGAGGTCACAGTCTGGTTCTGGTGATATGGTTTAAATGTATGGAAAGTTAAATAGTGATGCAAATCAACGTTTAAAGGGGAAATTCCAGTCCAAATGTGATTAATGGTTAAATGATTGATGGAATCCACGCGGAATAAGAAATACTCAGTGTTCTTGAATGTTCCTGTGTTTTCCCCTCCTGACTCTGGATTCTGAGACTATGCTCAGTTCTTGCCTGCATCTGAAATAACCTGTCTCTCTGTAACTCAGTGAAGTCATAACTCGTTCTGGGAAGCCTACTTTGGCCACTACCACCCCCTGGTCTGATTAGGTGCCGCCTTCTGGGCTCTCGGAATCCCTGTCGTAGGCCAATATTGTATTTATATTACAATTTACTTGATTCTTTCAATCAGCTGAGTGAAGGGTTCAACTAACAACACACAGACCATAGAGAGAATTTAGGGAGAATTAGGTGGTATATCCCACGCCCTTGCTACTCAACCTGTGGTCCACGGGCTGGCAGCATTAGCATCACCTGGCAGTGAGTTAGAACTGCACAATTTCATGCCCCACCTGAGACCTACTGAGTCTGGACTTTAACAGACCCCAGGTGATTCATATGCAATTAGAGATTGGGATGCACTGAGCTGGTCTAGCATTGGAATCACCTGAGGGTCTTTATACAGGCTTGATGCCTGGGTCCCGCCCACAGACATTCTGATTGGGTTCCGTGTGGCCAGTTAAAAGCTTCCAGGTGAGGACGTCGGTACTTTGAGAGGGGAGTCTGCCAACCTCATTTGCCAGCAAATTAACCACCTTCTCGTTCATTCTCAAGCCATTTGTCCTTGTTCTTCTGATGCCTCCTTGCGGACAAGTGCCGAGCTTTTGGTAGCAGAATTTGGCACCCCTGGGTGGGCTCATCGGCGCTCTAGTGAAATGGCACCCCACAACTGCTGGAAGAGGCAGGGAGGAGCTCTGGGTCAATGCACTGGGTCTTCGTGGGTAGGAACAACTTCTTTTCAAGGTGAGAGAGTAAGGGATGGCCCCAGCAGCTGCCGGAGCCTCTTTTAGCTCCAGGGAACTCCTGTCTCTGTCTCCCTGAAGGAGACGTAGCTACCCACAACCTGAAGTAAGTTGAGAAGAAAGTAGATTTAGGAAGTGTCCAGATGCCAGGCCACTTGTTGGGCAAGTTCCCCAGCATGTATGCCAAGACCCTGATTCCACCCATATGGGGGGTTTCCAGACCTTCCTGTTGGCTTGGTTTGTTTTGAGGTGCCTTTTGGGGTAGAAGTGATGAGATTGAGTGGAACTAGGGAAGCTGGTTTGAATTCAGAGTTTATTTGTGGTTTCCAGGGAACAGGAGGACTAGGTCACCATTTGGGGAGGATTTTCCAGGGAACAGGATTAGGCCACCCATTGGGGAAGGTTTAGAACCTTCCAGTTGGTTTTGAACCTTCCAGTTGGGGTGGCATTTGTCCCCTTTGGATTCTCATTTGTTTGATAGGCCCTGGCATTTTTGTGTTGAAGATGCTCTATATTGTCTTTTGTTTGTGAGGGTTTTTGCAATATAAGGAAGAACTTTTAGCTACGAACCTATGTGTAAAGAGAATGGTGTTATTGTAATCCACCGCACATGCTGGAGTGTGAGAAGTAGCCGTTAAATGAAAATTCCCATTTGATTGATAGGCCATGGCATTTTAGGTTGTTTGTGTGGGGAATTCCCTATATTGTTGGTGTTTGTGAATTTTTGTACCACCTGCCTGGTGAGTTTTTATATTGTGGTATCGCTTGTGTGGAGTGCGGGGGAAAAAGAGGTGGTTGATGTGGTTGATGGTTCCTGGGTTTATTCTGAGCTGTTGTTTCTATTCCCAGGAATTTGTTGTTTGAATCCTAATTTTGATTTGGAGGTGCATTCTAAAGGGTCTTCTCCATTGTTTCTTAAATCCTTTAAAAATAAAGACAAGGAAAACCACCTACTTCGGGCACCCCTGTTGGCTTATGGCGCCTCTACTTGCAAGTATTTGCATAAGGTTCAAAGGCATGCCAGGTTTTCTAGGATGGCCAATTCTTGTGCACAAGTTTTTATTAAAGGGCAAATTATATCAAGGAAAATTCAGAGGTCAAATGGTCAACCTGCCACTACAGAGTTAAAATGTTGAGTCTCAAGCTCTCTGCTTGAGATAAACTCACTGTTGATGGTATATGAAATGATCTGTGTTTGTAAGATTTTTGATAAATGAGGTCCTCCCACCCCTGCCAGAACTCCGCAGCCAGCTGGAGTGAGGCGCCAGGTGGGGCCAAAGCCCAGAAGTGGCCCTGGCAGGAGGGAGGGACCAGCACACAGCAAGGGGGACAGAATGCTTCCCACTGCCACCATCTTGGCACCATGGGAGGGGCTGGAGAGGGAACTGCCTGAACTAACTCTTCAGTCCCACGCTGAGTAAATTATGACTTGGGGTTTGGAATGTTCTCTTCCGGCAGCAAACTCAATTTGGGCCAGAGGGAACCCGTAGCTGAGGTGGGCAATTTGCGGCAGTATCAGATGGGGGGCTTGAATGTTCAAGAACAGCCAAGGGGACCTTTGAGACACTCAAAAGGAAAGGATGAAAAAGCCGCCCAGACTAACTTTTTATGAAGAAGAAAGACCGTGAAAGGAACATTGCCCAAAATTGTAAAGGACTCCAAGTGGCAGGAAACCTCCAGGAAATCAAATGTTGTTTTTGTTTTAAGTCCCAGACTCAGAAGGTGAAGGAGGGAGCCTGGAGCCCCCTGACTCCACATATCCCCACAGGAGTCCTAGGCAAAAATGACAGTGGGGATTCAGTTGGCACTAGCTGCGTGGGCGGAAGCCATCCAGGGGGCCCCTTCCCCTGGGTTGCCACCCCTGGTGCTCTGCGAGGTGGGGGAGGGGCCAGGTGTCAAGGAGGCAGCCATAGACAAGCTGCAGCTGAGAAACTCATCGCAGCGGGCCCAGGAGACAGACCTGGGTGAGCAGCAGGAGCAGGGGTGGGGTGGGCGGTGGTTGTTTCGGCAGCGATAGCAGCTCACCTCTGGGGGTGAGGGGTCACTGCCAAGCTCCTGCTGGATGAATACCAGGGCCTGCGGAAGTATACAGGACACTGCCGTTGCGCTTTGAAGTTCAGGCCTCGGCAAGCCTGCACGCCGTTCCGTCCAGGGAGAGTCCGAGCAGATAGAGAATGGCATGCTGGTGATGGGCGCCACAGCCAGACGGCTACAGAGATGGCTCAGCAACTCCGCCCCCCACAGCAAGGACATTGGCAGGCACCCCATTGTCAACAGGACCCAGGAACACGCTCCAGAGCCCTGGACATTTCACAAGAGTGATAATGGACCCTCCTTTATAGCAGAGATAACCCAACACATGAGCAAAGCCCTACACCTAGAATAGAAATCACATGCATCCTGGAATTGATACAAGAAGCCCATCTAAAGTGAGATAGGGTGTTGCTGCTCGCCCTCCCCTGGATAAGGGTAGCCCTTTAGAAGCAGGTTTAAGTTAATCCCCTAAAAAGTACTTTATGAGAGACCTTTCCTGGTGCGCTGAGGTAAGAATGGTAATATAACCATAAGTAAAAGAGAATAGAGCAAAACATGTCAAATGGGTGGGTCAGGTGCTACCACTATGCATGAGTTTGCTTCTTTCAGGTCCCTGCCCCGGCTGGAAGCAGAGAAGTGGAAGGGACCCTATGAAGTGCCTCTGACAACTCACACCTCATTAAAATTTTTTTCCTTTTTTGCTAATAGCATCAAGGAGGAATCTCATTAAAATTGTCAGAAGTGAAACCTTGGGTCCATCATACCAAAGTAATGAGGTGTAGCCCCCAGTGGAGGGGCCAGCCTTAGGCGATCTAAAGTATGTTTGAGGAAAAAGGGGGAAAAATGAAAATTTTGATATTTTCACTAATCTTTTTTGGTTCTGTCTATAGGATAAAGGGACAGCTCCTCAGTGAGGATTTCCCAGGGCTATTGCCTCTTCTATTGCTCTGTCTTGCCGCTAGGTGTGTTACCCTAAACCTCATTTGGTACAAGTATTTTTGTACATGATTTCTGAATTTGCAGAAACTGGTCTCTCAGATCACCTACAGAGTACAACTAATAGCTCTGCACATGTGTCAGAGGTCCCATGTGTCTTTTATAACCTAGCCCTGTATCGGACAAGGCAACAGAAAGGACCCGCAGTCCTACTGGAGTCTTAGATAACAAGTGGGGTAAATCTCTCTTGTCAGGTATCCTCTATCTCACCTTGTCAATCCTCACAGTTGCAGTTGTTGCTTATGCCCTTTTCTCCCTGGTAATCTGTTGTAAATCTGCTAAAACTTTGTAATGACATAAGTATAAACCTTCCATCTAAAGCATCACCTCAATTCAGCAGGAAGAAGCTTGATGACTACATTGTCCCTCCTCCCATAGATAGGGAAGGGTAAAAATTGACAGTGGGGGATGTGTAACAGAGAAAATGGCCTCAAAAAAGGTAAAAATGTTTTCTGTCTCTTCAAAACCCCCTCATTCTATTTGAGACCTAAAACCTGCATACCTGCTCAGGCCAGTGGTTGGAAGGGGCAGGAGAGTGTCCTTTGTTCTTTGTGCCATAGGAGATGACTCAAGGGAATTGCCCAGGTGTAGAGGTCATGAGATTGTTTTAGCTAAAGATGAGTCTACAGGATTAATCAGAACCTTTAAAAGCTCTATACTTCTGCTCAGAGGAGGAACATTGGTATTTTGAGATGAGAGTCTGACAACCTCCTCTTTTGCTGGCAAATTAATAAACTACTCTTTCTTCTAAAAAAAAAAAAAAAGTTTCCAGGTGACAGTAAAGTGCAGCCAGGTGGCAAGCTCCCTCTAGGCTGGTGTTTCCTAAATGCTGTCCCTGTCATTGCTCTTACCCTGCTGTGTTGACATCTTCATTTACGCATTCTCTGTACACTGTCGTATTTCAGTGTCCTGAGACTTCAATATACCCTGTTTCCCCGAAAATAAGACTTACCCATAAAATAAGCCCTAGCAGGATTTCTAGGCATTTGCGCAATATAAGCCCTACCCTGAAAATAAGACCTAGTGATGGGCGTGGCTACGTAGCCTATCTGCACAGCCCATGCATTTCTCGCGGAGCGGTAAAGAAGACGAGCAGCCCTTCTCATCTGTCCCATGAGAGCTTTATTGCTCGACATGAGAGATTGGGGCCAATGGTTCTAAAGGAAATAGAGTCGCAAGAAATTCATAATGGAATTCGGGGTTTGGAGAGTTACGATGATGTTCCAGAAGAAGGCGACTTAACTATATTTGAATAAATGTAGATTGTTGTACTGTACTTCAAAAAAATAACACATCCCCTGAAAATAAGCCCTAGGGTGTCTTCTTGAGGAAAAATAAATATAAGACCCTGTCTTATTTTCCAGGAAACACGGTAGTATCTCTCACTGCATCATCGTTTCATAAGGTAAATGGAAATGAACCTGAGTGGAGGCCTTTAGTGCTGATTTTGATGATGGCATTGGAGCAAACTTACTGAAAAATACCATTAACAGCTTGAATGAAGAACGGAGTCATATAAATGGCAGGAAAATGGTTCAAAAAGTTCTTGGTTGGCCAAAGTCAAAGTCTACAGGATAAGTCAAGTTATTGGTGCCCAGATTTCATGGGATGGGATGGGTTGGGGAAGGCTCAGCTTGATCTTTTAATAGGAGAAGGGGAGACTTCCAGGTTTAGTTTACTTTGAGCCCCAGATGATGCAATAGTGATAATTCTCTGGCCTCTAAGAAAATCACAGCATGATTTCCAAATGCATTAATGGAAGTGCAGTTTTAGTTTGTACTAGGTACTAGACTGCTGTATCTCCTGTGGTCGCCATACTTCGAGGATGAAGTGAACATTGTGGATAGTGTAAAAATCATGTTGCGGGGGAGTGTACATGCGAATGAATGCCTGGAGAAGAGAGGATGTGGCAAGGACATGATTGCTTTTTTTCAGAAGGGCTGACTGTTGCATGAAAAGAGAGCAGAATTGTGCTGTGCTGCTCCCCAGGACATAGCGAGGGCCACTGGGATTCATGGAGGCAGATTTTGGCTCAATGTAGGAAAGACTTTGTGCCAGTGAGAGCCGTCCAATAATAGAACCGGCTGCCTGGGGAGATGGTGAGAGCGAGCGAGTGCTCTATCTTTGGAAATGTTCTAGCGGAGACTGGATAGCCATCTGTCGTGGGTATTATGGAAAGATTCATGCATTCGGTGGATGAACAAAATTTTGTTGATGATGATAGCAGTAAATGTGAGTACCATATACTGAGTGCCTGTGAAGTGCCAGGTACCGTGCTAGGCAAGTTTGTGTTCACCACCTTTCATCCTTTTACAGCCCCAATGAAAGTGAGAGTTATTACTCCCATTCTATGGAAGAAATGGATTCAAGGCTAGGATTTGAACCCTGGGTTTTATAACTCAAAACCCATAATCTTTTAACTGTACTGCCTGCCTTTTATGATATCCCTTCTATCTCTAAGATCCTGTGATTTCAAGTATATAGAGGCACTGGATTTGAAGTGACATTTAGATATCTGTGTGGAAAAGGTCCTATAGAGAGCTGGACATGAAGGCTTGGGAGTTGAGAGAGTGGGTGGGATGGCAGATGTAGACTTGAGCATCCTCTGCTGAGAGGTAAGGGTGGATGCCATTGGGTTGGTAAGATTCCCAAGGTAGTGACTACAGAGGGAAAAAGGTCATTGTGGGCTGACTCCTTCGTGCGTGCTGTTGGAAACCCAAAGCCATGGGAAGAGCTGCGAGTCCTGCTGTCTGAGTAGGAAGGCGTGAGCTGTTACTGCATACTGGAAGGTGGGTTGTTAACCTCAGGAAAGTATGAATGCTTCTGTAAATTTTTTGGATTCTAGATCGAGACTAGGCAAATTGAAGTGCTGAAATTGGAGTCAGTATAACATAGTGGCTAAAGGTAAAGACTCTGAGTGAGTTGAGCCCTGGGCACTGCTGCTCCCTAGCTGTGTGCCCTTTGACACATGACCTTTGTATTCCTCAGCTTCATCATCTGTAAAATGGGGACAACACTGCCCACCTCTTGGTTTATCATGAGGCGTAGGTAAAAATAATCCACGTGGGGTATTTAAACAGTGGCTGACTCATGTTGGTATTTATATTCAGATTGTTAAATCTAAACACTAAAGTACTACAAATGGAAGTTTTCTTAGGACATTTTGTCTACTTTATTAGATCTAGCCATACCATAAGAATGCAGCTTACATTTTTTTTAAAAAATAAAAATGCACAACTGATAGCTATTAAGCATTTTAGCCTAATAAATGAATCCACTTTGTTGCAGTTTTTAAACTGTATTAATCTCCTTACTTGCTCTAACACAGTGCACTATTTAATATGTACAATTGAGGCAGCAAAATGTAGAAGTGTTAAAAGAAGGACTGTGTAGTCAGACTGCCTGGGTTCAAATTTCAACATTATTTACTGATCCTGTGACAAGGGCAATTTACTTAGTGTCTGTAAGCCTCAGTTTCTTTTGTGTAAAGTGGAGATAGAAATAATACCTACCTCATAGGGGTTTGACATTAAATGAGATCATATGTATAGTGTGCTTAAAACAGTGCCTAGGGAGCTTCAACATAGTTAGCATTCAACAAATGATAATGATGACTATATATTACATATATAAAATATTTTATATAAGAAAGGAACTTGCAATGCCTTGAGGTCCTTATTGTAAGTATTAACTGTAGAATCCCAAAATGTGTGAACATGATTTGTAGACAGGTTTTTCTATGAGGCAGAGATTCATGTGTTGCAGTGTATGCATGGATAGGCTTATAGGGAATCTTTGTTCCTGAAATAGTAGGCGAGAGTTGGGGAATATAGGGAGATGTATTTTATTTCATTAATCGCTCTATGACCTTACAAAATTTTTAAAAAAGTGTTAGCATGCATGAGAACCTTACAGATGAACATGAGACTGTTAGTAAATGAAAACCAAAAATCTGGCTAACAGTGACTTAAGGAATGAAGTCATTTTGTTATCTGATATAACAGAATCAGAGTCTATTCCCAGGATCAGGTGCAGTCGTTCAGAGATGTCATCAGGGGCTCAAGGTCTTTCTTTCCGCTCGGTGTCATCCTTACATTAATTGCTTCATGGTCCCAGGATAGCTGCCATAGATCCAAGTATCACACCCTCATAGAACTTCATTGAAAACAGAAAGGAGCTAGGCCAGCCAGGATGGTAAGATAGAACTTCCCTTTTTGTCTCCTTTTATCAGAGGTTAAAAAATCTTTCCCAGAAGAAACTCTCACAAAGCAAGACATACACCTACCCCCTGCTCATTCTTCATTTGCCAGAACTGGATCATAGCTCCACTTCTAGCCAGAAGGGAGGCTGAGAAAGCAAGTGTCTGGCTTTTTCACCATCTCTAAGGGAGGTGGGTAAGAAAAGGCAGTGTAAGGGGAGAAGTTTCCTATAAGTAATGCACTAATGAAAATGTGAGCACTTACATGCCATGCATAAGAAATGTTGCACAAAATACCTGAATGCGGGGAGGAGGAGAGTGTTTTTTGGTCAGAAACAGACATCCATGTCCAGAGAAAGGAGCATGGGAATTAGGGAGGGTTTCAAGAGCCTTCAAGATGCCTTACCCTAAACAGGCATCATTCATCAGTGACTCATGCAGAGGAAGCGCCTGGATTCCAAATATGTGTGTAGAAAAACTGTCACAGAAGAGGCAGCCAATTGCTCTTGTTTGCAGCTGCTGACTCTGACCCAAATCTGCCTTCCCCCAATCCTCAGCTGCTGGTACCATCGCATCCTTTTGGGAGCCGGACCATGAGCTCTGCCAGGATGAAGTTGCCCATCTCAGTAGCTCTCCCCACCCCCACCATCTCTGAACAAGCTGCTTCCCGAGAAGGGGAGCAACACACGCAGTAGTAACAGGTCTAGTAATTAGCAGCAGCCCTGGAGCCTTGCAACATTTCTAAAAAGACAAGGTGATTCAATAAGATCTGTCATGACCCCTGAGTGCTTCCCAGATGGAGAGACAGGTGGAGATCTCCATTGCTAATGATGCGGAGGCCTTTCACCCACAGTTGTTAGAGGGCATGGGTTGGGAGATGAGAGACAAAAGCAAAACAGGTGGACACAGAGGCTGCATGTCTGTTGTTGACGGAAGAACCTATTTTTATCATGATCTTGGCAAATTGTGCTATCCTGAAGGTTAGGCTGGGAATCCATAGAACTGATGGTGCAGTCATGTCAAAATAAACATGCAAAATATGAGAACACTGTGTAACAAACCCATGCCTTGACCCACCTCTTCTCTCTTCAATCCAGAGGATGGGGAATTGGATGAACATTCATTGTTTTGCAAATAATTGGCAAATAAAAGGTGGAAAGTTTAATAATGCATTGATCATACTGAGTCAGAGTACCCTGTAATTATTTTCTCTAATAGAGAGTGGAAGAATATAATACTAGTGAAGAAGATATTTCTTTATGTCCCTAGAGAATTGGGGGGCATCTCACAGAGGAGGTAACTATTAATCTGTTTGAAGGCTGTGTAGGAACTTGCCAGGCTTACGGAGGTGGTGGAGGTGTCAGGGATTCTACCTTGGGTATTTCAAGTGGAAGAACAGCACCTAAAGGGCATCAAGTTGTAAAATGCAGTGAGCATCTGACATTTTGTTTACTCAGCACTTTACTCCCCTTCTTCAGGAACAAAACAACCCATTTTCTTCTTCTGGAGAAGCTTCTTTACCACTTGCATTGTAAGGTTGGATTAGAGCTACCATTCAGCTCCACCCCTTTGGGCACAATTGACTGGTTTAGGAATATGCAAATGCCTGTGTCTGGACCAAGCAGAGTCTTCCCTGGGATTTTTTGAGCTGCAGCTGGGAGAGAGATTTCAAGCACCCTGTCGGTGGTGACAAAGTGACAGTTACTGTGTGGGATTTGTTGATGGCTCTGACCCTGCCATTCAGAAATACCCCTGACTGCAGGAGATAGAAACCCAGTTTCAATGAGTTTAGATCTAAGTAGCATTGATTGTAAAATTTATGAAAGCATAGTCCTGCTGTCTCCCATGTCTGTGTTCATCTTCACAAAAGCAGACTAGGTACTTCCAAAAGGTGGTGATCAGAATCAACAATGACTTCCGTAGCTCACTTCTCATTGGGGTTGAGGAAGGGTGGGAGACAGAAAAAACAAAAACATTTAATAAATAAAATGTTATAGAATGTTAGAACAGTGTTTCTCAAACATTGTTGTACGTGTATATCACCTGAGGATCTTTTACATGTAGATTTTGACTCAGTAGATTGGTTCCTGAGGTTTCAGTTCTAACAAGCTCCCAATTGATGTTGATGTTGCTGGTTCAAAATCCACACTTTGAGTAAGACAGTGTTCAAAGATAATGTTTAAGGATTCAGGAAGTAGATGAAGGTGGTACAGCATGATAAGGTGGTGTGGGAGTGGGGTGGAAGTGAGTTGTGGTTTTCAGTAGGATGATTAGCGTAGGTCCAGGGAGGTAACATTTGAGCAGGCTTGAAAGAGGTAATTCTATTTATGTGATTATAAAAGTATTTTCTGTTTTAAGAACACATTATTGCTGCATAACAAATTTCTCCAAAATGTAGCAGCTTGAAGCAACAAATATTTATTACCCCACAGTTTCAGTGAGTCAGCTGAGCCAGGTCCTCTGCTCGGGGTCTCTCATGTGGCTGTCATAGAGGCATTGGCCAGGGCTGCTGCTGCCATCCTGAGGCTCGCCCGGAAAGGATGTGTTTCCAAGCTCACTTGCATGGCTGTTGGCAGCCCTCAGTTCCTCTCAAGCTGCTGGAATGGGGGTCTCCGTTCTCCCCAAGCTGTTGGCCAGAGGCCACCCTCAGTTCCCTGCCATGTGGACATCCCCACAGGGCAGCTTGCAAGGACAGCAGCTGGCTTCCGTCAGAGCAGGCAGACAGGAGGGCAAGGGATAGAGAACAAGAAGGAAGTCAGTCTTTCCACAACCTAATTTGTCAAGTGCCATCCCATTGTGTTTGCCATGTTCGGTTTTTTGGAAATGAGTCACTCGGTCCAGCCCACGCTCTGGGGGAGGGGATTACCACAGGCTTGAATACTAGCAGGGACCACTGGGGGCCATGTTCAAGGCTGCCTACCATGGCGTGTATTTGCCTATTATCTCAAAACCTGGGTGTCTCACGCCCTTATGTGGGCGGCCATCACTGTTGGTGGTTTAGCAAAGAGGATCATGGGAATTTTTTGGCTCCCGATAGGTGCTAGCATTGGCCCAAATGGTTCTGACTGAACTAAGTTCGCTTTGGCCAGTCTTCAACTTTGGCGGTGGGTCCAAGCCTGTTTCTTCTTTTAGAGACATTGGAGCAGAGACTGGGAGGCCACCTGAGAGCTTGTGGGCAGCAGAGCTCTGACTGACCCCCTGGCCATTTTAGTGCTGCCAGTGAAATTGCCTGAGGAGCCTGCCAAGGAGACAGATGCTGCTGCTGGAGAAACACCTTCTGTAGCCTGGCGTTTGTCCGGTAATTGCTCTCCAAGAGAAAATAAACTCTTCGTGCGAGGGGGAAGGTGGATGACGCCTGACTGTCAAGTGTGGGGATGATTTAGAACAAGTGCTGCGAGTGAAATGCACACGATTTTATTAAAAAATAGAAGACATTTGTATAGATCTAAGATTTGTCTCTTTTAAACTCCACTGACTCAGGCAGTGCTGCTTGTTTTCTAGGCATAGAATAACACACAGTAAATTGAATTACGTGCAAAATGCCTCACCTGTTTCCTCTCTCCTGTTCCTTTTGAAGTCATATTTCTTTTGCCACAGTCAGAGAGCCACTGTTTCCTTCTGCCTTACAGGTTCATAATGTAGAAACAGCCCAGGCCTAGGACTGGACAGTAGGCTTGATCACTTACTGAGAGGGGTTTGAAGCTTTTTTCTACAGTTTTCTGATCTTTCAATTGGAATAGTAATAGGTCTCTCATAAAGTTGTTTTAAATATTGAGTTAAAGAAACACCAGAAAAAGTTCCTTGCCATGTACATAGATACTTAATAAATGGTGTGTTTGTAGCTGCTATACCTGTACTTACAATAGCAATGGAGAGAGGAGCTTTAAAGTTTTCTAACATAGATGGGAGAACTTATTCCCAGAAGGTTTAAGGTGTTTCCTAAAGATCATATAATAGTTAAGTTTTCCTCCCATCTACTCATCCATCTGTTCACCCACCCACCCTCCCACCTACCCATCTAGTCATCCGCCCATCCAGCACATTTTTATTGAGGTGTGCTCTCTGACGATGCTCTTCTCATTGCAGTGGTTATAGAGATGCACAAGCCAGGTAAACTGCCTGCTCTCAAGGGGTTAAGCTAGACAGTGAGCAGATGCATTATTAATAGATTTTAGATAAAATAAGTACTGTAAAATAGAGTTTGAAACGATAGAGAGTAACTGGTAGGGAGGATGCAGGGAGGTTACTTTAGGTCAGGTGACCTGGGAAAGCCATATAAAGATGTGACATTTGAGTGAAGACCTGTAAGATGAGAAGGAACCGAGAGAGAACATGACGTCAAAGACCCTTCTGAAGCATAAAGGATGGAAAGAAGCTGGGGTGGTGGACCTTTCCTAGATCAAATGAGTTATTTATAGTTATGCCAGGGGAAAATTTGCTTAAACAAATTATGGAATTCCTGGCCGGAAATGTAAAGCAGGGTTCTTTAACAAAGGACCTTTCAAAGTTGTTAATGTGCTAATATTTATTATGATTTTTCAAGGGATCGGGGACTATTATGAAGTGTTTTTAAAACTATTTAACCATGGATCCATTTTCTCCGTAATTCTTTCCCTCCCTCCCTCCTTCCCTTACTTCCTCCCATCTGTCTATCTGTCCATCTGTCCTTCCTTCCATCTGTTCATACCTTAAGGGATAGTGGTAAATTAAGTAGTGAACATTCACTGGACCCTAGAAGCCTCACCACATCCCTAATGTAAGTAGAGACTGGCGTCTCCATGTTACAGAAACGGGAACTGGGGCTTGGAGTACAAAGCATCTGCCAAGCCTCTGATGGGAGTTGAGCCAGGTCTGCAAAGTCACGTGTGAGACTCTGAGACTTTGGGTCAGGTGCTTTCCCCAGAACTACCTGCTTCAGCTTCAGCTGACAGAGCCCAGGACACCGATTTTGTTTTGTTTTGTTTTAAGTGCTCTGATATTTTGATATTTAAAAAATTAATAACAAAGACAGCTTTGATAAAATTTCTCTTTGGGAAAATGTTTCCTTTTAAGCTCATTGTCATTATTCAATATGTGCAGCTAGTGAGTAACAGTCATGTTCTCACAGCTTTTGGGATATTTTGAGGAGCTGATAAGTGAATAAACTACATAGAGAGCAAACTCCTACCTCCCCTTCCAAAGACTCACAATCTTGTTTTCTCTGAAGAATGGCTGTCTGGATCCTTTGGACTGCTATAACAGAATACCATAGATGAGCCAGTTTATACACAACAGGAATTGCTCACAATTCCGGAGGCTGGGAATTCCAAGATCAAGGCACCCGCAAAGTCGATGTCTGTGTCAACTTCCTGATTCCTACGAGGAGGCTTCTTACTGTAACCTCACCTGGCTGAAGGGGTGAGGGACTTCGCTTTTATAAGGGCACTAATCTCATCACTCTCAAAGGCCCCACTTCCAAATACAATCACATTAGGGATTAGATTTCAACATAGGAATTTTGGGGGTGACAAACATTCAGTCTTTAGTACTGGCTAAATTATATTTTCTGAATAATAATATTGACAACCATCAGTTAAGCATCTGCTGGATACCAGGCATGTTGGTAGATTAATTGCATATCAAACTACTAATCCTCACAACATTTTGAGTGGTAGGTGCCATCAATTCCACTTTTCAGTTAAGAAAACTGTGGTTCATACCAGGGCAGACTTACCCCTTGGCCACAGTGGCCATAGTGCCTTGGGTCCCACAGAAGTGTTTTCTTTTAAAATCAGATGAAGGAAACAAACTTTTAGGGTTGAAGATTATGTTTGTCATCACACCAACACACTCGAATGTGATGTCTAACAATTTTACAGAGGAAGGGCCTGTGAAGGAGGAAGTGCCAGGGATGCCTGACAGGCCCACTCTGGGGACCAGGTGAGGGCTCAGGGAAGCTGCAGCTTACTCAAAGCCACGCAGCGTAGATGGACACAGCTAGACAGACACAGACCCAAAACTGTGTTATTTCCCTGCCATACCTTGAGGCCTCACTCCTAATTCGCTTCACCCCACGCTCTCTAACTTTCAGCCTAAGCGTCATTTCCACAGAAACAGTAAGTGCCTAAAAACTGGGGCACTGCATCCTTAATTTTAGCACCCCATCTGCTCCTGGATAACGACAGACAGAAATGCACAAACCTTCCTGGGGGAGTGTGCAGACTCACCCAGGGCCCTTGCGAGAGTACCATCAGGAGGGAGACCCTGTGGCCCTGACCTTGTTAAAGTGGGCAGTTCAACCTGGCAGAAGTGTCCCTGCCTGTTTGTTCGATTAGGCTGAGTGTGGAAGTGTCCCTGGAGCTCTGGGACAATGAGCAAGCAGAGAAGCAGGTGGGACGCAGTGGAGCTGGAGTCTGCATACCCTGCTGCTGCCCACCAGCCACTTCTGCAAATGAGACCCCTGGGAAGTCTAGCCTTCGTTTCCCTGCACAAGAAGTCAGCGTGGATAGTGGCCGTTTACATTCAAGGCACGGGGCACTTTCCTCCAGTCTCCAGTGTAAGATGGAGTTTTAATGAAGCCTCCGTGTGACTCTGATTCTGCGTATCACAACAACTACATCCGATCGTGGATGTATTAGTCTGTGCCCTGGCTATTTTCCCTACTGGCGTTTAGCTTGTGTTGCCACACTACCTTTGGCTGGGTTTATCATCAAGAAGAGGTTTCCGAATTATTGTAGAAGGCATCTGTTTAGATAAAATTATATGTCCCCTCTTTGAGCCTCAGTGATAAAATGAAAGACTGAAATTATTTCTAAACTCTCTTCTAGCTCTGGATTTTTTTTTGCATTTTTAACAATAAAGTAATTTTTAATTAAGGTATGTGCATTTTTGTACTATTGTACTATTACAATTACTATTTTTGTACTATTACAATATGAACTCTGGATTTTATTTTTTGAGCAACTACTAAGTGAAAAAGACCCCAAGTTAAGGGCTGGAGACATGAGATTAAATAAGATCATGGACAGAACAAGGACATGCAAATCTTATCTGCCTTTCTTTTGATGGAGAATGACAACTCTCTGTTACAGAGGAACAGCTGTGGAGCAGGGGCTTTATGTACTTCCCCCTCTAGGACTAATATTGCATGATAAATATTAGTATTTATCACAGTTCAGAGATGAGGAATTTAGCCTTAGAGAGGTCAAGAAACCATCAAGTTTACAGCCAGGAATTAAGTTCAAGGCTAACTTCACCTTGTGCCTTCATTGTTTTAATCATCATCACCATCCTGTTGGCTGCCATTGTTTCACAGTCAAATTGAGAAGAAAGATGCATTCATGTAGACAGCAACAGTAACTCAGTCACTGTCAAGTGAAATTGGCTTGAGTTGTGTCCACTGAAGATCTTTGCCTGGATATATAGATTGTCTTGGGGATAAAGGGCGTGGAACATTCCAGGTAATAAAGCATCTAGCAAATGTTATCTTCTCCTGATGAGTTAAACTGAATATTCATTTATTGGGAGCAAGGTCCAATGCTATAACTACATGCTCATCAACATAGCTGATTTTCTTTTCTCTCCTTCAGGCAGGTTGGAGGCAGGAAGCCTTTTCGCGGGGAGTAGAAGAAATAACCCCTGTCACTCTAAGCTGCAGAGAGTTTGGTGTCTATTTTTTCCCCAGAAAAGCTTGACTTCCTAAGCTTGGGGGATTTGATGACTCAGATGGCTACCTCGGTTTCCCAGTGTGCTCTGGCTTCAGAAATCCAGATGCACTGGGTCTGTGGAGACACCTGGAAAAGCAGGACAAGTGTCATCTTGCCACCCTTGGGTTGGGGCAAATCTGCACGTGGAACTGTTCAGCTCTTATTTGGGGAGAGAACATGTCATTCCATCGTCCCACATAACCCCCCCGTGTCACTAGGACAGAGACAGCCACCATGCGGCAATGTTGCCCTTCTCATACTGCGTGTCACTTACAGCCATCCTTTTCCTGGGGCCGTCACATGAGCAACTCAGCTCAGTTGGCTTTTGGAGCCACAAAGACTTGTGTTCAATTCCAAGTTCTGCTACTGCCTGTATCTTCTTGAGCAAGAACTTTAACTCTGTGTCTGAGTTTCTTACCTGTGTCATGGAGAATGAAACTATTAAACGCACGTGGTGGTGTTGCAGAGTAAAAAAGATGACACAGTAGCATTTTGAAGTCCTCTCACTACAGTGATGGGAGCACGGTTAGTGGGATAGATGAAATGAGATTATTCTTTTTTTTTTCTTTTTAAAAAAATGAGGAAGAGGAGCCTCACCAAAGTCTTCCTTTTCCAGGGTACCATGTCTAGTGACTGGTGAAGCCAGCTTTGAAAGACCCAGCCTTCTGTTTATTGCTAGACTGTGAGCCCCTTAAGAGCGAGGACCCTGCCATACTCTCTGTCCCCAGCGCCTGGCTGTGGCCTCCCCCGTATGACCCCATCCTTTCCGTCTTTCTCCTTCTCCCCTCAGTTTCACAGGAGCATCCCCACTGTTCTTTGAAAATGCTTAGCTGGTTTGCCATGCATTGTTCACTCAGGCTTTTGAGATTGCTGTTCCCTCTGCCTGAAATGCTCTTCCCCCCACGCCCCATCTCTGCATGGCACGCACCTTCCTCCTCTTAAAAGTTTTGCTCCCTTGTCATTTAGTGTGGAGTTCTCTGACTATTTTGAAAAAAATTCCCCCTCTCCAGCACTTCTTATAGCCCTCTCCATCCTTATTTTTCTTCATAGCACTTACCAACATCTTACCTACTGTATACTTGATTCATTTGTTTATTGTCCATTTACCTTCACTAGAACAAAAACTGCATCCCCAGAAGTGAACAATGCATGGCAAACAGCCCACGGTCACTACAGTAAGCTGTGTGTTGGTTGAGTAAATAAACGTGTGACGGGTGGCGGGGGTCTGTGCATGAATGCCCCTTGCCCTGACAGTGTTTGTGCTAGAACATTTACCTGCTGCTCCCCACGTGATCACCTTTTGCCAGACCCCTCTGGTGATCGCTGAAACTCGCTCACTCACAGTGATCTCAGCTGTGCACTTTGCCCTTCCTTCTTTGCGGGGTGGCTCTGGCCTAGGACAGCTGTCTGTTCAGGAGCTTCTCTCTGCAGCATGATCAACAATGGGTGATGTAGGATTTAATATAATTTTCTTTTATCTCTGAGTAGAGCTCTTTATTAGAAATTAATTTGCCCAGGCTGTTGGCTTTTGTTTGCTTTTAGTATGCCGAGGTATTTCCCCTGCGTAAAAGTGTCTGAGCTCTTTCTTGCCTGTGCCTGAAATTCTAGGGGAATGTTTTCTAGGATCCCTCTCTGTGCAGCTGAGTTTTAGTAAATTAGGTTCTGAACAGAGGGCTCCTTCTACAGTGTGGGCAAAAAGTCTTATTGGCCTTTAATTCTTTTAAAGGTCTCTTCTGTGTTTTCTGAAATGTTTAAAAATATCTTACTCTTAGAGCAGGAATCCTATAAAGGTGAATGAAGTTAGGAATTGTCTCATAATATGAAATCATATGGAAGTACCTTCTATGGCTGATGCGATAAGCTCATTGGACTACAGTGGTGTCAGAAATGGACTAGGAATCAGGTGACCTGGCCAATTGTTCTATGCACTTTACTCATTGGGTGACTTTGGGCAAACCATTCCATCTCTCTAAGACACAGTTCTTCATCTGCAACATGAAGACTCTAGGCCATTGGTTCAGATGATATCCAAGATTCTTTCCGGCTTTAAAATCCTAGACTAGAAGCCCAAAGACTTTGATCTTAACTTGGTTACAGCCACTTACTAGGACTGGAGCTCTGGCTGAGTTACCTTCCTTCCCAGCACCTTAATTGCTCAGTCTTTAGACCAAGTGGACCAAGATTTTTATTTTATATTTTTCCAAGGGTATTGAAAAAATTTTATTTAGTCACACAGATGTAGAAGTACTTTCTAGCTGTGCAATCCTATTACTATTAGAAGCAATTTCTTATTTTATTGTGATTTTTTTTTTGGCAATGTGCCACCAAAATGGTGGGATAAAAGTTGGAAGATGAAAAGTCATTGCATATCATACTGACAATTCTTAAATTGTGCTTTTAAAGTATATTGGGTTTATGTCTCCCTTTTGAATTTTCTTTTAAATCCCCACTTTACATCTTAAGTTCTTGACTTCAGCTTGGGGAAAAGGTTCATAGCTTTCATGAAATTTTTCAAAGAAGTATTTGATATCCCCATTTTTTCAACTCTGTGATTTTTCTGTGGGTGTTTCCCGTTGGAATTCCTGAAGGGAGGAGATCTTTTCATGCCGCTTCTGATCATACATCCATTCCTCCTTGGATAGACATTAACTGGTAATACCTAGAGAATCAAAACTGTCGACAGAATGACTTTTTGCAGGACTAGCTAGCTGCTTTCTGGAAACTGCCAGTTAATGGACACCTAATCAAGAACTGGCTCAGTTTTTAGAGATAACCCAATTAAAAAATTGGAGTAATTAATTTACTAGTTTGGCTCTTGGAAGTCATTTAGTATTAATTCTGTTATCTTTATTTTGATCTTTTTATCCCTAAAGAATACTTCTAATTTAGACTGTAAATTTTAATGAGCAAAGAAAGGTTGAAGTTCCCTCCAAAGAGGGAAAAGTCTTCATTATTCAGGTTAGTGGCCCTACAGGTCTTAGTTCAGGTGGCTGGGCAAAGGTGCAGAGAGATTCCACAGACAGGGTAAGGGAAGGAGGTGTGGTGTAGATTCAGCAGATGGTGAAGCAGGTGTGTTCTAGGAGGTGTGGTCTAGGGTCAGCAGATAGGGGAGGAGGTGTGGTCTCACCACCTGGGTATGTGTAGGGAGGATTGTGGCAACTCACATTCTACACCTACTGGCTACAAATCTTGCCTCTCACTGTCTTTCAGGAAGGCAGTACCCACACACCTCCCTGCTCCCCTCCCTACCCACCCCCATATCCCCGTGGTATTAATTTTAACTTTAGAGCTGATAGTCTACTTGAGGAAGCATAATCTAGACCCAGGAGTCAGGTGATATTTACAAGGTACAAAGATGATCTTGTGGTGGCTCATGCCTATAATCCTAGCACTCTGGGAGGCCCAGGCAGGGGTCGGGGGGATCATCGGAGTTCGGGATTTCACGACCAGCATGAGCAAGAGCGAGACCCTGTCTCTATAAAAAAAATACAAAAATTAGCCGGGTGTGGTGGCACAAACTTGTAGTCCCAGCTGGGGCTGAGACAGGAGGATCGCCTGAGCCCAGGAGTTGGAGGTTGCAGTGAGCTATGACGACACCACTGCACTCTAGCCAAGGAGACAGAGTGAGACTATCTCCGCCCACCCCCAAAAAAAGATCTTGGGGTCCAGAAGGCATGGATTCCAGTCCTATTTTCAACACTTGAAAGCTGAGAAACCTTTGGGTCATCTCTTCTCCAACCCCATGGTAAAATGGGGACACCAGAATCTACCTCCTGCGTTATCTTGAAGATGAAATCAGAGTGCAAAAGGGAAAGCACTTGGCAACCCATGACAGTTGTCCTTAGAAAGGAAACATAAATGAGTACACAGATGAAGGGAGACCTGAGGGGACCTTCCTAAGAAAACTGAGATCCTTTCCCTTCACCGTGGCTGTCTTCTGACAAGGCCTGCTGTCTTCCCATTCAGTGAAAATGGGAGGTGAGTGTGGAGTGGAGAAAGCTATTGTTTGGGCCTCAGGCCTCAACTCCACTTGGAGCCTCCAGCACCTCACCTTTGCTACCCTGCAGAGAAGGCAAAAGGAGTTAATGATGAAATGTCAGAAAGGTACTTGGGGGCTTTTAGAAATACTCACCAGGTAATTTTGCACACTCATAATGTCACATATATAGAGCTGCCATGGTTGTATTATTAATCGTTTTATTGTTTTTATTATCAGTGATACTTCATGCAAAGAGTCCATTTTAAAAAATGTTGGGTCTGCTTAAGTAGAGGAGCATAATATTTCTTTTAAAACTTTGCATAAAAAAGGGCTACCCAGAATCGTCGTAGTGGCAGGCAGAAATTAAACTGTTTTCCGAATTTACCAAGTGCTTGCCTGAATAGACAAGGAGCCCGAGGGTATTTCTTGTGGGAGTGATGAGTTGTGAATCCCAATATAAGATGTGTGTAAAAAAAAAAAAATTAGTCTGTTCTAAGAGGGAAAAGAAGTTTCTGAGTATTTGGCAGAACAGGCTATTTTTAAACTGAGAAAAAATAGGATTGTGGGGATTTCAAAGATTTTGTGAATTTATTTATTCAGCTAATATATATGTGGGGCTTTCTTGCATCTTATGAGCACAGGGGAAAAGGAAGATACGAGAGAAATAGAAGATACGAGAGAAATAGAAATGTGCCCTCAGGTGACCTTCAGGCTCATCAGAGACAAGATATAGGTGGATAAAAAATGACAATTTATGCAAGGCAGGATGGTTTTATGGAAACATTGTGATATTTGGAGGCAGATACACTTGGGTTCTAGATCTGGATTCACCTTAGAACTGAGAGCTGAGACTTGAGATTTCATCAGTTCTGTGCCTCAGTTTTCAGTGCTACAAAATGGGAGTGATACTACCGACCTTCCCAGATCGCAAAGATTCAGTGAGATGGAGAGTGTTCAATGCTTAGCCACAGAATGCGGTGCCTAGTAGGTTCTCATAAATGTAATTCTGTTTTCCTTCCTTTGTTTCTGCCTTCTGTTTTATGCTCTGTCACAGGAGACATAAAGTCATGTGCTTCTTTATGAATTTTGGAGAATGTAGGCTGTGACAGAAAATTCTTCATGGAGGAGGAGGGTCTTAACTTGGATCTTTGGCTGCCTTCTGCTTGCCTGTCCAGGGCGCTCCCTGCCTGTCTCCGCCATACTCTCCTGGCTCCGAGCTGTCCTGTGTGGACTGCATCCATGCATCGTCCATCTGTGGGCCTCTTGGCCCCTGGATCACTTGGATTAGCCAATGCTAGGTCCCAACAGGAGGCTGAAGAGAGGAAAGAAGAGTGACGACTGTGTTTCTGATCCCCCTATAAGCTCTCTCCCTGCTGCTTGCCTTGGACTTGCTGCTTCCTAGACTGAGGGCCACTGCTCCTTTTAAGACATCTGTCTCTACAGGGTTCCCTCCTGGTTCTGTAGCCCCTCCCTCCTGTAACCGTTCTGCTGTTCTATCCCTGGGATACTGCACTGTCCTTTGGGGGTTCCCTTCACCCCAGCCTATGCTTGTGATGTAAGTAATCCCTTCATTAAGTCTTCTGGAATAATCTTAATGTGAGTTCGTCAGCTGTTTCCTGCTGGGACCTCCAAAAGGATGAGCTGAGTTTGAATGGGTGTAGGGTTGTGGCATTGGATGGCCAACATGTGTTCTGGGGTCTGTGACCAACCTGGGCTGGCTGCAGCATGCATTTCAGGTGAGGATGAGGAACGGAGTTATGAGTTTGGGGAGATAACGCTGGACTGCAGCCTGAAGGCCAGGCTACATTAGCATATAACTCATATCATAGCAGAAATTTTTGGTAATTGTTTCCTAACTCATTTTGACAAGTGTGCATTGAATAGGTATATGGTATAGGAAATAAATATCAGAAACGTCTCCCTTTTCATTCCAAAGAGTTATATGCAAACGAAATAGAGGGAAGGGAAGGGAAGGGAAGGCAAATAGTATGTGATGAATACCTCCTTTAGTACTAGTTAATTTGCATATATTACCTTATTTATTCTACTCAGCAACCATTATAGGTAAGGCACCAATTTCCCAGCTTTACAGAGGTAGAAATCGGGGCTCAAAGATTTTGAGAGACTTGCCAAAGGGCACATACCTGGGACACGGTGAAGCCACAATTTGAAATCCCAAGGCAAATCCGTGAGACTGTGATGCTCATGTTTTTTCCTCTCTGCTGGCCAGAAGATATGAATAGTGATATATTGAAGGGTTCAGGTGACAGGTATAAGTATGTGCCCTGGAGTGTGAGCTTCCGGCTGTTTGTTGCAGGCCTCCCCAGTGTGGCATGGTAAGGCCATGCACAGCAGTAGGGCAGGGAGGAATAGCTATATAGCCTGGCCTTGGGGACCCTGGACATGACTTGCTAACAGGAAGGACCCTGGATCTTTCATGGGACTGGGTTATCATGTTGTTCCCTTTGCACAGGATTTTGTTTGCTCCCTGCCATTGGGTACCTTCGATTCCTACTAATACTGCAAATGATCTCCCCACCCCCTCTTGTATGTTTTTTGTCTACCGAGGGCTTCTGCTAACTCATAACTTCTGCTGAGCTGTGGCCTTGCTGCTTCCTGGAGTCTCCCTGTGTATCTTTCCACTTCAGGTCCCTCTATCAGTGGACATTCTGTATTAACGAGTTCAAATTCTCGAAAGAGGAAATATGCAGATCTTCTTATGTATCCAATTTGGACATAGCTCTTCCTGCTAGGCTGAGCTGTGGCTGCTGGTCTGGCAATCTGTGGTCCTTGGGGAAGGGACCTGCCCCAGGTCTAGCCAACTGGGACTCAACTGGGGTGACGGGCAGAGCAGGAAGCACACGCATGTCCTTTGCCATGTGACACAGCATGTCACAGGCTCCAGGGGGCTGTGGAGGTCGCCAGTTTGTCTACCATGGTCTGCCCTCCAGTCCCAAAGACCCACGTCCATCCTACATGCAAAATGCATTCACCTATCCCAGGGTCTCTCTGGTCTCACCAATTCAAAAACCTCAAATCTCATCTAAATTTCATGAGTTCAGAAGTCCAAATTTTTATTACTTCAGTCATCTATATCATATCCCAGTGATCATGGTATAAACATGGGGGGCGGGCATTTTCTACCTACCCCCAGCACTTGCAAGTGTGTGATAAACATTTTGTATAGATTACGTCAATTAATACCATCTTCCCGGGTCTTATGTATGCTGAGCCCTCGCATTTTGCCCTGAGCACATTCAGGCCCAGGGGAGTTAAATAAAGTGCCCAACCCTTCCCGACTAGTGAGTGGGGTCTCGCTGCCACTGAGACCCACGCGAGTTCTCTTAACCTTTATCTCTGTTTTTCCAAACCTGGCTGCATTTGAGAATCACTTGGAAAGATTTGAAACATCCCAGTGCCCAGCTCGCATCTCAGACCAGTTACATGAGAATCCCAGAGGCAGGTGGCAGCTCCTCAGGGGATGCCAGTGTGCCGCAAAGCCCGGGAATCCTGCGCCGCGCCGTCTCGCTCATCAGTAGAGGCGCGGAGTGCAAACGCACAGTGGCACAGTGCCGGCAGAGGCCAGGGAGGGCTTCCCTGTGGAGGGGAGCTCAAGGTGAGATTCCTGGGGCTTTGCTGGGTGAGACAGTGAGCAGATTTTTCATCCAGAGGAAACAGCTTTCCCTGTTGCTGATTTGCTCATTATTTTCCAAATGTAATTGAATGTGTATGTTTTTGTGAGGCAGTTTGAATAAATGCATTCACAAATCGGGAAACAACAACAAAAAAGACATCCTTTGTGGGAGCATCCATTCTCACTTCTGGCCTCAGGGAAGCACGGCCTCCCGGTTATTGCTGTTGCATATGCTTTTTGTCAGGGAGATAATTGTGGAAATTGGGTTGCTCCCCATCAAATACAGATCCTTTTGTGGAGAAAATTTGAGCCCTCCCTGTATCCCATTTTACAGTAATTGAGATTGGACTAGCAAATCATTAGCGAACTGAAGGAAGATGATGGCTTTTTTTTTTTTTTTTT
>VBSM01000529.1:40281608-40374766 GCA_008086735.1 Cheirogaleus medius | reverse complement strand
TTGAAGATTCATTTATCCAGGACCTCTTTGGAAGGGAAAATAGAAGCGCATGAGCTTTTAAACTTAGTAACTCCATTAATGCAGCCGTCTGCCACTCGGCCTCCAGTCCCTGGGTGACTTCTGGGCTAGCACCGTCTTGAAGGATCCTAAACCACATCAGTTGCTGCCCTGTTATGCCACTGTGGTAGCCCCCTGTCACCTGTGAGTAGTAACCCCGCATCAGTGAATAATTTTTGAGGTCTGCACTGGTGTATGAATTTTTGTATTTAAATTTACATATATGTGCTACTATTAATCTACATATTAAAGGAATAAACTATTATCTTTTTTTTCTTTTAGATAAAAATAGTGATAGATATGGCAGAGTTTGATTTCTTCACCCCCATGGATGTTCGTGGGCCCTCACTGGGTGGCGTGGCCCCTGGGCCTATAGGATCCCTTTCAAGCTCACGACCAGCAGGGCCTAAAGGCCCCCGCAGTCTGGCCTCTGCCTCCATCTGCATGTTATTCCCCAGCCAGGATGAACTATTTGAGTTCCCAGGATTGGTTATGTCTTCTTTCTCTTTGATGCTGTCATTCACAACTTTTCTCTTTAATGCAACTAGCATCGACCAGTCTTTCAAAACTCAGTTTAAGGATGTCCTCTTCTAAGAATCTTCCCTGTATCCCTGTTGTTAGCTCTACCTCAACCCACCTGCAAGCATTTGGCCCCAGGTTGAGGTAGGTACCTATCTTCTGCATCCCTGAAGAATCTTGTGATTTCTGTCTTACCAACTTTTATCACGTGTGCAATAACTGTCTTATTTTTTGCCCCCCCCCCCAACAATTTGAGCTCCTTGAGGTTGGGACTGTATCATATCTGTCTCTTTCTGAGCATCTAGAACAGTGGTCCACCAGAGACGAAGTATTTAATAACCACTTGTTCAATGAATAAGTGAATTTGCTTCCTTACTTAAATATTTGTTGCCAGCAACACAACGCATCAGAACCTGTGTAGGAGGTGGGCGGGAGGCAAAGGTGGATGGGGTCGGGGTAGGTTAAGACCTAGCTGGGGAAAGAGACACACAGCTGTGCTGTGGGATGCAGGGTAAGGGTGTGAGGAAGGAAGCGGAGGTGGGAGGTGGGGCGACCTGGTGAGCAGCTGCGACATTTTATACAGCTTTGTTCAGTTTGGTCTCCCCTAAACCCAGCAAGGTAGAAACGTATGTCCATTCTACAGATGAAGAAACCGAGGCTTAGAGTGGTTAAATAAGTGCCTAAACTTACATGGGCAGCAGTGGTGGAGTCAGGCAGGATTCTATTCCCGCCCCTGGACAGCTTGCTGCTTTAGATTCTGCATCCGACTGGTAGATTTTTGTAGAAGTAGAGGTGAGGATGTTAGAAGGTTGAGTGGAACTGAGGTTCCAAGTATTTAAAACACTAATGGAATTATCTTAGGTTTATACATTTGTTTTTTTCTGGTACCCTCAGAGTTTATGTAATGAATTTTCATGGTGCTATAAATACTTAATGAAACTGTGTGATCCATTAGTTAAATGAAATGTTCCTAAGTATGGCATGTTGCTGTCACATAAATTCCTTTAATACTGCTAAAACCTACTTCTGACTTTTGTTAGCTTTGAGTTTGATTAAAGAAACACATTTTGTTCCCACCGTTATTGCCTTGCTGCAGGTTGACTGATATCTGAATAATAAGTGTGCCTCCTTCTGGAATCTAACATTTTATTTTTTCAAAAAATACTTTCACATAAAACCCATGAGATTATCCCATTATGATCCCATTTTACAGATGAGTAAAATCTGATAAACAGATGAAATAATTTGTTTAATTCTAGATTTTACTCTAGAAAAGTCAAACCACCAAACCATATTTTCTTTTGAGTTAAAATATGCATTGTTTATAAACAATTTTAATGGATTTGGGTCACATTGTTTTGACCCTACTTGAAATAATTACTACTGGTATTGAGCTTTCAGTGTTAGTTTTATGATTTCAACATATGTTAAGGGATATTGAACATTCTCTGTTGGAATTTTTTAGAGATATTGTTTCTGTTAACATCTGTGACACTTCACAGTTGTGATTTTGTGAAGGCCTATAGATACTTTTCCTTCTCCACTTCTGATCCAAAGGGAAAAAAATGTTGTGAGTAGATACTTTGTGAAACTGTGACTGATCATATTTCCCTTGTTGCTTTGGCCTCTAGGACTCTCATAGACAAACGTATTTCTTGTCTTCTACAATTGTAGAGTTTTTTGTTTCTTGTTTTTTTTTTGGTGTCCTATCATTGCTTCTGCCTTTATCTTCATTCCCAATCCATTGTATCTTTTTGCTCCAGTTTTTTTTCATTTAGTTTATCATGTTATAGGGAATGGATTTCTGTAAGGCTTTCTGTAAACTATTTGGAATTCTTTTTTTTTATAATGTGGGATAAACATATCAACAATTCAACATAATGAAGATGAGCTCTTAGGCCAAGACATACGTCCTGTCTTTGTGATTTTTCTCCCCTTTCTTACTATGTTTATGGCAAGAGAGCCTTGATTAGGTCTACACTGAGGTTGTAAATCTGTCAGTTTTGTGGCCTTCAAAGTTTTAAAGCCAAGGATACATTCCATCAAGGTATTATTAATATATTTCTTGAAGGGTTTGGTCAAAGCAGGTGACGGCTGTACATTTGCTGCGAGGATGGCGATCCTTTATTAGTAGAGAGATATTGCATCTCTGAATATCATTCATTCTGCCAAGAGTTTCTACAGTGTTACCTCTCACACCCACAGCAGCTTTTAAGAAGTGCTGCCATTGGGTTCCAGCAAAGCCTCACCATTTCCTGTTTTCTTATGCCTGAAAAAAAAAATGTGCAGAATGGGGGAATTTTAGGCCTTTTCCAAATTATCTGGATCAGATCAGATAGCCCTTGACATATTGAAGAAAAAAAAATAGATTGAGGGTTAATGACATAGTCCCAGGAGTGGACAGGGAGATAATCTCCAAAAGGCCCACCTACTTGGGCTGAGTACTGAAGGAGCCTGTAGTGGTCCAGGAGGCAGAGGGATGGGACGTCTGAGGGGCACAGAGTATAGTCTGGAGAGAAAGTTCAGAGCTCAGGGGAAAAAAGGCCCGTTCCACACAACCTTGGTCCAGAGACTTCTGCCAAGTCAGGCAATTGGGGCAGATACAGGGGTGGAGCTGGAGTCCTGTAATCAGAACTGACAGCCGTAAACTAATTTTAAACTCAGCTAGCCTTGGGAATTAGAAAGCATGCTGTCTAGGGAGCTGGAATGGGCCTGAACTTAGAAGAAAACTAAGGCCAGAACTGGTTTAGTTGCATACTGTGTGCTAGGGTCTGAATTTGGCTTTCTTTTAAACAATGTATTTGGAAATAGTCTCAAAATTCCAGGAAAAATATAGGAATAAGAATATGTAAAGAAAACCTATGTCCTTTACTTAGATTCACCTATTGCTAATGTTTTATCCCATTTTATTTATCATTTGTGTTTTCTCATTTATACATATATGTACTTACACATGTACATATACATATATGATTTTTTTCAGAATCATTTGAATGCATGGTACACAAATCTTGTCTCTTTACTCCTAAATATTTTGTGTATATTTCCTAAAAACAGATATATTTTCTTATATAACCACAGGAAAGTTTTCAAGTTAAATAAATTTAACATTGACACTATTTTTACCTAATTTACTATCCATGTTCAGATTTGTTAATTGGCCTAATAATTTTCTTTGTATTTCCTTTGTAACATTTCTTTTCTGTGTGTGTGTGTGTGTGTGTGTATGATTTAGATGTTATATCTTTTTAATTTCTTTTCATCTAAAATATTTCCACAGCCTTTGCCTTTTATTACATTTTTGAAGAATACAGCCCTCCGTCTCCCATTTTAAATGCTTAATCTTATTAGATCTCCGGCTAGAACACTACATAATACTGCAGAGTGGAGCTGTGTTCTTCTCAGGCTATCACATGCTGCCCATCTGCCCCTCTTTGTTGATGTTAATTTCGATACCCAATCAAGGTATTGTGCAATTTCTTTACTGTATAATTACAAAGTTTCCCTTGGAACTGACAGTAAGTGGGAAGACAATTTAAGACCTGTTGATGAGACCTTCTCATAAAAATTTTTCCCTGGATTCAGCCTTGGCTGGGGGTTCTTGCCTGATCATTCTTACTCTGATAGGTGCAAAATGTGGATTTCATAAGTCCAGCACTCCTCGGCATTCGCCAGTGTGCACCTGTTCTGCTGTGAGCCGGACGGCCTTCCCTTCTTTCCCCATTTGTCTGCTTCTCATCAGTGTGGATTCATGGATTCCTGTGTTTTCAGTGGTTTATTTATTACCATCCTTAATTATACTGGTGTTTTTAAATTGTTCCTGATTAGGCCAGTAGGAGCTCTTTCATGATGGATTCTGTATCTTTCATGACTTTCCCCTGTGACTTTTTGTTTGTTTTGAGCACTTCCTTACTTTCTGGAATAATAAGATATTTCAGGTTTATCTTGTACCTGCCCTGCCCCAGCTCTAGAATCACTCGTTTCTCCAACAAGTCCTTTTTTCTTTTGCTGGAAAATGGTAGTAGAAACCCAAAATATAAGTATCAGGTATCTCATTGTTACTGGTGTATTTTCGCTTCTATGCCCTTTTAGTGGACAGTGCTGGATAATATTTGCATATTGACACATACGTACATTGACATGTACACATTCATATACAGATGTGTGTATATTTTATTAATCATGAGTTTACCTTGGAACCTCCAATTTCTAATCTATCACCAAAACTTTCTTTCCTGCCTTCTTTCCATATTTCTTCCAGAAGGAGAACGTTGGCTCCCAAGAACATCTGTGCATTTGCTCCTTTGCTCAGTCTTCTAATACATCTCAAAGAGTTTCAGGATTGCTTTGCCCGTAACACTACAGAAAACAAGCCTGCCAAAAAGAGCTTGAGATTTGTTTGCTGCTCTTCCTGCCCCAACCCTCTGAAAAAACGAGTATATGGTGTTGAATTCTGTGTGCTGCATATGTTATCTGATTACTTTTTTCTCCCTTGCCCCTCCAGAAAGGGTGCTGATGTTCATTTAATATCCATTTGAGTTGATTTGCTTCTGTCTGCTCTCAGTTTTCAGCTCTCCCTTCCCATCTCTATAAATTTTACTTTTATATATATATAATATTAATATGCTTCCAAATGTGGAAATTATGCAAAAAGCTATACTCTGAGAAATATCACCCTCTGTCTTATCCCTTCTACCTTGACACTTGGTCACTGCACCACCCAGTACCTCCCCATATAGAAAAAACAACTTCATTGTTGTCTGGTCGATTTGCCTGTGCTTCTTTTTGTATATATAAGCAGATTTATATCTCTCCCTTTCTTATAGAAAAGGTAGCATGCTATAGATTGAGCTAGGCTTTTTAAGTGCCTAGATCACACTTACCTTTTGAATCTCACATACTTGGTGGTGGTGTTCCCATTTTACTGATGAGGAAACTGAGGCTTCTCATTTGTACTGTTGCAACTAGTACCTTGTTGATAAATGGCCTGTTTTCTGTGCTTTATAGCTTGGATGAAGTTCAGTAAGATGTACCAAATCACAAAACAGGCAGATAGTGGTGTACAGTTTTAAATACATGCAATTACTGCCACATAAACCCAAAATCCTGATTCTGGAAAGACTATCTCTTCATCTGGTTTTTAGGGCTACATTGTCTTTTTAGACTGGAATTTGTGGTGTCCTTAGTGTATCACACAAGGTTTATATCAGGCTGGGAGGGATTTTGTTTCGGTTTCCTGATTCAGGTAAAATTCATATAACATAAAATCAATGATTTTTAAAGAGGTACTTATTACATTCATGATGTTATACAACCCTCCACCTCTATCGAATTCCAAAACATTTTCATCATCCCCAAAGGAGACCTTGTACCCATTAAGTAGTCACTCAACTCCCCTCCCCTTCCCTACCCCCTAGCAACCCCTGATCTACTTTCTGTCTCCATGGATTTATCTATTTTGGATATTTTGTACAAATGAAATCATACGATATACATACAACTTTGTCTTTTACTTGGCCTGATGTTTTCAAGGTTCATCCACGTTGTAGCAGGTATCAGTACTGCATTCTTTTTATAGCTGAATAATATTCCAATGGATATACCACAATTTTTTATCCATTTCTCCACTGATGGACATTTGGGAGGGTTTTGCGTGAAGTTGGGGACAAGAGTGGCTTGAACTCTGTCCTGCACTGTGCTGTTTCCTAGCCATGTGACCTTGGACAAGCTTCTAGACTGGCTTGTGTTTCAGTCTCCTCCTCTGTTAAATGAAGATAATAATATCTAACTTTCCAAGTGGTTAAAAGGGTTGAATCAGATAATGTATGAAAAGCTCATAGTGTATGTAGTACCTGGCAAATAGTGGGCCCTCGATGATCCATAGCTATTCTCCTGGAGGATTGCATGAGGGAAGGGGTTGGGGAGGGAGAGAGAATACAAATTTGTGTTAAAGTATGTGTTTTAGCATATGTTTGTTCTGTTGTAGCTGCTCAAACCTTCATGCCTTTTTTTTTTTTTTAAAGACATATCTCTTTTCTCTGCTCTGTGGTTTGGTGTTTTCACTCCCCCCACCCCATCCCTGAACATGGAATTTCACATTTTAGAAGCAATTCACTAGACAGAATGTCTGTAGTGGAATGTTACATAATTCACATTTAGATTTGAAGAGCTCATTATAAAAAACCTGACACACTTCAGGAATATTAAATTACTGCAGATTGTGTGGAGCAAAGAAACATTATTGAAGCATTTCAAAATTCTAGGCAAGCCTGAATTTAACTGATAGGGTTTCACAGCTTTTACTGGGGAAAATGATTTGAGTTGTCACATGGATTCTGGCCCTGGAGGACTTTAATCTCCTTAATTACAAAGAAATGAATTTCCTAAATAATTTGGAGTTACTTCACAGCATTTGGTCAACCTCTGGCTTTTGGAAAATTAAAGGGGATGCCAGGGTCCACACTGTGGTATTATACATTCTCTCTGTGCTGCAGCTTCCTTATTTAAGTTTTTATTCAAAATGATGCTCGTTTCCTTTCATTATTGATATAGGGATGTACTTCAGAAATTCACAAGTGATGCTTGTAATACTCGAACACAATCACATTTCGGTGAACAAATGACTTTGGAGATAGGAATAAGGAGAGGTGCTACATTGTGGCTTACAAAGGTAAAGGGTAGAAAGAAAATGGCCCAAATCCAATCCAGTCTTATACATTGACTTTTAAGAATCCTTCAAAATGTATACAATCCATATGTTTCAGCTCCTTTCTGTAGTTATGGATGAGATGCCTACTGTGTGCAAGACCAGCATGATGGAACTACTTCCTGCAATTTGTCCTTGAAGAGCATACCTAACCTGTCTCAATTTTCTCTTCTGTCAAGGGGAGGTAGTAATGTGGACTCGTGGTCACATACTAATCGCATGCCCTTGAGCAAGTAACAAAGGAAACTATGTGCCTAATATTTACTAAGTGCTTGCCAGGAGGTGTGCCCCTCTTCCAATCACGTTACACATGTGATCACACTTAATTTCCACGGTAGCAACATGAAGTTGGCACTATTAACCCCATTGTACAGATGAAGAAACTGAGGCAAAGAGAGGTTGATAGTAGCTTTCTGAATATCACCTGCTTGTAAGTAGCTAAAACTATGAATTTGGCCAAAAATCAAATCATAAGTATAAAGAGAGAGATTCTATTTTATTAGAGAGATCAGAAAATATTTGTTCCTCAGATATCTTTGAACTGAACCTTGAAGAGTAGTAGAATTTCAAGGTTGACTTGAGAAGGGAGATTCCATAGAAAGATACTAGCATGAGGGAAAAAGGGTACATGAAAAAGCACATCACCTCCCTACTAGACCTGTGCTTCCTTTTGTTGGTTTGGTTGTGTATTGCAAGCCTCCTTGTTTTTGCACATGCTGATTATTCTGCTGGAAACAACCATTCATTCATTCAACACATATTTATTGAGACCCTGTTGGTCCTTTCCCTTATCGTCCATTTGACAGAAGCATCATTCTTCAAGATGCCACAGAGTAGGGCTTATCCTCTATGAAGCTTTTTTGTCTCTTCCAAGCAAAGGTGAATTGTTCCTTTGTGCCCAGTATGCCTGGTATCTATGCCTGTTTAAGTTTTGGTCATATATATGTATTGCAGTCCCTTACGTGACTGACACCTGTGCTAGACTGAGCTGCTTTGAGGACAGGAATCGAACTCTGACTGTGTACTCTGGCCAGCATGGTTAAGCAGTAAATATCTGACACGAATATTTGCACTTCGCTCATAGTAGATTCTTAGTAAATATTTGTTGGACTAAAATGATAAATGCTATTAATAAATTTACTTATGTCCATGTACGACCAGGTTTTGTGACTCCATCATCTCCCGTGGAATGTTGTCTTTGTGAGGAGGGGTTGAGAAGGGTGTGGGGGCTGGTGGCATGGGGCGGATACAGGGGACAGAGGTAGCAGGAGAAGTTCTCATTTTCTACGTATAGTTTCGTGGACCCCATTCTATAAAGATAATTTTCTGTTTTCCTTAGTTGCAGCCTTAGATCCTGTAAATCATATACTTTCATTTGGAGCCAGTGCCTTAAAAAAAAAAATAGCTAGCTTATATATACAAAACTAAAAGTCAAATACCTTTGGATAAGGTGAGAATTTCCCTATTTTTAAGCCTTACTATACTTTTATGTGATTTTTTATATTAGACTTTCTAGTTTAAGATTAACTAAATTGTCATGATTAAAAGGTTTGAGTTGTTACTCTTTCTGAGCTGAAACGGGCATTTGAGGTCAGTCCTTTTAAATTAAACAGTTTTAGATCTGTGAGATGAGCTAAGAATTGGCTGCATAATTTGAAGACTCATTTCAAGTAGCTTTTTCTTAATATTCTTTAAATGTGGATGACTGGTGAAATGTTTACTTTTAATGGAACTCTCAGATATAACTATCAGATAAATGATAGATAGTCACTGGGAAAGACTGTTGACCCGACAAAGGGAATACCGTACATTAATTCAATTTAAATGAGATCCAGTGAGATAATGTATGTGAAGCAGTAGCTGAGGGTATAGTATATGGTAAATGCATAGTAAATACTCGCTGTAATTGAGGTGCTTCTGTTATCATTGTTATCATTATTCTCTTCCTAGCACAGTGTCTGAATTTAATAGTACCTGGTACTGTGCAATGCATATTTATTAGAGAATGAATGAATGAAATGTGTGTCTGCCTGTTTCTTTTCTTTCTCTCCCCACATTAAATGCTTGTCTGCTCTTATAGCTGAAGGAAAAGCTGACATAAAAATTGGCTTGCTTGGAAAGTTTCTCAGCCCCATTTGTCACCTTACCCTTGGAGCCCAATTGTATGTCAACTCCGTGTCCCCTCTGCTGCCTGCCAGTGAGGGACAGACCACAGGTCACTTCCCTATGATCTGCTTTAGCTGCCAAGGCTCTGGTCAAGCTTGGCTGATGGATGGGTGCCCTGTTGTTGGAAATGTCTCCATGGGGCTGTTTGGGTATGCCTTTGCTGTATTTTCTGGGTGGCATCTAGTGCTTGAAAATAAGAAACAGAGAAAACAAAGACTTGGGTTTTGCCCCTCTTGAAAATCCAGACTTTAGAAGATCTATTTTGACAAACAGTTTTGCAGATAAGCTTCTCATTCCCTTTGCTGTATAAACCCTGTCAATGGCTTCATGAAATCATATGAATGGCTTGTACACAAGGACCGAGATTTTCTTGTTTTTGTATGTTTGCCAGTTCTTTTTCTTTTTGCTAATTTCTGCTTAACTTCATAAGGGTGATAATTCTAAATGTTCTCTTGCCTTGATTTACAGCACTCGAAAAGAGTGAATGAAATGTGCAGCTGGGAGTGTCGTTTCTGAAGGGAGGAGTCTTTCTCTTGGAGAGGAGTCCTCAATGAGCCTGGCCGCGGCCCGGGATCTGTGTGAAGTGGACTAAGGATTAAGTAGGATGTCAACTGAGACAGAACTTCAAGTAGCTGTGAAAACCAGCGCCAAGAAAGACTCCAGAAAGAAAGGTAGGGCTGAGTCTGTTCCCTTTTAATGTCTACTTTTCTGTACAGGAATAAGTTTTTAAAATATCTGGGATGTCAAGAAGTATCTTGATGATTACATGTATTTTTTAATAGTTATTTGGTGGTTTTTTAAATACTCATAATATTTTAATGGCTTCCCATTCTCCAGGTAAAATCCAAAATTATTTTCATAATATACAAAGCCCTTCTGGATATGCCTTCTACCCTCCCTCCAGCAACATCTCTGCCTACCACCAAATTTATGCTCCAAGCCTTCAGTCCCCAACCCTTGGGCCAAGAACCAGTATCGGTCATGGTCCATGGAAAAATTGTCTTCAGTGAAACTTAGGAAACGGGGATGGGAGGGGGGGTGGAGGTGCACAGCAGGAGGTAAGTGTTGTGCAAGGAAGTGAAGCTTCACCTGTATTTACAGCCACTCCCCATCGCTTGCATCACCACCTGAACTCCACCTCCCTCCCGCCCCCTACCCTTGTTAGTGGAAAATTATCTTCTGTGAAACCTGTCCCTGGTGCCAAAACGGCTGGGAGCTGCCCCTCCAGACATTCTACTTACTGTAGTTCATCTTTGCGTATACCAGTGGTTCTCAAACTCCAGGAGCACCTGGAGGGCTTGCTGAAGCACAGATTGCTAAGCCCAGTCCCCAGAGTTTCTGAGTCAGTACGTCTGGGCTGGGACTCTGGACTTTGCATTTATAACAAGTTCCCAGGTGTTGCTGATCCTGCTGGTCTGGAGACCACACTTTGAGAACCACTGGACTATTTATTTATCCATCCTGAAATCCCTTCGTTCTTCACTTTCTTCTAGGCTGACTCCTGTTATCCACCAGGTTTGAGTGTAACAGAGCCTTCTGGGGAGCCTTTCCTTATTCCCAAATTGGGGTCACTAGGGGACCTTATTTGTTTCTTTAGCACTTTGTTAGTATTTCACTTTATTAAAAATGTCCTATGTAAACTCCTTCAGAGCTGGACATCTTGTTCACCTTCAAATTCCCAACACTTACAAAGTGCTTCACAGAGACAGGGCACAGAGATGTCTGGCAATGAAGACCAGCATGCATAGTGTGATAATGAAGTAATTCTATGACTTTTCATGTTTTCTGAAGAATTTGGTCCCATAGCTAAAGACCATGCCTTTCATGGTCCTAAGTTCGTCCGCCTGTTGTGATTAGATATAAGCAACTTCTTGCTGTGTGTGTGAGTGTGTGTGTGTTTGTCCTGTGGTTTCAGTCCTTTCCCTTCCTTGTTTTCTCTGCTGCATGGAAGCAGATTAACAGAGCTCTCTTTCAGATCTTGAAATCTGTCAATATAGGATTGCAAACCAGGAAGCCATTGGCTGCTTTGTAGAGGCAGAGATTTGCTTGAGACATCGCTGTGCCTGCCCAGTTATGTTTTGTGATGGCATTTGTCTGACACCCTATGTGAATCAAGCAATGTAAACGTAATACATATGCAGCTCTTGGCCAGCCAAAACCTCAGGAAGGAGTATACATTTTGCTTTTGCTTTTAATGTCTATTTATACACAAATATTTTGAAGGCAGTCTATTTTGTTCTCTAAAAATTAATGTAGACCTTGTTTTTTATGCATCGTGGTCTAAGAATAGTAAAAGGAAAGCAAGTGGGTGAGAGAGCAAGTCTTAGGAGAACTGCTCTGTGGAAAAAAAGAGATTGTGGAGCCCAGTATATGTACTAGAATTCAAATGCTTTTGTAGTGGAAATTGACAAGTTATGTTTTTGCTTCAAATTTAACCTTTCCACCAAACTTGCACTCTTGAATGCTTCATGCATTAAAAAATGGTATCTTAGGGCATATTTTTTCATTCTTAATTTTAACATGCAAAACAAGAAGCATTCAGAAGAGAGGATTCAGGCTTTCAGGATATTGCTTAGTTGGGGAATTAGGAAGGGGTGTGAAGGTGACCCTTTTACAGCCTCCTCATCTTCACCATCCTCAGAGGTTCTAAGATCAGCATAATACATATGTGAGAAGTGTGCTGTAGTGAGTTGGTGCTAATACTGTGGAGTCTTGGCAGGCAGAGCTGGGTTCAAATTCTGGCTCTACCACCTTCTCACTTAGAAAGTTATTGAACCTTTCTGAGCATCATTTTCCTCTTCTATAAAATGAGGATATAATAGTGTAAACCTGACAGGCTCACTATGAAGATCAATTGAAATAAGGCAAATAAAATACTTAGCATATTACTTGGTATGTATTAAGTGCTCCACAAAGGTTAGCTGTCTTCCTCCTCTTCCTCTTCTTTCCCTTTTCCTTCCTCCTCCTCCTCTCCTCATCCCTTCTCTTCCCCTTTCTTCCTTGTCATCTTTCACCATTTCCCTCCTCTCCCTCTTTTCTTTTTCTCTTCTCCTATCATCCATCCTGTCTTAATCAGCTAGAGCTGCCACAACACAATGCCATAGACTGGGTGGCTTAACCAACAGAAGCTTACTTCTCAGACATCTGGAAGCCAGAAATCTGAGATCAAGGTGTCAGCCAGTTTGGTGAGGCATTTGCCTAACATTCCAGCAAAGCAAAGTGAAGACTCTCTTCCTGGCTTGTAGATGGCAGCCTTCTCACTGTGTCCTCACATGGCAGAGAAAGAGAACAAACTTTCTCTCTCTCTTTCTCTTATGTGGCTGCTAATCCCATCATGAAGCCCCCACCTTCATGATGTCATCTCACCCTCATTACTTCCCACAGACCCCATCTCCAAGACCATCACACTGGGGTTTCAACATGTGAATTTTGGTGGGAAACAAATAATCAGTCCATAACACCCTCCTCTTCCTCCTCTCTCCTTCTCCTCTTCCCCCTCCTATTTCTCTTCCTCCCCTTCCTCTTTATCTTCATCATCATTATCATGATTACATTGGTTTCTCTTGTCCCATTTTATACCCAAGGGGTTCTTGGAAAGTATATACCTAATTTAGCCCAGAGTGATATTCTGCAATTGCTTGTAATTGTGCAACAGTTATAAATAGTCATTATTCTTAGTATACTCGTCTGGACTAAGGTACCACGAAAGCACATATATTAAAAACAGAAAGAATGTGCTAGTAACTGCACTAATTCATTTCTTGTTCTTCCATTTTGACTATGGAATAATAAGCATTCTATTAAATGTTTCTAACTTGGCCAAAATAAATAGAAGTTTAAAAGGAATAAACAATTTATATATTGGTCTTGAATCTTGAATATAATAATATTTTTAAGCTCTTTTACTAATACTTTCTCCAACTCTGCTTAGCTTTCTATGGCAACAACATAAAACCTGCAAATAGGTTTCTTCCTTCCTATCTAATCCTTAAATACTTGTTTCTTTTTCCTTTCTTGTCGCTCCCTGGTGGTCTAGTGGTTAGGATTCGGCGCTCTCTCTTTTTCCTTTCTTATTACATTGGCTGGATCTGTCAGTACAATATTTAGTGATAGTAGGTATTCTTGTCTTGTTCCTGAATTAATGGAAATGCTTCTAGATTACATTTAAATGTGACATTTAAGTTTTTATTAAAGATAATTTATTAATTCTACCCTTTATATATTATTTTCTAGAAAGTATTTTTTAATCCTGAATTTGCATGTTGAATTTTACTGTACACTTTTTTGTATTTATTTCAATGATTATATATTAATATAATTATTATTATATTGTATATTAATTAATATTATAATTAACATATTAATTATATATTAACCAATATTATTATATTAATTATTATATATAATATATAATATATATTATATATATTTCCTCTTATAATTTATATCATTGTGAATCTGACTAATAGATATTCTAATCTTCATATCTGGGGTATACCTTACTTGGTCATAATGTATTATTTTGTATACCATGCTGGGTTTGATTTGTTAGGTTAAGGAATCGTTTTTGTATCTGTATTCATGAGCAACACTGTTGTGTCACTTTCTTTCCTTGGACAATCTTTGTATCTGGTATCAGTTAAAGTAATATCTTTATATAATGATTTTGGTGGAAAGGAAGCACTGAATAATATTAAGGCCTCCTTCTGGAAAAACATTATCATTTTCTTTTTAGTAATTTCATCTAACTTTTTAAAAGCTATATGTGCTTATTACCGAAGTTAGAAAAGACAGAGTAATCATGCATAATCCCACGAAAATAACTACTGCTAACATGTTAAGTTACTTTTTTGGGACTGATTTTCCAGGATAGTACGTGGTTGAGATCATATTCTGCATACAATTTTACCTTCTATTTTGTTATTTGACATTATATCATAAGTACATTTCCCATATTATGTAATAATATTACAAAATAGAAGCATTTTTACCCCGGGAAAGATTGAGATGGTTCCTGGGGCAGATATTTTATTTCCTGAAAAAGAATTCCTGACAATGTGGGTCCTTTATAGTAAGAAAGAGAGGCATGGAGAAAGTTAAGAGGCCCTTTAAGAGTTTCTCACGAATGTACCACCCTGGGTCTTTAACCCAGGCTGTTGCTAGCAAGCCCGACGGTTTCAAATGCAAGTCACACGGGGGCATGTTTCAGCACCAGATGAGTTTCTAGGCAGGCCCTGTATGAAACGTAACTAGAGTAGTCACAGTTGAAATAAGGGGTGGATGTTGTGAAAAATAAAGTTGTTTGCTTCATTTTATTTTTATCGGATCGTGTCACCGCACGTACAACTTGTCAAATGGTGCCTATTCCGGGAGTGGAATTGGATGGAGGGCCAGAGGAAGAGAATGTGCGTTTTCAGGTTCGTTACCTACCATCAAAGGAGGAGAATCAGTTGACACAATGCTTGTTATTTGTCATCCTGGTATGAGGGCACCCAGTGGCAGACTGTGGCAGAGGAACGGGTCCCCTGATGATCAGACACAGGTATTTCTAGGGGCAGTGCCTGGGGATTTCCAGTTCAGCACCATCTGGCAGCTTAGTGGAAGGGAAACAGAACTGACTTGCATGCCCAGCAGCCCTGGTTTCGGTTCTCTTACTCTTTATCTGTTGTGTGATTAGAGAAATGTCACTCAGCCTCTTTGAGCCTGGTTTCACTTATGTTTAAAGGTGTGTGTGTGTTAATAGTACTTCCACCTGTCCTCAGAAGGGTAAGGGAGATATTATGGGCAAAGAGCCCCCAGCTCAGGGTCCGCAACATGGCCTGGCTTGGTCAGTGTTAGTGTTTCTGTCCTCGTCCTTCTGAGATCACAGTTCAGCGTTATCTCCTTATTTTCTGAAACCACCTGGAAATAGTTAAACTTATTTACTTTCCTTATATTTATGTTAGAGCTATACCCAAGGATCATCGGCTAACAACAACGACAATAAAAAGCCACCTTATTATTTCCTACCAGGAGGGTTTGGGCCCCAGGAATCTAGGCCGTAAAGGGATCCAGGAGAAGCTGGTGGTCACGTGGCAGGTGCTTCAGCTTTGGAGTCACAGCAAACTGAATTTGAACCTGGTTCTGTACCTCAGCAGCTGTGTTAACTTTTGGAGATTTCTTGGGAAATTGTGGTCAATTTAGGTTAAGGAATGGTGTTCAGTAATGCCATACTCAGGGTCCTGGTGGTCCCAGGAAATAACCTCTGCTAACGTCAGCTTACTGCTTAGGAGCTTTTAAAGCCCTGTCATGTTGATTATCTCATTGGATCCTCAGGACCCCGGGAGAGTAATTTTTTGACAAAAAATCTTTTTATCAGGCTTGCTTATCATCCCTTCCGTCTGCTGCTGCCGTCCTGCAGAGAAGGCCGCAGGGGGTCAGTTGAGACACTGGATAATGGGGATTTAGGTTCATAGCTCAAGCCCACCCCTCACTTTCTGAGCTTCAGTTTCCTCAGTCACCAAATGGATGTAGAAGTAATATCTGCTCAGCGAAATTTGATACGTAGGAGAGGCATAATTAATTAATCAGTTATTTTGTCCACAAACGTTTATCCAGCCCCAGCCACGAGGCCAGGCTGTGCTTGTGTTCTGGGGAAGAGAGAAACCTTGGAAGGAGATCCCGGCTCTAGTTGCTCTATACTGTAGTCCAGGAACTTCTGGCTGAGGGGAAGCCCTTCTGATTTTCATACCTCTCATCCCCCCTGAAAAAATATGTTGTTTCTCTACGTTGCTGCTTTTATTCATCTCCAAACTATTACTGTTCATAAAATGTGTAAGTTTTACTTTTATTCCAAGCTTATTTTTCTCAATTAAAATATTGCGTATTTATCATCATGAGGAAAATTCTTATTAAAAAGCTTTTTATTACCTTCCTGACCAAAAGCAAGTGAATTTTTATCTTAATAAACACAAGCCACATGATATCCTGAAAATTCATATACATTAAAGCATGAATACGTTCTCTAGGAGTTGACACGTATGAAAGGTTATAAGGAATTCATTATCTGGGGCAGGCCACAGCCGGTTCTCACAGTTGAGGTCCCAAGAGGAAAATGACTTGCCAGTGGTCATGCAGTTGCCCGGTGGCAGAGCCAGGGTCGCAACCTGGGAATGACTCCCTGGCTGGAGCTCCTTCCGCTCGATAGATTCCAAACCGACTTACGTTCTTAGGGTTAACCTTCCTTATAAGGAAGACTCCTGAAAAAAGCCCATCCCCTTTAGAATTAGATGATCTTAAGTTTGAGTAAAGGCTCAGCACATTTCTACTTGTCTGTCTTGGACTGGCTACTTAATCTATCTAAGCCTCATCTTCTTCATCTGTAAATGGGGGATAATAGTAGTACCTATCTCAGAGTGTTGTAGTGAGGATTACATGACTTTACAAGTATAAAACAACTAGCAGAGAACTCTATACATAGAATCAAGATAAAGAAACTTTCCCATTAAGTTTTACTTCCATATGAGCATGTAAATGTTGATCTTCCATTCTTGTGATACTTCACTTAGAAGAATGGTCTGCAGTTCCATCCAGGTTTGTTACAAAAGGTATCAGTTCACCACTTTTTTATGGCTGAGTAGTATTCCATGATATACATATGCCACATTTTATAAATCCATAATATTCTGAAATTAAAAAATAAAAACCCTTTCCCTACCTGGGTGGCCCCCAACTCCCACCACCCCTAGAGGCAGCACTCCTTTTAATGGTACAGAGCAAAAAGGGCCCTTTTCTCCAGAAGTATCTGGGGTAGTTAGTGAGACAAAGGAAGCATCTGACCTCGAATGGATGCTGTTCCAAGAATAAAAGCATGAACAGGAAATACAAAGCAAAATGGACCATGTAGTCAAGCTACAAACGTTTATTAGTAGCCATCATTTATGCTTCTGCATGCTAGCCATTTTAGATAAATTGTCCCTACAGAGCCCAACTCTTACATTACTCCATTGAATACATAAGAAAATAACATTCAGAAAGGTCAAGAGACTTGCCCCAGGTCACGTGGCTTGTCTGTGTGAGTTGCCATATACTAGACTAGGTCTGCTCAACACTAAAGTCTTTCTACTGTCTTCTCTGAATGCATTCTGTGGCTTTGCCCTGTGGCTTGATGCTGGAGTGTTGGAAGATGTGAAGAAATTACAGGGGTGTCATTCTTTTTTGGGGTGGCCATAGGAACTGATTAGCCACATCGTGTAAATTTATGGTGCCATCTGTCTTGGCAGGGTTTTCAGTCTTGGTGGGCTAATCGTTCTCTACAGACTCTGTAATTTGCAGGCTTTTGAAATTCAAAATCAAGGATTTAATTATAAGAAAACCTAAATTACTCTGAGGTTGATCGGTCAAGCTCTTGGGCTGAAGAGTTTGGAGTGAGGGAGTAATTTTGGGGGCCAGTAAGTTCAGTTCTTTATGGGATATATGGATCATACAATGTGCTGCATTGGAAAGAGATTTCTATGTTCTCTGTGGTCACAGGGCCATGGATTTATGGCAGGACACCTCACTCAGGGTGGTCTTTCCGTGAAGACAAACTTGTTTCAACTTTAATCGATGGCTTGGTTCAGGACCTCATTCTAACTGGTTCCCTTGTTGGATCAGGCTTTCTTCAAATCTGTCTTCATACTTCCTTTCCTCCTCGCATTTGTTCAGTACCCCCAGTTTCCTAGTGTGTAGGAAAACACATCAAGTCATCAAGCCCTTTGAACTATGGCCCCGTCTCCCTTCTCCTTTTCTGTCCCTTTGCCTCCTTGTACCCTGAGCCACTAAGCTTCGGGTCCCAGGACACATACGTCTGTGACTTTTTTGCCAACCTCTCTTTCCACCTGGATCATCTCTCACCTCTTCACTTGCTACTCTGGCCATCCTTCCATGCTCAGAGACCATTGGATGGGGCCATCATTCTTAACATTTCGAGTTTGCTGACATCCTCGGTTAATTCATTACTGGCCGTCAATCTGCGTGGCCTTCTGCATACCTTTCAAATCTGTTCCCTATTTCTCTCCTCACTGTTCCCACCTGAAAGTAATCCAGGCTGCCCTCAGCTCTCATCTGGGTTAGCCCAGCACCCTCCTAAATGGCTTGAGGTTTCCATCGCTGTCCATGTCCAAGCTGTCCTCAGCACAGCTCGCTAACATGGAGATTTGATCAGGAGCATCCTCCTGCTCCAGGATAAAGTCCACAGTGCTGATTGTGGCTTCAAAGAAGCCCTGTCAGGGCTGGCCCCTTCATCTCTCTCCAGGCACACCCCTTTCCACTTTTCCTGATCATATTCCACTCGGTGGCTCAACTCAATTAATTTCAGTTCCCCGACCCTACCACATTGTGTTTCACATTTGGAGCTTTGCACATGCTTTTTCCTCTCCCAGGAGTACATTTTTCTTTATCCCTTTCAAAGCTAACTCCGTTTATCCTTTAGTTTCAAGTTAGATATCATTTTCTTCTAAACCAGTTTAGTGACCCAGTCAACCCACCCACATGCCCCGCAGTTGCGGGTCGTGATTGCTCTGTGTGTTCTCAAGCACCTCATATTTTCCCCATCTTAATCTGTTATTTTAATTGTCATTTTACTTCTCTTTATCGCTCACTAGGCTGGAAGATCTGTAAGAGCAGGGACTGTTTTGTTAGCCACTTTACTTCTGCCACTAAGCACATTGTGGAGAGAGAAAGAAGTGCCGCAATATTTGTTGAATGAATAAGTGAGGGAATGAGTGAACTTATGGCTAAGAAAACCTCACCCGACTCCCTTGGATTTGTGAGGGGCCCTATAGCACCCGGTGCGTACTCAAATCATCATACTTACCACATTTTTTCCTATAATTTTTTTGCTTACTTCTATGTTTCTTCCGTTAGCTGTGAGTTCTTAGCATAGTAGTTGGCACGTGGTAGATACTCGGTAAACGTTTGTTGAATTAATTATCATAAACTGTCAGGGAGAATGATTTGCACAAGGAGAAAGAAAGTTAAAAAGAAAACCCCATCTCCCCTAAGAGCTGGCTCTTGAGAATCTTATTATGTGGTGTTCAAAATTCCTACAATTCAGAGAGCCGCTTCTCCTTTGTGATGTGTGTCCAATCATGCCTGGTGCTGTAATTTAGCGTGATGTGGGCCATATTGGTAGTAAGAGCTATAAGATTTGCCATATTAGTTCATCCCACTGCTTCATTAAGCTCAGTGTGCTGCCTCTGGCAGTGGCTGGGCCTGAATTTTGATGTTTGGAAGAACAAAGCCCTTCGCATTAGCCCTCCAAATCCTTGATGTCGCTGTGAGTCAGGTGAAGTATATGTTTTTTTCTTGGACAGCCTTTGTCTTTACAGATAATCAGTACATGACCCAGAGCATGTGGTTTTCCTGTCAGCATGAGTTTGCCGAGCAAATGATGTTCCAAGATATGCTGGGATGTCAGCGGTCCCCTCCTATTATGGCACACCCAGTATGGTCAGGGTGCATGTGTTGCAAGACTGAGTGTTTCTGCACAGTCCACCAAGAGAGCACGCATAGATCAAAGGCAGGGGAGAGTCGGGAGCGCAGGTGAAGGAGGAACTAATGTCTGTTGTTTATGTGTCCATGTGTCAATGTTTTCTCAATTAAGCTTGAAAATGGCCTTTAGTCAAGTATTCCCATTTTACATAAGAGGCAACAGAGGCTAAGAGAGGTTGAAAGTATGCCCAAGGTCACAAAATTTGTAAGTAAAGGGGCCCATTTGCTTATAGATTCTCTGACCTCAGGGCCTGTCCACGTGCTTAACATTGGACTAAACTGCTCCCTATGGAATGATGTGTCCTCTTACCAAATCCCAAGTCTTGCTTGGACTGAAAGACATCTTCCTGCAGATGCCAATAGTAGCACTGTTAGGTTGAGACAGCCTCAGCAAGAGAAAGGAATGATGGCAGAATATTTTGTGTAGTTAGAAAGGGAATTAAAAAGGCAGGGAAAGCCCTAGCACTTCACTTATCTCTCTTGTCTGTGGCCTGCAGAAGGTTGCTACTCACAAGGCTACATGTGATTGAGAAGGGTGCATTTCCCTTCTAAGGAGGGTGCCAGTTGCTCTACATATTCCAGATACAAAATGGTAAAGCATACGTGAACTTGAAGGATTTTGACTGCATGTGAGTCCAATGTACAGTCAGCCCTTTGTATCACTAGGTTTCACATCTGCAGATTCAACCAATTGCAGATCCTACAGGGGACTGACTGTACGTATTTTCCTTCCATGGTTTATCCATTCATCTGTCAGTAGACATCTGGGTTGCTTCTGCCTCTTGGCTGTTGTGAATAATGCTGCTATGAACATGGATATACAAACATCTCTTCAAGACCCTGCTTTCAGTTCTTTTGGATATACAGTTAGCGCTCCGTTTCTGAGGTTCTGCATGCGTGGATTCAGCCAACGACGGATTGAAAATATTTGACAAAAAATTAACAATATAACAATAAAAATGATACAGTATAACAGCTCTTATATAGCATTCATAATGCATTAGGAATTATAAGTAATCTAGAGATGATTTGACGTATATAGGAGGATGTGTGTAGGTGATATGCAAATATTGTGGCATTTTATGTAAGGGACTTGAGCATCTTCAGATTTGACTATCTGTGGGGATCCTGGAACCAATCTCGGGTGGATACAGAGAGCCTACTATATAATATTATGTTAAAGGAAAGCATCATTTCTAGATCTTAATTTGGAATAAACATTCTAAAAGAGCAGACCAGGAAATTTTGCAAATTCCCCAAATCTTTGAATATTATATTATCAACCCAATTCACCTTCCAGTGGGCATTCCCAAACGGGAAATAATAATGAGGATGCCGGCAATGAAGGTAGCTAAGATCTGTCAGCAGTTACAGAATATCAGGCAGCGTAGTCAAACCTTTACGTGTGTTTTCTCAGAACATTCTTTTGAGGTAGCTGCTTTTTAAAAATCTCAAGTTTACAGATGATGAATGTGAGAATTTGGGGAGACGAGACAAAGTCCATGCTGTAAGCCAGAACCTATGTTCTGAACAGCCTTGCGGTTCTGTCTCACTAATCAATACAGCAAATGTTGCGTGTGCCTTCTATGCACCTGGCACATTCAGAGCACATCACCCTGCTCGGCCCTCCTTGAGCATGCACGAGTTTGCTTCACCTCTCCTGTGAACCTGGAAGAAGTCCCCCTCTCTCTTTTCTGCCTGTCGGGGTCCAGATGATCCTGAGACACAGCTCAGAGGGTACTGCCATGAAGCTTTCTTTAGCATTCCTCTCCTTCCATGGAATTAGCCTGCCTTCCCTTGTGATTCTCAGTTTACTCATTTTACTCGAGATGAAGTTCTTATGTCTTTCTTCTATAAATTAGGATTCCACTTTATACCCCTTTCTTCCCTTCTACCTTATGTGTTAAGATGAGACTTGATAGCAGGGACTATGTCTTTTGTATCATTATATCCTCTCAAAGCTGGGAGGAAGAAAATTAAAGTGTTACCAGTGGGGAAAGTGAGAAATGATATTAATTATGTGACTACTAAATGACAGGCAAAGAATACGATACCTTTTAAAATCTTTACAAGAGAATTATGAGTTTGATTATACTCCCATTTTACAGGTGAGGAAACATACTCAGATAACATTAAGGTCACCCATCATGTAAATGGAAGAACAAAAATTTTAAACTCAGGTCTAAATGATCCAAAGCACAGATCTTTCCACTACACCATGCTGTTTCCCAACAGTGGCCATCAAATAAAACCTAAGTGAAAGCTCAATTCTTAGGAGTCTGGTTCCTGTTGCAAACGGGTAGCTACAGATGCAGTTTACCTTTAGAAAGGATTTATATGTTGTCATTGCAGATTCACATCCCTTAAATTTGGGACCATCATCTCTTGACTCTTTCAACTTCCCCTGGCTGGCGATACTGCTCTGGGGAGAACTTGTATTCTAATTGTTAAACCAGAGGCAAGAAAAGCTATGCAGGAACTTGTATTGGAAGAAGCCCAGCAGATGATGAATAGCAGACCTGAATCTTATCATGTATTTCAGGATGATGTACGGGACTGTTGGAAACTGCCTTTGACAAATGTGCACGGGAAGGGGAATTATCTCCAACAATGAAAAATGTTCTTATTATGTGATCCTAAAAAGGATCAGGACCCCTATCATTGGGAAAATGATCATCGCCGTATCCCTTATTAACAGCGATACGGAAGCGTGTGCTAAAGACATTGGATGTTGTACTGAAGCAGTGATGGATAGTCAAGAGAGCTAAAATCAGGTTGGACTTAGGAAAGGTAGCTCGATGCTTGATAGCAGGTGGGAAATGTGTGACTCATGAAGATCTCTTCTAGCCCTTGTTTCATGAGGCTCTCTGCAAGACTTGTTTCTACTATCTTAGCCAGTACCCAGTGACTTTTGGTCAGGCTGAGGCTATGATTAAATAGTAGGAGGTATGTGATATTTAAATTTGTAGGAAATAAAACCATTTCCCTATTGAGAAGAAGACTAATACACCGAACATGTTAAGTATTTTTTCTCATTTCATTTTCACACACACATATCGAAACCTAGATTCATAGAGATTCACTGTCCTGCCCACAGCTAGAAACTAGCAAAATTAGGATTTGAACCTGAGCAGTCTGATTTCAAAGTCTATGCTTTGTTGAGTATAGTAGCTTTTCATGACTTATCTCCTAGCTGGAGTTCAAAATAGTGGAAAATGAAACAACTGAATGTGTATGTGAAGGTACCTATTGCAGCCGTAGGCACGTACTAGGTGTTCAAGAGATGCTAGTTGAATCGTGAATTGTCAACATGTTGATTTTATTAAGGGCTATATGATGATTACAGGGTTTTTTTATTATGCATAGGGCCAGGTACATAGTATGTGCTTATGAAGTATTTGTTGAACAATAGAGTAGCCTATATTAGATAGGTAATTCTTTGGCCTTTGGCCTACGTTTTCCTAGAATCTGTAATTTATATTCCATTAGTTTTTCTTTGATGTTTTGAAATAATGATTATAGTGGTTTCTCCTCTTGCTCTGCTCTTGAAGTTATAGATTGAAAATAGATTTTGTGTAATTTGCCAATGCTGGTCGATTTTAATGGCTACCTTGAGCACTATATAGAGGACTCTAAAGTTGTGTCCTGGCTTTGAGTGAGAACAGTTAATGCTTAAGTATATATTTTTTTTACAATCTTTTTTTTTCCCTGCACATAACTATGTATATACATGCATGCAAACACATGCGATCTAGTCTGATCCTGTATTTAATTCTGCATTACTTTTTCACAAACCTCAGAATTGAAGCTATTCCCCTATCTTAAACTTTCTGCAGTCATCATTTTTAAAAATGCTAAGTGATCTAATTTTCTTGAGCTTTTTCTCACAAAACCTCTCTCCTAACCCTTCTGTCATTGTTGCCATTTTCACTGGTGCATTTTCAAATTTGCCAAATCTTGCTTAAGCTGTGTTTTACAGAACTGCTTTTAGTAGCCAATGGTTCGTTTTTGTTTTCATCCTTGAACGGATGCAGTGTTTATTTTCTGTGTTTTGTGGCCAGGAGAAGATGCTAACTCTATTTCCTGCAGTGAGAAGAAACTGAGGCTTTGGGGTAGACGCCCCTTTGCAGGTGTGTCACCATTGGTGACCGCCGCTCTAGTAATGCATTGAAATTAAGATCTGCCAATAGATGCTTGTGAGTGTGGGTGTTTTTTTTGCAGTTCAAATCTTTTAACCTCAGCTTATCAGCTCTAATATGTTGTCCTGGTGTCTTGATTTTTTTCGTTCATCTGTTTTAATGTGATGAAATGTAAAAATAGAGCTTAGTTTTTTCCCCTCGCAATGACTTAGGGATTGTTAGCTGATAACCTACCCTTCGTCTGTTAAGAATCCGAATTTTAAACAGCCAAAAATACATTTTCCTGGTATCTATCATCAAGTGATTAGCGCAACTATTTAGTTCTGGCCGTCTTTCCTATTCTTGGTAGATTTATTTTCTCTTCTTAGAATTCTACTGCTGCCTTCTCTGTCTGGGAGACTGGAGATGTCATTTAAACATTGCTTATTAGGATTCCATTATTTGTCTCTCCTATACAGTCAGCTAAATAAAAAAGTCAGACAGTGTTTTTAAATTGCAAATTTAAATGACAATTTATAGACCAGGTCTACTGGAAATTTTTTGTCCTTGGCATCCATCATTGCTTGTGAGTATATAGTTTTATATTCATTCTCTCTCCCCCCCCCCTTATCTTCTCGAGAGCACAGCACACATATCCATCAGAAGGATTAGAACTGCTTGCAATCAAACAAAAAATGCAGTAAAGATCTTGAAAGAAAATGAAGACAAACGCCTATCCTAGACTTTACTTACATATTAGTCTCTTTCTCCTCCTTATCCTCCCTTGCCTCTTAAAGAGGAAACTTGCATAAGTCACTTTTTTTTAAGTGTTTAAGCCTATGGTTTATATTCAGAAAAAATAAACATTCACGAATGGTACCTATACCAGGTACCCTTATCTCAGTTAATCTGGGTGAAAAAACAATAAAAATACATTACTGTTGTGATGGCTAATATATGTTGAATACGTACTGTGCACTGGATACTGTTATGTGTGTTTTTGTCCCATCCCATTTAAGTTAATCCATCTTGATTTCTGAAAGAGGAAACTGAAATTGGTCAGAGGCCCAAAGCCAAGCAAGTGATGAAGCTCCAGCCTCTGACTTAGAACAGTGTCCACCATTCCAGCCTCTATTTTGTTTTCAGTAAGAGAATTTGGGGCCTATTTAGTATCTCTGTTTTATAAGAATGACAGATTGAAAAGTCTTTTCACTATGCCTTGCTGAGTTTTAATTTTTAGCAGATTGGGTTAGAAGAGGTAGCTTTAAACCTTGAAATCATCTTCTTTTATCGGTCCATTTTCTCTGGGATCAGAGTAGATTGGCAAAGCATTATGATCTTCCATTTCAAAGTTGAAGGATTATCCATCTCGATGGGTGAAATCATCTCTAAAATCCTTCTGAAGCCGGCTGCAGAGGTTGGTACATTTCAGAAAATGCCTGTAACCCAGTAACCCAGTAACATCAGGGATGAAAATTAATAGTGTAGAGTTTGCATCTGGAAGGCCCGTCTTTAATGGGTGGTCCCACTGCAGGCACTGAGGCAGACTTTTCCATTCCTAATAGGAGCTTGAAGGTCTTCCTTCTGTTCAGTCTCTACTCACCTGGCTCCAATGTCAACAGTAGGTGGTGCAATCTCACACTGGTGAGATTCCCAGCAGACACAGGAGGTGAGGACAGGGGAAGTAAGAAGACTTTCTCATGCCAGTGAGAAATGATGGGGAGGGAGTGGGGTGCAGCTAGGGAAGCCATCAGACCACAGTGCAGATTTGACCCAGTGAAAAGAGAGGGAAGAAGGAAGTTTGGGTGGAAGCATCTTAGACTTCAGTGCTGTCCTAAAGAAACTTCAGCAAGGCTGTTGAGGAGTTCTTGAGCCAATGTCTCCATCAGAAGAGTCCCCTGTCTCCTGGGAAAGGGCCTGCCTGGGACTCTGGCCCTGCTGCATCACTGGCTGGGAATGGCCTGTGGGAAATACAGGGCAGATGCGGAGGTGGGTGTCTGGATGCAGCAGATGGGGCACTTGGTCTGTTCCTTTCCCTGCACTGGGGGGTTGGCCAGATGCGTTCTCATGGCCCCCACATTACAACAAACCGATACTCCAAATTCCTAAATATCACAAGGTGCCATGAGACATCCCCTCTACCTTCTTCAGCTTGCTACCTTCTGATGCAGACTGGCAATTCAGATTCCTCTCCTCATGCCAGCCACATAGGCAAAGGTGGGCAAATTTGGGGTATAAGGTGGTACAAATAGAAGTCAGGGGCCCAGATACTCTGGCCAGTTAGTCCAGTGATCTCCAGAACATTTTGACCTTTCACAGTCTGCAAGGGCTTAAACAGGGTGGACAGGAGGCAGCTATTGTGTTGGCAGCCCAAGAAGGAAGAATCCCTGGTGTTCTTCCCACACCTGTCTTCTTATTACAAACAAAAGGAGTGTGCCTGTCCCGCCACTGCCCTCCCCCATGCCAGGAAGGCCGGAGGTCACCATTCCTGAACATCTTTCTAGTGGCCAGTGTACATAGGGGCCTTATTGAAATGCACTCCGTTAAAGTCACAATAACCAACGCACAGGTAATCTTTAGCATATAGCCTAGAGATTGCAATACTGCTTTCAGAATTACAGGTTGATCAGCCACAGCTCTGCCATTTGTTTAGCTGTGACCTTGGGCAGCTTCTAAATCCCCAAATCCTCCATTTGCTAACGTGTAAAATGGGAATGATAGGACCCATCTCTCAGAGAATTGAACCAGATGAAATTGTATGTGTAAGTGCCACAGCACAGAGTTTGGCATATGTACAGGAAAGTGCTAGTTTACTGCTATTGTTCCCATGAGAAAACCAAAGCCCATGCAGGTGTCTGATTCTTGAGACCCTAAGGTTTGTGAGAGCCTGTGTACATGTGTCTGTCCTGCCTGGCTCTGTGCTGGAGGTGGCAGTGGCGGGAGACGCCCCTGTACCTTTCCTGCCTTCTAGGAGGTGACAGCTCGGCCCTGGAGTGTTACCTGTGGGTCCTCAAGCACGCTGTGCTGCTGTAGGGCTCTCTGTTCAGCCTTCACACTGGCCTCCTCTGGAATCATGCGGGCTGTTGGAATAGAACCCACGTAGGACAGAAGCAATCTGGAAGGCCAGGCACACAGAGAGCCTGGAGCCCAGCCCTAGAACGCCAGACACTGACATAGCTCCCTCCGTTAGTGTCTCCAGAACTGTTTCTCTGTGCCTTTCTCCAGACACCTGCATCATGCTGCTGCTTCTGTGTAGTCAGACTTGCCTTTGTCACTGTGCACATAGCCAGCTTTCCTGGGTCCTCCATTCAAGATCCCAGTTGAGGCCGAGTCACAGGGTCCCCATTCCAGATTCCAGATAGAGAATTTCTGTTAAAGCTCAGCTCAGCTTTGATGGTAGCCACCTGCAGTCCTACAGTCTATTCAAGAGTTAGGGACATATGATGTGGCAGTAGTTATTACAGCCCACCCTGTAGATGATTGGTGGTGGGACAGGGGGGTGATATGCAAAGTAGTGAGGCATGAACTGAACAGGCATACCTACCAAAAATATTCAGCCTAGATGTCACTTCTTCCAGGATGCCTTCCTGGACCCAGCCAAACAGACAGGCCCTCCCCTGGGCACTGGCCTCTGTACAGTGGCTTCCACAGCATGCTGTACTTCCCTCATCCCCACATCTGTCTCATCCAGACTGTGGCCGCCTGCAGCCCAATGCCTGCCACAAAGTAGGTGCTCAGTAAATATTTACAGAAGTGTGGTCGGGGCGAGGGTAGTCACACTGCGCAGTGAGAAGTACTTCCCAGTGGCAACATGAAGCAGTGGTCCTGCCAAACGCCAGTTGTTTTCCTCCCTGCAAAGTGCAGTAAACATGGGCGAGGACAGAGGCGGAGTTCCGACATGGCTTTTCATGTACAGTCATGTTCCTGTCTTTGATCCCAACCTCCTCTGGGTTTTGAATCTTAAAGAGCCTGCTGCAGCTACTTACTTAATAGCCATCCGGCACCCCATGCATTGATGCCAATTAGCTTGGGAAAGATGAAAACTTTGGGGACTTAATGAGCTGAGTTGGCACCTGTTCACTCAGCACTTCAGCCCGCATCTTTTGAGCTGCTTAAACCCACTGGATGGTGTCAGGTTTAACTTTGCTGGAGAAAGGCTTACAGAGGCATTTTTGCTTTAGCCTTTTCCAACTTTAAGTTTACTTTGGGTGACTGACCTAAAGATTTTGGAGGGAAAGCCTTGGGAAGCCTGAGCTCACACCACACCCACACTCCCTCACCCACTCCACACCCTGCCTGTTAGGGCTGATGATCTGAGTCGTGGAGACGGCTCAGGTGTGACGTTTCCAACAGGCATGCTAAACTCCCCATGTAGGAGCAGTGCGACAGGGCCAGGCGTGCTGCCTGCACTAATAGGCACTCAGTGGATGTCAGTGGGGGGGGGGGGGTCGCCCAGCACGCTGCGGTGTCACAGATGAGGCTTCCACTCCACAAGGGCACTCCTGTGCTCATTCCAGTGCCACCAGCACCTGCGCTAGTGCCTGGCACCTAGTAGGTGCCCAATAAATATTTGTTGAATGAATGAACAAATGATGAGTAGTAATTAAGGGCTCTAGCAGGAGAGAGACCTGAATTTGAATCTTGTTTCGGCCACATCTGCATGTGGTGAATATGGGCAATTGACTTCATCTCTCTCAGACTCTGGTTTCTCATCTGTGATAGGAAGACTGACGCCTCTCATGGTGTTGGGATTAACTATAAAGCACTTAGCACAGTGTCTGCCATGTAGTAAGTGCTATTCTTAGTAACTTTTATTATTAATGGAATAACTTTAAATAAATGGTTCGATACCCACACCTCGGTCTCTTTGTTTACAAAGCAAAAATACCTGTGTCCGCTCTGCGGGGTTCTTAGGAGGATTGATGCAGGGTGGTATACAGGGCATTTGAATACCTGGCATGGACTCGGGGCTCAGTAAACGGCAGGCGATGTGATCACTGTTGGCGGACGACTTGCAGGGTTCAGACGGTAACCCCCATGTGCAGGAGAGGCGTGCAGGAGGAAGGGGGCGGGTGCGGAAAGGGGTTTGTCTGCAGCTCTAGCGTGTAGCAGAAGCTCGTGTGGGCAGACGTTCAGTGCTGGGCTTCCCTTTGCCTCTCCCCCTGAAAGAACTCACACTTTTTAAAAGGGCTCCGAGGCTGTATTATCAGACTTTCACCTAGCAAGCTGTTCTTTTCAGCAGATCTACTTTTATAATTTTCATGACCAAACGCCAAGCCTTCTTTGCCCAAAACACCTTAATCCTTTGATCTTGTCTCAGTCACAAGAAATGATTGTCTGCTACCTCTTGCCATACATGCTTTAGAGGGGATTACCAAGCAGCTACCTCAGTCCCTCTGTAACCTTCCTCTCCCCACCTGCCAGTCACTCCCTACTGTGAAATCTTCCTCATCTCTCTGGTCTCTGGGAAATATCCTTGGAAAGAGAAGAGCTAAGCAAGGTAGCTGGGGTGGAGCAAAGGGCATCTCAGGAGGAGAGGCTGAAGGGAACATTCTGGAACGAGTGGATGGAGGATGAATCTGGATATCTTATATTGTTAAAGAGAATCTGTCTGTGGGTTCAAGGCAAGTGGAAGCACCCCTGGACATGCCTACATAGGACCTCATGGTGGACAAAGCACCGCCACCATTGGTGCCATCCTGCCTGCCCCTCATGTCTGTCCGTGAGCAGCCAGGCCTCAGAGCACACTTACAAAACAGGCACAGGGTGTTTGGCCTGTAGAGACGGTGGGGTGAGCAAATGGCATCTTTATGACTGGATCCTGGCTGCTTCTGACTGGGCAGAGTTCTTCTCTCAGCAAGAGCAGGGGCTAGGAAGTAAGACAGGTCTGGGATGCTGGTCACTCTGATTCGTTCTCCACCAGTGCAAAGCAGGGAATTCTGTGCCTCCCAGGGAGTGAGAATCAAACTCCATTTCCCAGTGCTCTCCTGACGGGCTTGGGGATTGGGGCTGGGCTCCGCCATCGGGAGGTACTAGTGGGAGATTGGAGAGTGGGGCAAAGGCAGAGTCTGGGGACTTTCCATCTCCTGGACTCTGGTCACTGCACCTCCTCCTTTTGTTGGTATGATCCCAGGGCTGCTAGCAGCTTCCTGCTCTTGCTAATCCCTGGATTACTTCCTTGTCGCCTGGCTTTTCAGCTTTTCCAACACCATTGCAAAAGTTTCTCATGTTAAATTCCCCCTGTGAATAGCTGTCAAGGGCTCCAATTTGACTCACTGACCCTTGATGGATCATCTCTGTTTGAAATATAACTTTGGACTAACTACTTCACCTGCAGAGTCTCTTTATTCACCCATAAAATCAGGATTCCAGAAGTAGAGATTATATATGTGTGGATAACAGAGGCGTTGGCCACATAGTAGGTGTTTAATGAATGACAGCTCTTCTTATTTTATTACAAGTCATGTAGGCAGACAGTAAGGGCCCCTCAAGGAAGGAACCTGGTCTTTTTGTTTTTCAACTCCTAGCAGGATGTCACATGCTTAATAAAGTAAATAAACTTGATAAATAAAATTACATATCTCAGTGGCATTGGTTAGATGAATTGAGAGACTCTGCCAGCATCTTTCCAAGACTCCTGAAGGGTGATTCCAAGAGAGTCTCCTGGATTTTCTAGTGCCATTATATCAATATTTCCACGTTGGAAGCCCATTTTAAATGTTAATTGCCATAAGGTTAACAGACAGAAAATACCACAGCAACCTCTGGAAGGTACTTACTGCAGTAGCATCATCAGTTTTTGTTTTTGTTTTTCCTGTCACTATTATTCTTCCTCTTCCCCCGAGTAGTTGTTCCAGGCTGAATCCTTTGGCCGTTCTCAGTGATCGTGGCAACACCCTGGGTGCACACAGGCTGTCCCCGGCATCAGAACTCTTGCAGGAGTGGCCAGATGTTCCTTGCTCTGGGGTAGGGAATTGTAAGGTTTCATTAGTCACACTTGCTAAAAGCGTAAAACCTCTGGTGGGCTTGTCGAACATGTAGAAATCTCTACGTGTAAATATTTATGGATTAGGAATCAAATATTAAATATTTACTTCAGCTTCTTGGAATTATAAATGTTTTAATAAACCCGATGGGGAGTTGGAGTGGCTTTGGTTTAGAACCGACTCTTATATTTAATTGTTTCCTCAACCCCCGATCTCGAGCACGAGGGAGCTTGGGACGCCCGCGGAAAACGCAGAGCTCAGCTGTTGAGGTGGGGTTCAGTTCATTCTTCTGATTTTCCCTCCTGTGTTGTGTGATGTGTGTTTTGGAGTGGATATTCATCCAGTTCTGTAAGAATAAAAACCACACCCGTCAGTTCTCAGCCCCACTATGGAGTACGAGCACTTGGAGCATTTGTCAAAACAAAACACAAGCGTCCCCAGATTCAGTAAGTGGGCCTCTCCAGAGGTAGGACCTGGACATCTGTATGTGTCAGAAGCTCGGACTGCAGAGGTTGTAGGTGTCTCTCTACAGAGGCTGTTGGTGGGAGGGATCATGTCACCACAGAGAGCACAAAGTCTGTGGAAGAAGATGGGTCCAGATCTGCATCTCATCTCTGCTGGAGAATTGCTGCATAGCTCAGAGAAAACCCTTCCTCTCTCAACTTTACCTTCCTTGTCTTTATGACAGATTGGAAGTATCTCTCTGCATTGGTCTCCTGAGGGTACTGTAACAAATTGTCATAAACTTAGTGGCTTAAAACAGAAATTTAATTTAATATGCCACCAGACATGGTGGCATATGCCTATAGTCCCAGCTACTTGGGAGGCTGAGGCAGGAGGATCGCTTGAGCCCAGGAGTTCGAGGCTGTAGTGAGCTTTGATTGTGCCACTGCACTCCAGCCTGGGTGACAGAGTGAGACCCCATCTCTTAAAAATAAAAATTTAATTTCTCATAGTTCTGGAAGCCAGAAGTCCAAATCAGGTGTTGGCAGGGTTACACTCTGTATAGAAGCTCTAGGGGAGAATCTACCCCTTGTCTCTTCTTGCTTTTAGTGGCTACCAGCGTTCCTTGGCTCATAGCAGCATCTCTTTCTGCTGTCTTCACATATCCTTCTGCTGTGGGTGTCCCTTATAAGAACTTGTCATTGGATTTAGGGCCCATCAAAATAATCCAGGATGATCTTCTCATCTCAAGATTCTCACTAATAATTAGAACAACAAAGACCTTTGTGTCAAAATATGGTCACATTCACAGGATCTGCAGATTAGGAGATGACAGTATCGTTTTGGGGCCACCATTGAGCCCACTGTAGTATGTAAAGGGCTGACTGCTATGTCTGTCGCTGACATTAGCTCAGATTGATCTGTGCCCATGCAGTTTTGGTCAGAGAAAGTCTACTTTGTGGAGTTGTAGTGGGTGATAGAAATTACATGAATGTACCCTTCACATCTGGGATGGGTAACAGTCATTAAGCGGTAGCTTCTTTTATTACAGTTTACTAAGAATTTATGCATATTGCTCATCATTTATATGACCATATATCTATTCATTCATTGAAATAACAATTTACTGAATATGTGTCTGCCACAGGACAATCACTAGCCAAACCCTGAGAGTATGAAGCATAAAACACCATTTCTTGAGACACAAACTGGTTGTGAGGATAGACAACAGAACTACTTTAGTGCTGTGTGATAAGCACCTTCCTGGAGGTATTTACCAGGGAGTAAAGGAATGATAAATGTACCTGGGAGATTGCAGAAGACATCACAGGGGTGGTGGCACTGGAGCTAGATCTTGAGAGTTGATTAGGAGTTTATTGAACAAAAGGGAAATGTGCGTGGACCATCTGAGATGTTCCATGTGTTGAGGCATCAGGAATCGTAGTGTCTTGGAGGAGTGATGAGAAAGTCAGGGTGCTGAAGCACAGGGTTCATATGGGGGAGCAGTAGAAATGAGACAGCCACAGCAAACAAAAGCAAGATCTCATCTGATGCTCACAAAGGGGAAATATTATTAATCCCATTTTACTGGGGAAGAAAGAGGAATTAATTAGCCCAGCATCACATCCCTGGTTAGCAGGAGACTTGTACCCAGGTTCCTGTCTCTTCCTCTTTCTGATAGCTGTACACAGGTACCCCTCAGTGCCTTTCTTCCGTTGCATGAAAATGGTTCTTTGCTTGTTTTTTAATCCCTCTTTATTGGGAGACCCTTGATTCTGGTGGGCCGTGACTTGTGCATGGCAGGGGCTCCTGGCCTGCCTTGCGTGTGGCACCCAACGATCATTGCAAAGAGAGTTTTATTGCAGCAGGAATTCTGGCATCGAGCAGGAAAGCTGGACAAAATTTTTCCTGAAGTCCCCTCTGACCTCAAGCTTCTAGATTGAGTTTGCTTACATGGGAAGGTGAGATTTTCTTTTGGGGTCGAAATACGTAGATACCACTTGGGACCTATTGTGACTTATTTCTCGGGGGGCAGAGGAGTATTTCCACTCCGAGCCTGCTCTCCGTCTGTCACATGATTTTTTATTGGTTTACATGTATAAATCTATTTATGTTTGCCGTCCACATGAGTGCTGCTCTTTCAATAATTCATAGAAACGTCGCACAAAATTAATCTACAACGAGAACTCAAACTTGACTAAAGCCAAACCCCTTGCTCGGGAATGTCTTTGTTACTGACGGCATCCGTGTGAGCTCTTCTTAGTGTTTGGTAAGTTCCGAATTCTCCTTTAAGAAGAGCCAGATTGAGGAAATCATTAATCTCTGACAGTTGTGTAGATATAATTAAAGATATATGAATATAAAAATACCTGCTATCTCAAATTACTTCCTAAAAGAACGGGTTGGGTGGGGGGAGAGTTCTGTTTAAAATGTCAGATACAGACACATTAGGTTGGGTAGTCAAAGCACTGTATGTCTGTCACTCATGAAAACTGACAATTAGGTCCATAAATAGATTTTACAGGCTTCCACACAAGAACGCACATCCTGCACATCTCAGCTGCATGAAAATGAGAAACATGGATGGCAGCGGCTGACTCACGGGAAGGGAGAAGGGGTTGGAGGTGTTGAATGAGAGGCTGGGAGCAAATCCCTGTGCCTGGGGGCTGGGTGTGGGGCGCAGGGGAGCAGAGGAGCCCACAGAAGGGTATGCCACCCATCCTGCTCTGTCACTGCTCACTCACATGACTCTGGCTATTTCCTTATCTCCCAAGGTCTGGTTCCCCATCTACAAAATGAAATTAAGGGAAATTAAGGTGAAATCCCGGCTATTCCTACTTCTCAGTGTTGTTCGTCAGAAGGATCAAGTGAGGTTATTGTGGTGAAACTCCTTGGAATTGGAAAAAGACTACCTATGTATGCAGTTGATTATTTATTACTAATATTACTATGGTTGTTGATATTGACAGCTGGGATATTTATATATGCGCCAGGAACAGGTAAGAGTAGGTGATTAGAAAGCATGTTAAGATCAAGAGCTCAGGGAATCAAAGAGAAATGCCAGATAGTAAAACTGAACTTTCCTCACCTTTGAGAGTGGGGAAATGAGCCTGGGAGGATGGGGGATAGGGGGAGGGCTGGGGGAGATCATGAGACCTGCTCTCAATGTCTGGGCCCCATGCTCAGGGGGCCTCACTCTCTAGGGGTTCAACATGACATCTCTGACCCAAGGTTTCCCTCCCCACAAAATGAGGCACATGATATAATTGTCTTCTCTTCAGGACCCATGTGAGATCAAATAACATCAGGGATGTGCATGTGGACCTTATAAGTCCAGTGTGAAAATGTGATTGAAAATATGATCATGATCATATCAGAGAAAGGTCAGATACCCATTCTCTATTCTATCATTCATTCATTTATTTTATTCAATAATCACAGGTTTAATTTACTTATTTATTATGTTTCCCATTGAGTATCTGTCTCCCATGACAGAATGTAATTTCTACAAAGGCAGCGTGTTTTTGTGTGTTTTGTTTATTGAAGTGTTTTAAATGCCTGGAAGAATTCTCAATATCTAGTAGATGAACAATAACTATTAATATTTAGTGAATTATGTCTATTATAGTTTAGGCACTATGATGGGAGGTAGAGAGATGATGAGATACAGAAAAGAAAAAAAGACTATTTTCTTCAAAGAATTCATAGTTTGGGGGACTACGGGGAGATGTATTAACAAATGGGTCAAATGCAAAATACCAAGAGTGCAACATGATATATACAGAAGATATAATGTACACAAAAGAGTTATGAACAGAAGATATATATACACAAAAGAGTTAGGAAGCATAAAAGAAGCTCTCCTCCCAGGCCAGGAGTCTAGGAGTTCTCACAATTTTCCCTTGTGGCGCAGGGCAGAGAGTGTGATGGAATGAGGTACCCTGGGCTTGAATCCAGACTCCACCTTCAAGCAGCTGTGACGTTGAGTGAGTCACCCAGCCACTTTGAGTCCCAGTTTCTTCTTGTGAAAAGCTTTGTCAAGATTCAATGCAATAACAAATATATTAAAAATTACTGGCACAAAAGCTGGCACCCAGTGAATGACATCCAGTCCAGCCACCGTTCCTTTGCTTTTCTCTCTAATCCTAACAGAATTGCAGCTTGTTCAGGTACTTTGAGATCTAAATCTTCTCTTAGTTGCTTACGGCACTCAAGAGGGACAGCATCCTATTACTCTGCTGCTGCGGCTGCTGCATCTGCTGCCACTTCTCCTACTGCATTACTGCCACTTCTGCCACCACTGCCACTGGTCCCCGCCATTGCTAGTATCATCAGCTACATTCATGAGCCCTCACTAGGTCCAGGTATTTCACGAAGCATTTTATATATACATCATCTCATTTAATCTTTGCACAACTCGGTAAAAAAGTAGCATCTTCTTATTCTACAGATGATGAAACTTAGACTCAAAGGGGTTAATTAAGTTGTCTCAGGCCTCACTGCTCATAAGGGAGGAATGCCAGTTACACACTCAGAGTCCATGAGCTCCTTGAGGAAAGAGAAACTCTTGCACCACCACACACCTGACACCTGGCACACGTGTGGGGCTCATGGAATACTTCCTGCCCGGCTGACACACTGTTCTAAAATCTGCTGTGTTCTGAGATAGCTGGGAGGTGGGCCTTCACTTGGTCCTTATGGGGTATGGGACCTGTATTTCTAGCATCAAAGAGCACTTCCAAAAGACCTTCTTTCTTAGCATCTGGCTGGATGGTGTGCTCCTGCTCCTTGCACCCAGAGGAAGAGACTATGGGATGCTCTTGATCACATTTCACATTGTGGGTTCACTACCCTACAAAGACTGGATGCAAATGAGTCTCTTACAGATGCAAATGACTTCCCTACAAAGAGTTCTGGGTAAATGCTGAAAGGAGGTGTGACTAAAACCACCCACTAAAAAAAAAAAAAAAAAACAAAATAAAGAAAAATTCCTTTGGGGACTTGCCAGCTGCTTAGCAATGCAGGAGGGGGTGGGGTTCTGCTTGGGCTGCAGATATGAGCAGACCTGTGGGTTTGGTGCTCCCCCTTCATCCTTGTGGGTGGCTGCGGGAGAAGCACCTGGTGCAGGAGCACAGGCCCTGGGCCCTGAGTTCCAACTCACAGTATTAAGCTAACCATGGCACTCAGCATTGCTGAGAGCTCTCCAGAAAAACAGAACTTCTCTTTGACCTTTTTTGCCTAATGATTGTATTCGATAGGATTCCAGTCCAGCAGAGCTGGCTCAAATGTAGCCTCTGCCACATAAAGCTATGTGACATTGAATGAGTCATTTAATCTGTCTGAGCCTCAGTTTCTCATCAGTGCAATGGGAATAACAATGCCCAGTGACAAGGGCAGTTTTAAGTATTAACAGATTCAAATTCCCTAAGAAGTTGAGAAGCTTTTCAACCCATGCCAGGTGCATCCCTTCCTTCCTCACTGACTTGCAGTCCTAGATTCCGTTTGATAAGAGTTGTTTTCCCTGTTAACTGGCTGGAAATCCTCCCCCAACCCCTCACTCCCAAATCATCTCTCCTCCCTCCCACAACCACTGAACTCCATGAGGACAGCGGCTGTGCTTCTCTTATTTTAATTGGCCCAGAGCAGGTACTATATAGATGAATGATGAGCAATGAAAAGACGAATGACTATCGATGTTCATAGGCATTCCATACATCATAGCAATAGTAATATTTCTATACCACACTTCAGTTTGGAGAAGTATTTTTAATGATCACTTCATATTATTTAATCTACATAACAATCTGTGAGGCAAATGATATGATTGTCATTTTATGGATAATAAAGTTGCTGTTGACTCGGGTGGAAGTGACACTTGTCTGTTGTCACACTGCTGGCACGTGGCACGCCCGACACTTCATTCACTAGTCAGCAGGTGTATGGAGCACTTCCTAGGTGCCAGAGGCTGAGCTAAGTGATGCTTTTGTTATTTTTTTCCTCCTTTATAGTTTCCCATGGAGAAGTAAGTCTGATTCTTGCTGAGACCAACACTTATATTATCTATCAATTTTAGTTGCTTGGGATGCGCCAAAATACACACAGATTACTGCCTTCATGGAGCTTACATTCTGTCAGTGGGAGCAGAGAGCAGAGATCAACAACAAATTTATTAAATAAGTAAATTTAGGAGAATGTTCAAAGGTGATCCCTACTGTGGTGATGGGGATGTAGAGAAAGTGCCTGCTGAAAGGACTTTTTAGCTTCTAGCGTCTCTCATCCTAAGACAAATATCATTTAGACATTGGGTAGATAGGGATACTGTATAGGTCTGTCTGAGAAAATATGTGTCAGATGCCAAAGAGATTCATTTCAAGGTGTGAAGAATTAAATGCAGGCTGCCCAGGTTTCTTGCAAAAGCAGAGGTGGCAGACTGCTTCTGTGAGCTCCCGGAGGGCTGGAATTTGCCCGTGTGCATGAATGAATTAGGAAGGGCAAGAGTGGTAATCATAAAAGTAGCTAGCTATTTGTGAGTGTTTGCTATTGTCCAGGCACTGAGCTAAGCCCCTTATATGTGGTAACTCATTTAATCCACACAACCTGATATAATAGCTATGATCATTTAATGGAGAGAGAAACTGGGGGCGCAGAGAGGTTCATCGCTTGCCTCAGGTCTCACAGCAGAAGATGGCAGAGCTATCTGAGTGTGAACCCAGGCTGGTTGTCTCCAGAGTTAGCTGTTTCAGCAATGCTTCCATGCTGTGGGGTAGGAAGCATCCCCGCTGACGGAAGGAACGGGCACAGTGAAGCCTGAGAATTGCCTGGGTCCTGCTGACATGCAGTGGTGGGGACAGATGCATGCACGGTGACCTCACTCTGAGCATGCAAAAACCGAGAGCACGCAAACCTGCTTTGTGACTGTAGGTGAGTCCTCTGACTTCTTTATACCTCGGTTTCCTTATCTATACCATGGGGGATTGGCTTAGAGGCTCTCATAAAGGCCCTTTTCTGTGCTATGTGTAGCCTCAGGATCTGTAAGCTTTACTCATTGACTCTTTTTTCTTTCTGTCTGTCTTTCTTGTCTGTCTGTCTGTCTTGTCTTTCTTTCTTGTCATTATCTTGCTCTGTTGCCTGGGCTAGAGTACAGTGACATTATCATAGCTTACTACAACCTCAAATTCCTAGGCTCAAGTGATTGTCCTGCTAATTTTTTCTAATTTTTGTAGAGATGGGGTCTTGCTCTTGCTCAGGCTGGTGTGGAACTCCTAGCTTCCAGCAGCCCTCCCACTTCAGCCTCCCAGAGTGTTAGGATTGCAGGTGTGAGCCAGCACGCCCAGCCTTCATTGACTCTTGGCAATCTGTCTAATTCTCAGTGGTTAAGGTCCCAGGCTTTGAATTCAAAATGACTTAAGTTTGCATTGTGGCTCTACATTTCACTGCCGGGGCTGGGGGGCGTAGATAAGTAGCTTAAGTTGGGCAAGTGGAGCCTTAATTTTATCATCTGTTCAGTGGGTATGCCAAGAGATTCCCTTCCACAAGGATATTTTGAAGACAAAATGAGATAATATGTGCAGTATGCTTACTCTACTATGGCACTCAGTAAGCACACAGTGAGTGGTGACTCTGCCCACTTGTACCATTAGGTGGACTCTGGATCACCCACACTAAAGTATGATCTCCTTGAAGGAAGGTGGGGACTGTGTCATGCTCTTTCTTGTGTCTAAGCACCGAGCATAAGCCCCGGTGTGTTGTAGGCCTTGCTGAGTACTTGTGGGGTAGAGGGAGAAAGGGTCCACAGTGCAAACGAGAAGAGATGGAGGTTGATATAAAAACAACAGCAATAAACAACTTAATCATCTGGAGAGCTGTGAAGACCCTCTAAGATACTGCATGATGCCCTGGCCTATTTTTAATCATTTAGTACTCACGGCAGGCTGCATAAGCTCAGAAATCACTGGCAGCAATTGGCAGAGAGAAGAGTTCCTCTTAAAACTGATTCATAACCTCGTTATTGCTTGTTGCACACCAGTTTCACTGTGACCCACGTAAATGACAAATTATGGTCCCTTCCTCTGTGTGTCGTTTGCTCTGTGTTTTACATTCTCTCACTGTTGCTTTGCCGTGGCCTTTGCTTACCAGGAAGCAGCAGGGCCTCAAACCTTCTGGAATGTTTCCTGCCCCTCATTGTTTAGGACTTTGCACATGTGGTTCACTCAGCCTTGGACTACTCTTCTCCCTCTCTAGGCCAGCTCCTGCTGGCTGGTTAAGGCTTCCTTCATTCTATTCCTTGTTCTGGAATCCTGTGCCCTGACAGGCCAGCCCAGTCTGAATTAGCAAACCCTCCTCTACTCTTCTGGCATCTTCTGCTCCCCTCTATGCAGGCCTAACCTCACTGCGTTTCAGTCGCCTCTTTACAGGTCTGCCTTCCATCTAAACTGGGCGTCTTCTGAGGACAAGGGCTGCACCTGTGTTCTCTGTCACCCCGGCCGGTGCTGACTGTGGTTTGTGGGCTGAATGATCAGTAACCAAAAGATGTCAAACAGGCCTGTGTGCGAAGAGTACCCTATCCGGGGAAGGCAGAGGCCAAAGGATAGAATGCTGGTGCAGGAAGTTTTGTCTTCTGGAGCTTCTATTTCACAACAACTAAATGTGTAACATTAGCCAGATGCCAGTGATCTATGTAGTGTTTCTCTCCAAGGCGCTTAATCAAAACCATCTCATTAATCCTCACAAAAATCTTCCAAGCAGGCATGAAAGTAGAAGAATTCATTTTTTTTTTTTGTATCACATGAGAAAATGAGACTTCAAAGGTGCTGAACCTGCATATTCGGAGGTTGATACAATTAGCTCCCCAGCTCTGGGGACGTGGGTACAGAATTCACTCCCCTCACCAATCCTGTGCCTCCCATTCTCTCCCTGACATCATCTGACATGTGGCTCCCACCCCTACCCCCACCTCCCACCTTCTTCCTCCCATCTATTTGTGACTTGATGTGTCACATCCAGGTTCACAGATGATTTTAGAAGTGGGGAGCGAGCAAATCCTGTTGAACAATTTAACCAGATTCAAAAGGATTTGGATCATTTGCGTAATTGGGCTAGCAGATGGTAAATGTAGTTCAAAGTACAAAAATGTAGAATAATTACAAGGGGAGAAAGTAACGCAATTTATGGATGAGGAAAGTGATTTGGGAGAAAAGCTCATTGAAATCTGGATGTGTTAGAAGAGAAGGACAAACAGCACAGCTCTGGTTGGCAGAAGCAGAGGGTATACAGAATAGCCCGAGTGGCTCCCAGGCTGGTGGGAATGCAGGAGAGAGGACATGTCTGTGTTCTGGAAGACAGTAGGGATATGGTTGGGGTGGAGAAGGGTCCCAGGGAGGATGGTGAATGATCAGGCAGAAAAGTGGTCACGGCCACTTGAAAGTCAGGCTTTACTGGGTTCACATGTCTACTGCTTCCTTCCTACCTGTGGGACCCTAGGTGAGAATCCTTTTCTCCTGACCCTCAGTTTCTTCTGCTGTAATATGAGCATGCTAATGCCTACTTCCTGCTGCTTTGGAGAATTATGAGATAATACACATGAGAAATGCAAACAACTTGCTATGAAAACCCAGAAAATTCACTCTTCTGAGTATAATTTTATTTTTCAATGCCAAAAAACCCCCAGTGCTTTCAGTTAATGGAAATTGGAAATGGGTTGTTTCCTAGTGTCATAAATTGAAAATTGGACCTTCCAAATAGTCATGTTCTAATCCCCAGACCTGTGCATGTTACCTCATATAGGACTCTGCAGGTATGATTAAATTAAGGACCCTGAGGCAGGGAGATTATCTGGGTGGGTGCTAAATAAAATTACATGTGTCATTTTAAGAGCGATGCCAAGGGAAATTTGACATAGAAGAAGAACGTAATGTGACCATAAGGCAGAGATTGAAGTGATGTGGCCACAAGCCAAGGAGCGCCTGCAGCCAACGGCAGCTGGAAGAGACAAGGATCGGATTCTCTCCCAAACCTCCTGGGAGGGAGGGAAAGAGGGAGGGAGGGCGGCCCTGCCAATACCTTGATTTTAGCCCAGTGAAACTGATTTCAGACTTCTGGCCTCCAAAACCTTGAGAGAATCAGTTCTGTTGTTTTAAGGCACCAAGTTTGGGGTAATATTTTTACAGCAACACAGGAAACGACTGCAAGTAGGAAGAGCATCTGGCCCATATTAAAGATCTAGAGCAAGTCCGTGTTCTGATACTCACTTCTGTGGACCCCTGGGCCAGTTGTCTTGACCTCAGTTTCTTCACCTTTAAAGTGGGATAATAAGATATGACTTATATGAGTTATTGGGAGGATGTGAAAGAGATAATGCATGCACCTTATCCATCATAGACACATTAAAAAAATGCTAGGCATAGTTTTATGTTTTTAATTAGCAGCATTTAGTCAACACTCAGAATTCCAGAGACCTTCACAGAACACATTTCTAGAGGCTGGAGGTGACAGTCAGTGTTGTGGAGGTGGCAGCTGGGAGTGTTGAAGACATCTGGACAATTTGTTTGCAGGAGGCAGAACCATGGCCACCAAGTGGGGGCTTACGCCTGGCTCATGTGCTAGAGAAGCTCTGGGAGGCAGGAAAGGCAGTCCAGCAAAGCCAAGGGGCGAGGACCATGGCAGGGGTAAGAAAACAGCATTCTGGCAAGGAAGTCATCCTGGGGACCTTAATCCCAGGTCTGACTGGGAGTGAGGGAAACTCATTAAAGACATCTGAGGCTAGATCACAGGTTTCTAAAAACAACTTCAGTGTCAAGCCCTAAGATTTTAAAGCCGCTGGTATAAGTCCCGCCTCAGTCAGAACAGGCCAGGGTCTGTGTGGGTGCAGCGCAGGATCCGTGGCTGCTAGACTGGCAGGGCTCCCTGCGGGCTGCTTAGGAATGTGGAGGCAACCGAGTCACAGAAGTCTGAGCTGGACCTCAGAGTCCAAGGTGCTTCTGCAGAGGGTCAGGGTCTGTCCCACTTCAGAAAGCAGGCTAGCAGAGTAGCAAGTGCAGATCTGGATCAAGATGGAAATTGAGAATACAGAACTGGCAACATTATTCAAGGGGTTGAGTCTAAAGAACAAGGCGAGGTAGCAAAACAAAGTGAGGCATGAGATTAAAATCTGAAAAAAATCACAAAGTTGAGTGTGAGATGCATTCAAGCAAGCAGCAGTTCCAGGCTAGGGCTGTGGACAGAGGCAGGGCTCAGCCGACCCTTTGTGCAGAGGAGTGTGGTGCTGGCTGCGGCACGGGAAGCCTCTGATGGGTAAATGTGGAAAATGATGACCAGACAAATGGAGCAACTTGCCCCAGGACACGGCCTGGGAGGCTCAGAGCTGGACCTAGAACCTTTGTCCTTTGCCAGATATTTATACTGGTCAAATATGACCTTTTTATGGGCCTCAGAGACTCTTTGCTCTTGAATTTAGAGAGATTATTTTCCAGATCCTGCCTCTATTCTAATTAGCATCTACAATTTAGCAACTTTTGTGATCTCTGATTACACCTCACATTTTTTGAGCATCATTTAAAGAAAGAATGCGCAGGGTGAAAGGGAGGATTCAGGAACAAAAAGTAATTAAACATAAGTTCTTTTGAGATTAGCCATTAATTTGGATGTGAAATGTAAAATTGCCTTTAAAGTAATAAGGGATAATATCAAGCAACTGTAATACCCAGCATGGGAAGGAACATGCTGATAACAATGCACAGGGCAGGATAATACATATGTCAGTTCCCTGATTTTTGTGGAATTAATGATGTTGGTTTCACTTCACTGCTGATTTAAGATATACATTTAATAAATGGCACATTAAAGCAAGTGTATCAAAATTGCACCTAAAGAGCTTGAATAGTCAGGAAATGGCAGCCCCTTGAACACAGTAATTTTATGATGTCTTAGGTTTAATGTTTAATCAGTAGATATTTACAGCTGTTTATTTTAATGCCTTGAAATGACAGTTCAACAGAATTATCAGAAATATTATAAGAAGGGCCTTTAGGTATGCTGGAGTAACTTTCTGATTTAGTCAGTAGAGTTGGAAATAGACTGAAATTGTCTTAAAGAAAAGACTTAGTTTTGTTTTTGTTTGATTTTTAACAACACAGAAGACCTGGACATTAGTTGTCACGCTAGAGAAGATGTGTTGCATGGATTTCATAGAAGATAAAAGATATAATAAGATGAATTAAGACAATTTCATAACCAGATTTGACTCACACTTTATAAATTCCACAAATTATGATGCTTCTGACATACTGGTTTCTTGGAGAAGTGGTGTAATTATCCAGCTTTATATTTGACTGTTTTCAGAAGGAAAATTGCTCATTAATTCATTTGTTCATTCATGTTATTTCATTTATCCATTCATGAGATGTTTATTGAGCACCTACTATTTGCCAGGCACTGTTTTGTGTGTTGGGGATTCAACATTAAGGAAAAATAGTATTCCCTTACATTTGATGTTATGGATATAAAATAGAGTATTTTATGCCATAGATATTTTTTAATGGTTAAGGACTTGTTAAGATACTTATGATCTAAGTGTAAAAAGTAGAATGGAAGTCTGCATTTTCAATTTTATCTATGTGTGTTTGGTGATGAGTAGAAACATTATTTGAGAGAAATACTCCAAATATGAAATGTGCCTATCTTTAATTTTGCAAATGAAGCATGCATGTTGTTTTCATCTTTGTATTTATGTGTCTCAGGTTTTCCTCAGCAAATATTCATTACCTAGCAAGAAAAGAAAATGAAATAAGTAACCAGGATGGCTATGGTTACTGGTTATATAGCTGGCCAGCATGGGCGAGTGGAGTGTTTCTAGGAGGTTAGCTGTGGTACACAGACAACTTAGTGTAAAACAGTGATTTATTTGGATTCTTTGTTTATCATCCTGCATTTGCCCTTGTTTTAAAGCCAAGAAGTCCACTCTCTTGTTTGGAGTATACTTACCTCTAGCAAGAGCAATGATTTCTGATATGATTAAAAGATTTCATGCTAGTGAAGGATTATTAAAAAAATAGCTGCTTTTGGTAATTGATTATTTTGTGTGTGTTACCCTAATGATGCTGTCTGAAGGATGAAATATCTTTTCTCCATTTTCCAAAGCAGCCTTCAGTAACCACTGGTGACATTGGGTTTTCCTCACTGGCCTTAATTACTCAATGCAGAAGCTCCTGCCTCCGAGCCTGGTGTGCTGTCCCCTCCGTGAGAAGAGCCCAGCTGATGAAGTAGCCCATGAGAGCAGACTGAGGTAGTCATGGAATTTGGAAACCATTAGGAAGCTTCGCAATTTCATTATTCATTCACTTGAAATAATCCCAGGACTGCTTTCAGTGACATGGTTCCTTCAGCAAATAAAGATAAGCCAAATCCCTGGGCACTCAAAGAAGGGGAAGATTCTCTAAATTAATTCCAGGCTCAAATAATTCAGCAGTATTTGTAATATTCTGTGCATAAATTGGCAATTTGCTAGAGAGATCAGGAAATGATAAAGGCTTTCTTTCCCCTCCCCCTCCTCATCTTAACAACTGCTGAGGCAGCTATTGGGATAAAAGAAATGTTTTATCCTTAATAAATGTCCTATCAGGTAATGCTCTGATTAAAGGTGTCCAAACATGGCGCCCCTCCCCCTTCACACCAATTATTTTTCATCAGAGAGACAAAAATATATGAGGATCAGAAGACGGTCTTAATATGTTTTTCAACACAAAGTTGTATAAGAAAAATAGATATACTAACAATATTGAGAAATATAGAAATCAGAGTGTTAACCTACAAGGTTTCCCGTTTTTTAATTTAAAGGGTGTTCTAGCTGTTTTGTTTTGTTTTGAGAGATTGTTTGCTCTTTACTGATGCTACCGCATCCTGGGGAATCACTAAATCCAACCTTTATTATCTTTGGAATCTCTTTCCTTCTTCCCACCCCCACTGCCATTGATTTGAGCCTGGGCTAGGGAGGGGATCTTTGGGAGGGTTGGTTAATCATGCCCCGCTCCCCCTGCATTTTGAGCCATCTGCAAACCAGACACAGGAGCCAAATAGAGATAAAAATATCTTTCGCATTGCTGGCAAAGCTGGGCTGGAGCGTGTGACTTAGATCCCTCCCCAGTCTATACCTGGAGACCTACCTGAGTTAAAATGAGGTCTGTAAAACTAGCACTCAGCTGGTCACTGGGAGGATGGGATGAGGATACTGCTACCCTTACCTCCTCCCATGGCCACCCCCCAATGCGCATGCAGGGCAGGGCTTACCCTGGTCAGCCTAATACCAGTGTGCTCCGCACCCTCATGCAGACACCAAAGCAGAAGGGCCCCCCGATGGGCTGAGCTCCACTTCTCCTGTCAGATAACTCGCCCCTCATACAGGACACAGCAGTAGGGTGGGATGAAATAGCCGAGGCCACCTTCCTGTTAACTGAAAGAGGTCAAGGGCCTCTTTCTCCCATCAGTCCTGATCCATCCCGTGCATCTGCCTGGGCCTTGGCTGTCTGAAATCATCTGTCTAAAACACAAGACTGGTGGCAACTCTCCTGCTTTCTAGTCTTTCAGGTTAGCATGCTCTTAAGCTCCTTCCTGATCTGCCTGCCATCTGCCGCCTCCATGTAGTAACTGTGCTCCGGCCACACTCAGTTGCTGATGAGGCTTTAAAGGAAGCCGGTTCTCTCTCAGCTCAGAAGCTTTGCCTGTAATACACCACCCCATTCTCCCAGATTGGATGTCCTCCTTCTCAGTGACCAATGAACTGTATTTATTTTATATCTGTTGTAGTACTTGCCAAGCATATTTTCATTGTTGGTGAATTTCTCCAACTAGATATCTACATGAGACCTCATATTTGGCATATACTAGGTGCTCATTAATTAATTGTTGAGTACATACATGGGCCTTTTTTTAAAAAGAACAATAAAACTTATGTTGAATCCATCTTAAAGGAGATGATCAAACTGATTTTTTTAAAATTTTCGTGGAAATAAATTCATTTCTTTAACAATCTCCTTAAAATAGTCCTGAGGTTTATTGTTATTATCAGTGGAACCAAACAGAGTAAGAACCCTCACCTCATCTAGGGTCCTTCAGGGTATAAGCTACAGTAAATTCTTAATCCAGTACTTAGATTGCAGGGACTGGTTTTATTATACCTTAGCTGATATTTTATCCACCTGCTACAGAATCAAATAGAATTGGGCTGTGGGCCAGATTTGTACTGATAATTAGTGATGGATGAAAGTTTTTAAGTCTAAGGGAAAGGCAAATGAATGTATCTTTACATTGGATATAAATGGAATTTCCCCCTATTATAAAATCTCTTTTAAGTTACAGAGAACTCTTCTTTGAAGTCTTTGACTCACTAATACTAGGGTAACAATGGCTGTGATTTATCCTTAAAGACTTAAAGGGAAAGGAAGACAGCTCGAGGTGTGTTTCACTTTCATCTTGCCCTGTGACTTTATTCATCAATTCACAGGCCTGTGGTCTAGGCGGTTTCTATAGCCCGTGTGTGCTGGAGTGGGGGGGGGGGTTCCACTGCCGAGATCTTTCCCTATTAGTGTCTTTACATCAGTGCACCGTGTGCCCATCCCACATCCTCTGATCACACAGAAAGTCCAGAGTTTTCTGTTTCCAAAATTACTGTCTCCAAACAAAGAATAAAAACTTCTCCCAGCAGGTTTTGTTTGGAAGAAAAGGGTTTCAGAGACCAGCAAGGAAAAAAAAAAAAAACTTTTTCTACTTCAGTAAGCAAGTTAAAAGAGAAGATTTTTTTTCTTTGCTTTCTGTTGAAACTGAGCTGATAAAAGTCCTGAAATGAGAAAATCAAGGGGCAGCAGTTATAAGCACTTGTCTAATGATGTCTCTTTTTGTCTCCTCAAGAGTGTATTTAAGCTTCTTACTGGCTGTTCCAGTGTACTCGAGGTGATTGGCTGTATAAAACGCTAAACCTTTAAATACTTCTTTGGCAAAATTATTCAGCTTTAGTAGGCTAGACAATTTTAAAAGGTTGGTCTCTAAAGGAGCTATGTGGGTATAAGATGAAGCTGTGTACATCCTCACGAAATATTCCATAAATCTCAGTGTTTCAGTAAGTTGTAAGGACACTCATGATTAACAAGTAATAGCAAGGCAATATAATGACTGGATTTTCAGAAATGGCCCTGTAAATTGGCAACCCCAAAGCCATTCTTTTTCTTCTTGCAGTAAGACCTTTCACTTCAAAAAAAATATTTCACGTTTACACAGACAGTTGACCATTTAAGCTAGTACATTCAAGGGATGTTCATTCACATTGATTGGTAAGATCTGGTGGCAATTTTGGTGGCCTGGAGTGATATCTGGACACCTACACACCTCAAGGTCTTCATTTATAATAATATATGTTTTTTCTATAAATTCAGGGATATCATATTCTTTTCTTCTAGTCAGTGAATTAATGGCTGTACTCCCTCACATACACTTCCGCCCTCACCCATACAACTTCACCACACACACAGCCTTTGAACTCTGATATACTAAGAAGAACGTGAGCTTAGAATAGAGAAAGACTCAAGTTCAAATCTTGGCTCTGAAAAAATGTTGTCTGGATGATGTTGGTCAAGTTACATCACCTTTGTGGGTCTCAGGTTTCTCATCTATAAAATGAGTAATAAAAGTAGCTCCCTAAAAAGATTACATGAAATTATGCATATAAAGGATTTAGTAATTTATTGAAGTAAAAACTAACCAAATAAGTGCATTTATGAATATTATAAATTAGCAAAGAGGTGTTGGCTGATGAATGAATCGTAGGTGTGGGCTCAATATTCTATACTGATAGGCCAGTACAAATGATGAAAAGCTGTAGATTTTTACTGGAGTGTGGGGAAATGGAAAATTTTGGAATGTTTTTCTGGAGTGAGTTTATTTTAAATACATTTTATTGAGACCCAGTGTCTGTGCTAAGCAATAGGAATGTCTCTAAAGGAACTAAGTCTGCCTTTAAAGATTTTATAATGCATTGGAAGGAGGTAGATAACTATTATAGTTTTTAGTCTTTTTTGCTGATCTCCCCCTAGATTATGACCTTCTTGCCTAGGTACTATGGTACCTTAATTTTACATAATTTTATTCCTCAATGGTTGTAACTTGAATACATACAAAGATATTGAAACATTAGTGACATAAATAATTATACTACCAAACATAGACAGATTGGTGTACAGCATCCTGCCAATTGAGGTGAGAAACTAACATTTGTCTCCATGCAAACTCCTGCAAGCCACATGCTCCATGGCAATGAATTTGATTCATCTGGGCAAGGGCATTGATCTGGTTTCAGTTCTGCTACTAGCTAGTCCTATGGTCTTGTGTAAGCAATTTTATTTGTTTGAGCTTTGATTTCCTCTTCTGCAGTTGAGTTTAGTATAGCAAAAGTTTGCTGAATTACTGTGTGCCAGTCCTGAATCCAGACACCGGGATAAGACACAGGGCTTGCCTTCCAAAACCATCTTTTAAGAGTGAATATAGACTTACATATATTCCTATATATGACATGACAAATGCAAAATGAAAGTTAATGCAAGGAACACAGAGTAGGACATGTTTTAGTCCGCAAAAATAGATGATCAGAGCAGCATCCTAGAAGAGGGAATGTCCAGGCAGAAGTTTGCATGGAGAAAATAGTTGTGAGATGTACAAAGCTGAATTGGTTGGGTAGGGTAGTGGGAAGGGCACTGGGGCATTCTCGGAAGAAGAATAACATGTGGAAAGGCAGAAAAAGGCATGGTGTGTCCCCACCAGATTATGAGTATTAGGTTGAGAGCTTCATGAGGATGAGGATGTTGGTTTATTCACTGATTAATCTCCTCCTAGAATAAGATCTGGGACATAATATTCAACAAACCAATGAATGATGGAATAAATAGACATAATGCAAAATGTGGATGTTTTCCCTGTGTATCCAAGGTCCACATCAAAATGCAGCTCCTGTGCTACTTTGACTGTTTGTTTTATTTGCCGGACTAGATCATAAGTCCCTCACTGGCAAAAAGCACTTGAAAAGCCTTCAGTAGATACTTGACAATTGAATAACTGACTCAAGTCTGAAGCAATGTGTGAAACCTTTATAGGTGGTTTGACTTGGCACTGCCCACATCTAGGGATCATGAACTTGACATGTCTCCCTTGCTTAAGGGGCAGTAAAAATCAGGTGGCTTAATTCTGGTAATTATCCTGAAAAGTATGATAGTGAAGCTAGCACGGCAGCTGTGAAGAACTCAACTGGGTCTTGTAAGAAGGAGCAGAAATGTTAGGGAAAGATTCATTGGAGATTAAATAACATCCCATATACTGTAATGAGGGCCTGAGGAAATGCAGATACCTGTGGTTAAAGAAAATCATAGTTCCTACACACCCAGCACAATTGTGGGCGTAGGGGACCTTCCTGCTTCATTATTCTGAGGAATAGCATTATCAGGGAATTGCAAAGATTTGAGCTTCAAAATCAATATATGCTGAGAATTACACGGCAGGAAAGCCAGGAACTATAATACTTTGAACACTGTTTTTATAGTCAATTTTGAAAAAGTCCATGAATTCAAATTCAAGGACACATTTTCAGCACTGCAGCTTGCTAGCTGATACAGTCACATGTTTGTTCATCTTTTAAAATTCCTTTAGAAACATTTAATGAGTATATACTACTTGCTAAGCACTGATCTAGTTCTGTGGTGGATTCATTACTATGGATTCTGCCTTAAAGGAGCATGCAGTTGTATTAGTTCAGGTAATCCTAGCCAGTCTTATCAGAAATGCATAGTCCACCCTCTGCATCTGCAGGTCCCACATACCGGGTTCAACCAATCTCAGATCGAAAATATTTGGGAGGAAAAAAACCAATAAAAAAAATAATAAAAATAATACAAATTTTAAAAATACAGTGTAACAACTATTTACACAGCATTTGCATGTATTAGGTATTATAAGTACTCTAGAGATGATTTTAAGGGTAGTCGTCCCTCTGTACCCATGGGGATTGGTTCCAAGACCCCGATAGATACCAAAATCATCAGATGTTTAAGTCTCATTTATAAAATGTTGCAGTATTTGCATATAAGCTATGCATATGCTCCCGTATACAGTTGGCCTACCATATCCACGGGTTCTGCACCTGAGGATTCAACAAACTGTGGATTGAAAATATTTGGAAAGAAAAATCCAAAGGCTGATACCACTTTCATTTGCCTCCATGATAACTGGGGCTCCTGTGTGGTTGTCAGGGTCAGTCTGTGCCCTTGCTGTGGGGAAGGTGACCACCAACACTGCTTCTGTCTCATGGTGGAGGCAGTGCCAGGGTCCATCTGCCCCTGATGGACTTCTCCAGAGACCCAAGTGAGGAAAGGAAGTGATCAGGGAGTAAACATTCAGGGTACTGATTGCCTGGCCCAGCAGGCAAGCCTGACATGTGGAATGGGACTTCCAAAGTCAGGTACAGGATAGATGCAAGGACAGAGCAGAGAGTGAACAACAGGGTGGGATAAGGGGCATGGGGAGCTGGGGTTTGGCTTCCCGCATGGGAGACTGTCCCTTTCCCATGCCTCGTACACTTTCTCCCTCCCCAACACCATGTACACACAAACACACACATACATACACACACACGCACTGTGTATTAGGAGCTTGCTGGATGTTTTATATCTGGTTAGCTTAGCAGAAGAAAAGAGAAACAGAGTCAGGGGGGCAAAAGGTATTGGGAAAAGCCACAGTTGCATAGGTCTCTGCGAGACTGTGGGAGAGATGCACCACCAACCCTCTATGGATTTCTTCAAGTACGTCTCAGCTGTTTTTTTTTTTTATTCACAGTGATTTCAGGGACCACTCATAATTACACCAAGTGAGGCAGCCCTTAAGAATGATTAAAATAAAAATGGTTCTAATAAACACATAGGTATTGATCCGTCATGGCTGATCAATCATATCTTTTCCATTTAGCCTGGTGGATAATTAGTGCTGTTAACAGGCGTGATGACTCACACATAACCTGGAGCAAATCGGCAGGAACTTCAGAGCACCAGCTTTGAATCCTATAGTGCTGGTAACAACCCATTTCAAGTCAATTCAACAAGTATTTATTGAGTATCTACTAAATACACAAATTGTGCTTCCAGAATAACTATGATCAAAGGATACTGATCTAAAATTGCCCTCCTTGAAATTTTTCCAGTTGGTTGATTGTGTTTAGAAGCGTGGCTCTGGGGAATGACAAATGGAGACTGTCTAGAAGCATAGTTTTGTTTAAATGTGTTTTGAAATGCTTAGAGAGAAAAGCCTTTGGCTCTTTTATAAATGAAAAGCAGGTTCAAAAGTTGATTAAAGAATGGTCAGTAGATTATGATCTTTGGCATTCGCTGATAAATATTAGGATTCTTAATAGTAAGTGACTTCTAAAGATGCCAGAAGATGTGGGGAAAAACTCAGGTAGAGGAAAACTTACAAATTATAAAGCAACAAGCAGACCCAAGGAGTTATGTGGATGTTGGTGGTATTGTGCATGTGTTTGGTTTTTTTCTTCCTCTTGTGTTTGCTTTTTCTTTGAGAAATGGAAAGAAGGAAATCAGGAAGACCAATAGAGTCTGATGTAGCACATGTTCTGATTCTGAGTACCTCCTTTAGAAATACCGGTGATCCTGAGATAGATATATATATATATATATATATATATATATATATATATATATTTTAAGTACCCTCCAATCCACACCCACCACCACCACCAGGAAAGAGTTGTGATACCTTTTTCCCCTCCGGAAAATTCTCTTTGTCTCTTTTCCTCTTTGCCCAAGGGAAGACCTTCATGACCCCTCAGCCCAGAGTTAAAAGATTAAAGGCGGAAGAAAAGCACCTGCAAATGCTTTTGTCACCAACATGCTCTGAATCCCCAAAAGGAGAAAACTGTAAAGATATTTTTAACTCTTAGGAAAAGTTCAGGGTAAGTTGAAGGTTGCTTTTTTCTAGGACCTTGCAGTTGACTTATAAGATATGCTATACTACTTTTAACAATTTCAGCTATAAGCCTATAACCATTTACTTGCAATCTCTTTTCTTATATGGTACCTAGAAAAAGATAATCTAGCTCCCTTAAATCTAAAACCGTTTGGTTTTCATCACCCAAGCAGACTTTTCCATGATGTTCTAAGACTTATGTTAATATAAGATTGAGAAATATAAGAGTAAGGGAAGTGACTGTGACTGAGGCATTAACAAGTATCCATAGAGCTGTTGGAAACTGAGGCTTTTCTGTAGCTGGCATCAGATGTAAGGGGGCTGGTATGTGGATGGTGCCTAGTAGCAGGAGGAATAAGCGTGGGTGTTTGAAGCCCAGCAGGTAGGAGGAATAAAGCCCATAGCATCCCTTCCATGAAGGAACTCAGCCAAGAGCTCATAGTAAGGGAGATAAGGCCCTTACTTCCAGAACGGGATATGGCAAAGGCCAGACTCAGTAGAAGGGCTAGACTACATACACCTCAGTGGGTAGCATTCCAATTCCAGGTGAGGAACAGTGTAGTGTACACCTGAAAACCAAGGTGTTAGCGTGGTGATATATGCTGGCCCAGTGCACAGAAGAATACCAACTCAGTTATTACCTGGATGCCCAGACCCCACTCTCAGATCAACAGACATTGAGTCTATGGCAACATGACCAGGCTCTACTTGCTAATGAGACTGACCTATTTCCTCCTCTGGTTGGTAGGCTTGACATTTGATAGACTGGAACCTGGGTGTTTCATACCACAGTCATCATGTCTCAATTAGAGAGGGACCGGGACAGGAAAGGACAGGCTGACAAAGGTCATAACAACACATAGCAGGTGCATTTCTCAGTTCCTTATTGCTGTTCTTCCTCCTTCCCCAGTTTCACTGGATATTCGTATATCCCTCTGCTGTGCAGCAGAGATTAAAATTGTGTTGATTGATAGTTGACAAGAGGAAAAAAAACAGCTAAGCTTGAGACTCAATACACATGTACTGAGCACCTAATCGGTGCCAGGAACCTTGCTAAGTGCTGGAGATACTATGATGAGTAAGATACTCTCTACCAGATTTCTGCATCCCACTCCTACTTTTCTTTCATAGCATATCTACCCTGCTGGTGGGTGCATATGAGTGCAGATACATGCAAATGTAACTGTTGTCCATTATTTATTTCATGTAAGCAGATGTGCATAGCTAGAAGAATTGTACCAGGGAATGCAGGAAGTGGAGTGGTCTGCATTTATCTTAAATAGGGCCCTTCCCAGAACAGGGGTAAATCCCAGAGGGAAGATTGATATAATTAACCAAGCATTGATAGTAAGAGTGTTCCTTGTGGTTTAATCATGTAAGTTGAATCTGTATTAGTAAGCTCAATTTAATGACTAAAATTTTAATTTCCGTGGTAGTATCATATCCATCCCTCATTTTCGAAGCCCAGCCTCCTCAGCTCATTCTAGCCCATGTTCGTCATTCTTGTCTTTCATTAGTTAAATCACGAAAATGGAGACAGTGTCATATAATGCAGGTGACATTGGGCAGGCAGTCAGAAGACCCGAGTTTGAGTTTTGGTGCCTCTAATTATTTGTGACTTTGGTAAAGTTAACATTTTCTGAGCCTTAGTTATCGTCATAAATAATGTGGGGATAATAATGCTGGCATTTTAGAATTGGTGTGTCCAGTCAGATGATGTGTGAAAATTGCTTAATACTTCAGCTTTTTCCCCCAAACACCTAGCACCTAGGCTGTTGTAGATGATCAGTGAATGTATGCAAGAAAGCCATTATTTAATGTATCTGTTTTATTCAATTCCAGCTTCTCTTTTGAAATATATGATTATTTGTTTTTTAAATTTCAGTGTGTGTTTTTAAATGTTTCATCTCCCTCGTCAGATTCTTAACTTCTTAGGGAAGTGCCCTTTTCTTGTATTTGTCTTCTTCCTTTTCTCCTGCCTTAGGTCTTATCTTGGTACTAGAGGATTTAAGAAATTCTCAGCAAATAGTAATATATTTTTCCTTATTTCTTTTTTTATCACCAATTAATAAATATTTGTCATCAGTATGCATTAAGACTTTACATCTAAGCTTACTGTGGTTGGAGGGTTGAGTTGTGCTTTAGACAAATGAAATTAAAAATGAGTAATGGTTCAATTCAAGTAATCGGGGTCAAGAGATAAGGAAGCTTCTGGGGGATAAAGGCTGTTTCCTTTTTCATCTATGAATTCCCAGGGAAGGGACTGATTCGCACCAGGGGTTCCTTAAAAGTTTGTTGGTTGGATGGACGGATAAATTAACTAGTTAGTTGACAAATGACCTGACAGATACTGAAAGTCTTTGAAAATCAGAAAGCAGAGAATTTATTAGTGGAATGGAATATTTTGATTTTCTTTTTTTTTTTTTTTTCTTAAGAGGAACCTACTTAATGGATCTGGGGTCTTTCAGGATGACATAATCTTTTGGGTAAATAGAAAAAACAAAGAGAAGCCAGTTCTCTAGGCAGGGGAAACAGAACAGAGGAAACTGGAGGTGGAAGTGGGCTGTGGTTTCCACGACTGGTGGAGAGGGCTCTGGCTGGCTGAACCGGAGTGTGGGCTGCGAAAGACTGCTACAGGGTTGGAAGGTAGGCAGGTGGGCCCACGCTCCCCATTCAGTGCCCAAAGCAGCTAGATATCGCTTATTTATATATCAGTGACCATCTGCTGTTTGACAGGCCTGTTTTAGCCACTGGAGACATTGGAGAAACATCTTCCTTGCCTCCGTGGAGCTCACAGTATAGGGGAAAGATGAACACTAGGCAGTAAAACAAATCAAAACAAGATGGTTGTGTATGGTAGTAAGTACGGTGAAGAAAATCAGGCAGTAATGTGATAAAAGATGACTATGGCAGATGGTGAATTCTTTTAGATGGATGAGACAAGACAGTCATTTCTGAGGAGATGACATCAGAGTGGAGACTTGGATGAGAATAAGGGGCTTGGTGTGTGATGATCTGGGTGAAAGTCTATCTGGGCCAGAGGGCTGGTTGGTGCCAAAGGATCAAAGGGCATTGAGCTTGGTGGGCTTGAGCCACGGAAGGGAAGTGGGCGTCCTGGACTTCTGTGCAGGGCACAGTTTCCAAACCGAAACTGGGGACATGGAGTGAAAGAATTTGTTTTCTTCTATGGTTGGTGAATGGATGTACAGACAAAAATCTTATTAGGCCATAAAAAATTAAATCTCAATTTCTCAGATATAATTAGGGACTCACCTTTATAGCTAAGAAGACCACTGCAAGTGTGGGGGGTTGTATTTATTTTTCCTTCACTCACCTTTACTCCCAACCCAGTACTCCAGAACCATTTCTGGTCATTGGACATGGGTCATTGCTCAGTTACATTTCTCCTTATTGCTGTGCCTGGCAGAAAATTGGAGGGGCCTCGGGGCCAGGGACTAGGGCTTAATCTGAAGTTCCTCCTGGGAGGCAGGCAGGACTCTTGGAGGAGGCTGTGACACTAAGAATACCTTCCCCCGCCCCCCCAGGGAGAATGTAGGTGCCCTCATTCATCGAGCTCCTGCTTTGTCACAAGACTTTACTGAATTCATCCCTAAAAACCATTCAATGGAAGGGAGCTGGAGAGTGAATCTTCACAGGACAGAAGAGATACCAGCATCTAGGAACAGAGGTTGCTGCGATCTTCACATTTATGACCTTGTAGGTTCCTTCTTTCTCTTGCATTCTCTGCATCTCCCTTCTAGGCTGCTGTGACACAGGCAGAGGGCTTTGTTTAAATTAATTCAGAAACTGACCCGGTAACCTCTTGCCACATTCCTCTACGCCAGTAGTTTTCTGGCCATCAGAGTCCCCTGGAGCGCTTGCCAAAACAGAGTGCTGGTTCCACCCTGGAGTTTCTTATTCAGGGGGTCCGGGGCAGGGCACAGAACCTGCATTTCTAACACCTTCCAGGGGATGCTGAGGCAGGGGATGCTGTGGATACAGGGTCCACACTCAGAAGCCCGGCTCTAAGCTGTGGCCTTGGTTCCCTGGTCTAGGAACATATCATCTTGCTCTAAAACCCCCTTTGGTTTCTACAGACCACAGAGCCGAGCCAAGCTCCTCCGCCTGTACTCAGCACCCTTACTCCGTCAGGACTGGACTTGTATGTGTGTCCCTCACTCCTCTTACCCACCCACCCTGAGCTACACGATTGCCTGTCTTCTTGTCCTCACGATTTGCCACCAATTTGTCCTTTCTCTTTGCCTGAAATGTCTTCCTTTCCATTAACCTTCTTACATCTAAATCAAATCCACACTTCAAGATCTATGTATATTTCATTTTTACATTGGTGCAAAGTGTTTTCCTTACACACAATAGGAGGCTTTTTAGATAAATCTGGTTTTCAAATCTATCTCTACCTTTTGCAAACTTCCTATCTTTGAACGATTTGGATAATCTCTCTGAGCCTTTACTTCCTCTTCTGTAAAATGGGAATGATGACTTCAAATGTACAAGCCTATTGCTGGGATTAAACTCATTAGAGCATGAGCAAATGTTTCACAGACCATGCGGTTGTATTAAACACCAGTTATTTGGATTATTATATTTTTGCTTGGAGTACTTCTTAAAATCAGGGATATTAGAAAAATTTATAATTAATGTCTTTGCTTAGCTAGTTGGCAGTAGAAAATGGGAGTGACATTCTGAGAGAGAAAGAAAATCTGTCTACTTCCCTGCATTGAGCCCTGATACTGAAAAGAAGTGAACAGATTCCTTTGGATGAATGATAAAGGTAGCAGGGATAATTTATTTTCCTATCTGGCTTTCCTCCAGGCTGTTGGAGAAGTCTAGGAAGTGGTCTGTGTTTAATTGTAAAGCTTCCCTAGGAAAAGATGAATTGTCTCCCCATGGGGAGAGGCTGCCTTTCATGTGGACATTGCCTGCTTCCTCTCAGCAATGTACCTCTTTAGGCCCCATGCTGGGCACTGTGGCCTACTCGGATCACAGTCCCTGCCCTCCAAGAATTCAGATCCAGTGAGTAAAAAAAGTGTCAGAAATGCCCCCAGAAGAGACAATTTTTCTCATCCCAGAAGACTGAGGGACCAGAGCACTTGAGAGGAGAAAATGGGGACTGAAGCATTAGAGAGAATACTAGCTAGCTCTGTTGTTTCTAATACAGTAGCTACTAGCCACAGGTGGCCATTTAAATTTAAATTTATTTCAATTAAAAATTCAGTTCTTCAGTTGCACTAGCCACATTTCAGGTACTCAAAAGCCACGTGTGGCCAGTGGCTGCCATGTTAGACAGCAGGGAATGTTTCCACTTTGGCAGGGAGTCCTGTGGGGCAGCTCCTGTGCATTCTCCAGTAAGACCCAAGAGCCTGGCATCAAGAAGAACTGGATCAAGTAGAACTCGTGGACTTTGATCCAAATCAAGAGAGACGGCGCCATTACAATGGAGAAGCATATGAGGATGAAGAACATCATCCCAGAGGTGGTGTTCAGTGTCAAACCTCTTAATGAGGCCAGTGAATGACACTCACTGCTGACATTTTATATGCAGTAGTGAATGAGTGAAGGACTATAATCATAATATGCTCACTACTTGCTATTGTTTTTCTTATAATATTCAACTATAGTAGTGTTTTACAAGTTAAATGAATAAACGCAAATTTAAAAGCTGAAAAAAAAAAATGACACCAGTCTCCTACCAGCTCTCTGCCCCTTCAGCCTGACTCCCTCTACTGGAATCAGAGTGATGTGTTCTGTACTCCCAAATATCAAGATTTCCCATTCTAGATGAAAATCAGTCATTGGCTTCTTATACCCCTGAGAAGAAAAGAAAAATTCCTTACCATGATGTAGAAAGCCATTCCTTATTTGCTCCTCCTGGACCATCCCTGTCCCATGTCCCACATCCTGCGTGTGCTTCTGTGCTGAATTCACCGTTTTTCAGTCTTGCTGTGAAGTTCCATGTTTCTAGACCTTTGATGAGAATGCATCCCCTATTCCACCCCCTTCCCTCCTGCCAGCATTCTTTGTGCTTGTCCTTCAAGGCCCTGGTTAACCATCTACTCACAGTCGGCCCCTTCCTTCCTTGTGGTCCTGTGACTCTCCTGGACCACTTTTCAGGTCCTGCTATAGCAAGCTTTCTCTTCTCCTCACCTGCGAGCTCTTTGGGGGCTAGAACTTGACTTAGTCACCTTTGAATCCCCTGTTTCTGGCAAAGGAGGAGGCTGAAAGATACAGGCAGAATAAATGGATTCCTCACTAATGAATGAATTGATGTGCAAATGAGTGAGTGAATGAATGAATGATGAACAAACCAGTCTCCCCAGGCCAAATGAGCTTTGCAGAAGAAGCCTTTGGGTCCTCACTCCAATTCTGTTCTCCTCTCCTTTCTGTAAAACCCTGGGAGATCACTCAGCATTCAAAGGCAAACACCTTTGGACTCAAGGTGTTAACCCAGATATGAGGGCACTACACCCAAGTATGAGTTAATCATTTTCAGAATAACATAGGTCAGGAGATAAGGAGATACTGGCCTCTATTTAGACAGATGTTGCTAACAGGCTCTGTGTGTACTCCTAATGAGTGGGCTATAAATTCCAAGCTATGCACTCTGCAGCAAGGTGGGATGCTCGCGTTGTGATGAGTCTACATTATTCTGCAAGTTTAGTGTTAAGGGGATTAAAACACAGGCCATTAAATCGTGCTTACTGTGGCAGATGCAGTGGGCATGATGCGGCCGTGTACAGGGAGCTTGTTTCTTTGAAACTCTTGCATGGAAAACACTGGCCCAGGGACTGAAATTTAGGTTCGAGCTTTGACTCTGCTCTCACTTAGTAAGGAACACGCAGTAAATTACTCGAACCTTAAGTTTTTATCTGTAAAATGCAGATAACAGCAACTCTTATCTACCACATGTGGATGGTGTGATGCTTAAATAAGAGAGCATACAACCATTTAAACTCCAGGAAAGAAGGTACCAATATATCTCAGGCACCTTGTATAAACCAGGCCCTGTGCTAGGCTCATTAAGTGCATTATCTCATTTAATCCCCATCACAATCCTCAATGTGCAAATGTTGTCATTACTACAAAGAACGTCTGCTGTGTCAGACCCAACTATCAGTTTCTGATCACCTAGTATGTATCAGACATCATGCTAGTCAGTTTCATAGGTGTGACTTTCGTAAATCCTCACAAAACCCTCTACACTAGTTAACAATGTCCTCTATTTTACTTACAATGATAGGCCAGAGAGATCAAGTAACTTGCCTAGAAGCACACAGAGAATAGATGGCAGAGTGGGAATCTGACCCAGTAATACAACTAGAACTCTGAGACTGCTCTCATTTTGTCAGCTATAACTAACTCTGTGTTAGGTGGTTGTTGGTAGACATCCTTCCCTACCTTCTTCCTAAATCACCCCACTTTGGCACCTGGCAGTGTGCCTATACCTATGGTAACTGACAGCTCTCAGAGTTTATGAATCAGTTCCCCAGTGCCCTTCCTCCCCACTCACCTCCCAGGATGCAGTTTCTCTTTCTTTTCTTAGTCCATGACACTCGCCTGACAGCGGCAGGTTTAACATAAGTTTGAAAAGAATGGGAGCAGAAACTTGAGGCTGCATTATTGAGACAGGTGCATCCTTCCTGAGTGGGCCGAGCTACCGGAGAAAGGCAGATAAAAGGCAGCGCATAGAGGGCACCTGGTAACTCAGAGTAGGATCCCAACCTGGACCATTGGCCCTTGGTTTTCCTTCTTAGTCTCGGGAGTGGATGCCAGTGTCTTTCTGGTTTTCCTACTCAGCTTTATTTTTAAAACAGTTTCCCCTTCTCCAGACAGCCTACACAGTTCTGCTAATAACATATCATGCAATGAAAACCTTCAGGGAGAAAAAGGAAGGCAGCTGAAATTCCTCAGAAGCGTTGGCTGCCTGCTGAACGTTTTACTGGACATGGTCATGCTAATGACAGTCCCATTCTAAAAAATTTATATGGCTCCCGCTGTCTTTCTAAAGGAATTGCACTGCACTGTCAAATTAGTTTCCATTGCTTCTGGTGGATCTGCTGACAATGGAATTGAGGACTAAAAATCTCCATTCCCCGAATGCCAAGCCTTTTGAAATGCCTCCGCTTTCATGGCGCCTAATAAATGTCAGCTCGCATGTTGCTCTTCAGATGGGCGCCATCTGGTGTATTGGAAAGGGCTTTCAACTGGGAGATGGGAGGGAAACTGCCATTTACTAGCTGTTTGACTTCTGGGGCTCAGTTTTCTCCCTGAACCTGGGAAAGTATGTTTAGATGATCTCTAAGGTACATTTAATCTGTTAGTGCTCAAAAGCCTAGTAAGAATGTCAGCTTCATGAGACAGGGGAGCCATCTGTCTTGCTCACTGTCGTGCTCCCACTGTCTAGCACGATGCCCTGCAGGTAGCAGTTGTGCAGTAAATATTTGTTGAATAATTGGATGATTGTATGAATAAATGAATGCCTGTCATTTATTATGAAGAGGTCATCACCATGTATTATTGTCTTGGATGCCCATTTTGATGGGGTTTGTGCAAAAAAAAGTGTGGCCACTGCCTTTGAAAACCGGTATAGTATTGTGGGAGTAATAGTGGATCTGTTGCTCTTGGATTCCTTAGACCCCTAGACAGTTTGTCCCATTATGGGTCTTATGTGTTATATAAAAGCCTGGGGCATAGGCCAGTCCCTAAATCCATGTCCTGATGGAGCAAAGGGGCAGTGGCCACCAAGGGTGCTGAGAGAGCTCAGAACCTAGAGGCTTACCTCATACCTCAAGTTTAAGCTGCCAAGCGTTGAAATCTTGGAAGGTCAGCTTAGGCAGAGCGGAGAGACTCTGCAGATGGGGGATGAGCCACTGAATCAGACACCCAGGAGAAGCAGCAAAGAGATGGTGGGCTGGGAATCTAATGTCAGAAAGGAGGCCAGATGAGTCAGAAACAGACATGCTTCATTTCTGGAATCCCATGCATTAGAGTCTTCATCTTACAAGTGCCCATTTGTGTACCTTTTTCCCAAATAGAGTTCATACTGCAGGGTGGGTGATATAGATTAGTAGAGAGAATAAGGGTTTTAGAATCAGAACAAAGTGATTTTGAAAGCTGATGCCATCATATACTAGTTCCACACCTTTAAATGATGACTTATCTCTAAGCTTGGTTGCTCCATCTTTAATACACAGTTAATAAGTGCCTACTTCCCAGTATTATGAGGACTGGATCAGGTGATGTATGTGAAGCGCCTAACTCCATGTCTGGCACACAGCAGGTAATCAGTAAGCACTTGTTTTGTTTTCTCTTTCTTATTCCTAGTCATTCATTAAATATTTATTGAGCACCCAGAGTTTGATAGACACTGTGCTTAATGTAGGGGATACAGACATGAAAGAGACAGTCTCATGGAGCTCAGAGAGGAGTGGAAGAAGTAGATAGGTAGCAGACAGAAAAACAGTAAATGACAATCCAGTGTGGTTATATCCATGTTAGAAATATGAACGCACGAACCATGGGTATCCAGAAGAAAGTCCAGCTCTGTCTTGGAGAGTCAGGGAAGGCATCCAGTATACTCCAGCTCAAATGTTTTGGAGATGCTTATATTGAACCCAATTTAGGGAGAGAAAATATTCTCTGATATTTTGTATGTGTGTACTTTCCTTTATTAATATTTCAATTTTACATATGAGATATAGGACTCAGGAATGCTTGGTTGGTGATCTATTGAAAATAGCAGTAAAGTTTCATGTGTCAATTGTGTGTGTCACCTGATGATAATAACTAACACCTATGGCAACTAAAAATAATATTAATTCATCTTTAATATGTGCATTTTTCTAAGCATTTTCACCCATCATCTCAGCTAATTCTTTCCAGATTCTCTTAACATAGATGCTTTTATTATCCCCACTTTATGACAGAATGTAAACTGGAGTCCAGAGATGTCAAGTTACTCCACAAAGTTACCAGTTAATTTGCGGAGTTGTGACTCGAACCCACGTCTGTCTGGCTTCAGAGCTCGTGTTCTGTATGAGAACATTATGTTGCCTCCAAAAATCTCTTTTTATAGAAAGGAGAAATAGCATGGTTGAGGATTTGTCAGCAGCAAATCCAAAACAGAAAATTAGAAATGATATTTGTTCATTTCTCTATAATCACTTAATTTTAGTAATCCCATTTCCTTAACAAGATAACATTCTTTTTGAAGATGTGATAAGTACACTTGATATCTTTGTTGTCATTTAATCCACTTAACATCTTTTGCAGCTGTTTTATTTTTTCTAAAAGGGTGGTAGTTGCCGTCTTTAGGAAAATTTTTACTTTTTTAAAAACACATTTTCAATGTTGAAAAGAAAACAAATGGTTAAGACAGTCTCTGAGTAGTATCTTGCACAATTTCAGAGGAGTTGTTAGCTTGCATAAAAAGTCAGAATGAGAGTTAAAGAGCTCAATTTTAAGTTGCTGGAGAAATCATCTGCAATCACAAGAAAGATTACTTGGGTGTTCATTGAGTTCAGAACTGAAATATGAAGGGCTATGCAATAGCCATATTTTTTTTATGTGTCAGGAAGGGGAAATGTATGCTTCAATAAACAAATCTTGATTACAAAGACCAAATAAGGAAGGTGAGAACTGCATAAATCAAAGAGTAGCCAGTCTCTTGCAAATTTCCTACGGATGATTGGAGAAACATTTAGAGCATCATGTTGGGGATCCTCATTTCAGACAGAGGCTAATTGAAAGACTTTTCTTTAACACAAAGTGACCCCACATGGAAAAGAGACAAATTTAATTCTTCTGACAGTGAAAATAATATGATGTGTTTCCTTTTGCTTAGAAGCAAGAAACATAATTTTGAGAGGATTCATATGGCCATATAGCTCTACAGATGGCCATCAGAATGTTGAAAAAGTCTCACTTGCAACCCCATAAAACCATCCTGATGTTTTATTGTTGCCTTTTTAATTATGAGTAGTTTACACATAATTATAGAGAATAATATAATAAACATCAGCAAACTCACTGTCCCAATTTGGCAAAGCTTAAAATTTTACCTTCATTTTCTTCAGATTATTTTACTTTAAGGATTTAAATATTAAGACATCAATAAAGCCCTCTGTGGTTTTCCTCCTCTAACCCATTCCATCCTCCCTTAAATGGAAACCAATATTTTGAGTTTGGTGTTTAACATTTTGTAGAGGGCTTTTAAAAATCTCTTATTGCATATTATAATATAAACGTAAAACAAAATGTACGTTAGATGATACGTATTTTAGGACTTTACAAAACTAGATTCATACTGAGTACAGACATCTCTCTCTACATTTTTGGCTTACCATTGCCTTTGAGATTTACTCATGTTGATATAAGTAGTTCTAGTTTATTCATTTTAACTGCTATATAGTAGTCGGCTACGTGTATATGACAGACTAGTATATTATCTACCCAGTCTGCTGATGATGGGAATTTAGGTAGTTTACAATATGGTGCTGTAACAAAAAAAGCTTTAATAAATGTTCTTTTATCTATCTTTTGGCCTCATGTGAGAGGATATTACAAGCTAAATATCTGGGAACAGATTGCTAGATCTTACTATATATTCATCTTCAGTTTTATTAGATGTTGCCAAATTATATTTTAAAGTGGGTTTTCCAATTTGTATACCCACCAGCATGGTATGAGTGTTCCCAACACTCCCTGTAAAAAGCAATAGTTAAATCATTTTGTATTGTCAGGCATTTTAGTTTTTGCCAATCTGATGGGTGAAGAATGATTCCTCATCTTTGTTTTAATTTGCATTTCCCTAAATACTTCTGAGGTTAGGTTATTTGCTTATGTTTATTGACCATTCAATTTTCTCTTCTAAATTTTATGTTCATATCCTATTTTTATATTGAATGATTTTCCTTTTTCTTATTGATATATAGTTTTTTGTGTATTCTACATACAAATCTTTTTTGGTGTCACTTTAAATGTTATTTTTGCAGATGAAATAATAGCTTCCGTGCAATTCAGGTCAAAATTCTAACATGCGTGGGTGCGTTTGTGTATATAACTTGACAGATTCTACAACGTATATCAAAATGCAATGCCCAAGAATAGTGAAGACTATTTTGAAGGAGAACAAAGTTGCAGATTTTATGCTCCCAGATATTAAGCCTTACTGAGCATGTACTATGTGCCAGCCACTGTTAAAGATACATCAATCTCTTCATATAATGAAAGGTTAGAATATGGTAAAAGGTTTGAAATGTTCCCTTTAATGCTTCAGGAATAAGAACTTCCACTGCATCTGTTTCAGATTACATGGCAGGTCATGCATAACGCCTCTAACCTAACTGGTCACCGTCAGATATGTTTACTTCGCCCACTCACCCTCAGTTACAGTCTTCCAGTACAGCTGGCTTCTTACTGTTGTTTCAGTGCATTAAAAACATCCTACCACCACTTACTTGTTCTAGTTGTTTTCTGTTGTTCCCTTTCTCTTTACTCAGTTTTATTACTCTTTGTAGCTCATCACCTCTGGACATTATCTATTTTGTTTTTTGTATATCTCCCTCATTAGACTATAAGCTCTGTGATGACAGTCTTTAATGTTCATTGCTGAATCCATAGCCCTAGAATAGTGACAGGCATATAATAGATTCTCAAGCTGTATTTGTTGAATGGATAAATGCATGGATGAATCTATACTGTACTATAAAAATGGTATATTTCAATTCCACTAAGGCTTAAGATATAAATGTTTATTGTATTTAGAGAATACAATTTTTTTTTTTGGCAGTATGGGTTATGATTAAGACTAGGGGCTTTGGATTCAGGTGGAGTTGGGTTTAAATCTTAAATCATCCTCATGCCACTACTAATTACTTTGGATTCAGGTGGAGTTGAGTTTAAATCTTAAATCATCCTCATGCCACTACTAATTACCACTTATTAGTGGTATGACTACCCTTTCCAGGCCTGTTTCCTCTGTTGTAAACATTGATGTATATTACCACTCTTAAGTAATAAGACTGGACTGACTTTTTAAAGGCTCACTCTGGTAGTTATGTTGAGGATCATTTTGGGGGTGGGGATGCAAGTGGAAACCAGGAGAGAATGCAGGGAAGGAGTAGGGCTCAGACCAAAGAGGAAGTGGTAAAAAGACGATCAAATTCTGCATGGGTCTTATAGATAAGTCCTACAGAGTTGACCCAGTAGTGTGGATTTGGCAATGGGTTTGGGGCTGAGAAACTAGAAAGGATGGAGTTGCCATTCCCTGAGATGGGAAACATGGAAGGACAAGAAGGTTAGGGGAATGTTAGTTTAGACATTAAGTTTGAGATGTGGATTACATGTTCAAGCTTAATTGCTGAGTAGGCAGGTCAGTAAAGGAACCTGGAGTTTGGGGGCAAGGTCTCTCTGCTAGGGATAGACATTGGAGTGATTTTATCATATAGATGGTATTAAAACCCATTAGAACAGATTAGATCACTTAAATAAGTTGTTTGGGCAGAGAAGAGAAGAATTTTGAGGTCTGAGTTATGGAGTACCTCAACATTTCTAAGTTGAGGAGATGAAGAGGAACCCGTGGAGGAGACTGAGAAGGAGTGGCCATTGAGGGAGAAGAAATCCAGGTGGTAGCAATCAGCTGTGGCCATTGCTATGGATGTGTCAAGTAAGATGACAACTAAGATTTGAACAAGGTTACATTAAATGTAAATAATTGTGTATGTGTATGTACATGTATTAAAGATAAGTGGTATAGTGGAGCTGGACCCTGTGAACCTCTGAGCAACCTTTTTATAAAAAAGCAAAACCAAAAACATCACCTCCACATTAATCTCTAGAATGTTAATGAGTTACGTTTTTCATAGAGATTGATTTACAGCTGGACACAATTGAATTAACTGTCAATTAGCTGTGCTTGGTAGGAATGTATCTCTACAACCCCATCTTTATAATAAATTGCACTCTTCTAACCCTTGTGATTTTATTTATATTGAAATTATCTGTTGCTCCCTCTCACCCTAGATAATGAGGGCCTGGAGGGCAGGAAGGTGTGGCTAATAAAATCCTTCTACTTCCTGCTTGCTTACAAAGAACCTGCTGTGGCATCTCAAGAAGGCTTTGTTGAACAGAACTGAAGTCAGATAGGCCAGGTTGCAAAGTGTGCCATGTCCTTGGTGGCAGAGGTGGGTGGGGAAAGGTGGAATCTGATTATGTTTCAACACCATTCTCCAACACTACTGAATTGTGTCCTGCAATTCAATTCAATTGTGACACTAACTACCCAAATTAAGTGCAGACCTCACAAGTTAAGGGTTTAGTCCTACAAGACTGTCCCCACGTCAGACCCCAGTGACAAGTCTTGGGTATCCCCAAGCTACATGCACTTCTGCCCAGCTGACTGCAAAATTCAGGAGTTCCCACGACCCCATTCAGATTGGATAATTGTCTTGATGCTTCACAGAACTCAGGGAAGTGCTGCACTTGTGATTACCTTTTATCATAAAAGATACAAGTGAACAGCCAATGAAGAGACACGTAGATCTGGGGTGGGAGGGCCACAGGAACCTCTTCTGTCTTTGTGTGGCCCTTGGTACATGGGTATGTTAACCAACCAGGAAGCTCCCTGGACCTACTTGTTCTGAGGTTTTTTTTAATCGAGATTTCATTAAGTAGGCATGATTGATTAAATCATTGACCATGTGATTGAACTGAATCTCCCCAGAGGCCTAGGGCCCTGGCTGAGTGTTCCTACCCTTTAACCACCTAGTTGATCATTCTGGTGACCAGCCCCCATCCTGAAGCTCTCTTGGGGCCCTGCCAAGAGCCACCTCATTAGCATAACAAAGGCACTCCTATCATTGGGGCAATTCCAAGAGGTTTTGATGCTCTGTGCCAGGAGCCAGGGACAAAAATCAAGTTTTTAACTTGTAACTTTGACTCAAACTGTACAAAAGCAAATTATGTAAGCAAAACATGTGTACCCCCCCTAATATTTTGAAATTTAAAAAAAAATCAAGTTTTTAAAAATTATACGACATTGATCATGTTAAGCAGGCCCAGAGAAAATGATTGTGCTCCAGGCCTTCCCCACAGGGAGATGCAGGCACTTTGATGTGACCATGGCTGGCACTGATGACCAGGGTGGCCCTGGCTGATGGGTGGAGCATGGAAATGAGACGGACTGGTTAGCAGGAGGCATCGTGGCTCAAGATGGTTCATCCTTTGGAAGAAAGCCTTCTATCAGTGTCAAAAGGGGCTGGGGCACAGGCTGACCCTGTTCTCCAGACCTAACGGGTTGATCAGATGTGTCTTTAGTCAGGGATGGTCGTAATTCCAACAGAACTCAGGCGGTGATCAGGTGAGAGATCAGGTGAATATTTAAAGAAAATATTTATTAAGGGCTCAAATCATGGCACACTGTGCCAGGTTCTTTATACATTCCATGAAATCCTTTGGGGTAGTGAGTGATTCGGTATCCATCCACATATGCTTGTTGAGCTACTACTGCATACAGGTACTGTATTAGGCACAGGGGATAAGACTGAGTAAGCCTGATGTGGAGCCTACCTTTAAGGAACTTTTAGTCTACTTGAGAGTAGTTACAAACTGGCAGCAACAGTTCAGTGTTCTCGATGTAAGGCAGGGTGCTTTGGAAGTGCATGGAAGGAATCAGAGAGGGGTTGGCTTACATAAAGTCACATAACTAGTAAGGAGTGGATCCAGGAACCAAACCCAGCTTTTTCTTACTCCAAAGCCAGTTTTTCCCTTAGTATCACATTGTCCAGCCAAGACATGCACGGTGGCAGGGAGAAGAGGGGGCTATAGAGCACGGCTCACCACCCCTGGGGCTGCGGCAGAAGGACTGGGGCTCGTGATTGGAATGTCGACTGCCTGAGGCTGGGGCTGTTCATTGAAGAGCCCCTGTGTTGGCTGCTAAGTAGGGCTGCCCTCTGAGAATCCACTGAAGACATTGGGTTTCTGCTTAGTTACTGCGGTTCTGCCATAACCCTCCAGGTGTTCCCACAGCACCTGCCTGCCTCTGTCCAGCGCCCACAGAGGCAGCATGTCCTGGGATGGGTGTGGCTTCCATCAAGCTGCTAACAAGGAGGCGGATGCCAGGGTGGACCGTTTCTTCTTTCTACCTAATGACATGCATAGCTTTGCTGAGCATAAGGACCAGAGGCGCTGCTCCAGTCTGGTCACTGGTAGCTTGAAAGGGAGGTGACAGACATGGAATGACAATGACTTGCTGTCAGTTTCTAAGCCAGCAAGGCGAGTTTCCAACTTCTGGGGAAGGACTTGGGCCACGTGGCTTTGGCAGATATTGTTGTGGACCAAAGTGATGCCTTTACCACACAAAGCACCCTCTTCTATAACCACCTACTGTTTTGAACTCTCTACTTTTATCTATTTTTTCCCTCTCTTTTAAAAATAAAGTTGATTCACTAGGTGGTCACCAAATGCACTTCTGGAAACCTCCATTTTTCTACACATGTCAGCTGTTGGAGATCTTCTGCAGGAGATTCAGACAAAGAACAGGGAGAGTTTTGCCTGCTAGAGGGATCTCTGCAGGGTTCCACGGGGAAGCCAGGCAAGGTGCCTTATGCCCCAAGAGAGGCATATGGTGTGGGGCAGCTGTGTCCAGACTCAGTGTGTTACTAGTCATTGTTATTAGTAAAGTATGAATAATTGCAGATTACTTCCTAAAAGAAAATTTAGACTAGATATAGGGTTATTCCTATCATAACTCTCATGAGACTTGATTTTTTCATTTCATAAGTGGGTAAAATAAGGAATAGAGTTTCAATTGTGCAAGGAATCAAGCACAATTTTATTTCCACGTGTGAGAATTGGTTGTATATGTGTGTCTTCTCTCTTGTGAGTCTGTAGAAAAACAACATGTGTGAGCCTGGGCTATGGTGAATTAAGGCTGGGTTCTTTAGCTTTGCATGAAAAGGCCCAGTCTGGGTGGCCCTCTCTAGGGTGTGTCCATGCCAGTACTTTCTTCCCATTCTGCAGCCCAGGAAACTGACCATTGAACTGGCAGTGCCCCAAGTATACTCAGCTCAGCACCTGTACTGCGTTACCCAGATCTCCTTCTGCCTGCTGTGCCCTGCTCTCCTGGAGAACTGAGCAGAGCTGAGCCTTCCCTGGCAGCTGACCCCTGACCCCACGAGCATCTCCATGCTTCCACAATTCCTGTGTTTTCCTCCATCACAACACTAAGGATTTTTATATTTCCCACCACATTTATGCTCTTTAGGATAGGACCAGAACTTTCTATCCTAGGTGAGAGATCTGTTCATGTATTTGGAAGGAGGAAGGAAAGAGGGAAGGAAGAAAGGACCAAAGGACAGACAGACTAAAGAGTCATATGCACTTGGGTTCCATTCGTAGCTTTTCTGAATTATCTTAAGCAGGTTTCTTCACCTCTTGACCTTTTGTTTCTTCTGCTAGAAAATAAAAGGAATAACAATAACAATAATACTTTCTTTGGTGAATTGTTGCAAGGATCTGATGAGAAAACATTTGTAAAGGGCCTAACAGTGCCTGGCCCTTGGAAAACAATAAATAAATAAACACGCTAGTTCTCGGCATGTTTCTCCTAAATGACTACTTTGGTTAAAGAAAAACAAAAAAACATATGAAAGGAACTGGGAAAAATAATGTATAAAGCCAAAAAATTGACATTTAACTACTGGACATTATAGGGTAGAAAATTTCTCTTGTTTAAATATGAAGGAGAGGGTAATGTTGCAGTTAGGAGATGATGTCTTGGGGCTTTTTTTTTTTTGACAGAAACAGAAAAGATACATTATTTTTTCATTTATCCTCTGAGAAAATTCACCACAAATGATATGTCTATTTCTCAAGGCCAAAGTAGGCAGGGTGTGACTACTGAAAGGACAGACTGAGCATCCTCATGCCATCATTCTCAAAGGACTTATGTCACATTTACTGGCTCAGGAGGGAAAGGACATAGGGATTATGACTTCTATAAGTCATGCATCCAAGCCCCAAGTGTGCTGGGCAGTTTTCATCATTTCGTGAAAGTGCTGTTTTGTAAAATTTTGTGAAAATGGATTTGAGTCAAAGAAATATCCCTCCTGTTACTGATCAGGTGACCTTGAACATATCTTATAACTTCTCTAAGGCTCTGTTTCCGTGGTTGTACAATGGATGTGCTAATAATACCTGCTGTTGGAAGATTATTAAAAGGATCTCGTGTGACAATGAGAGGAATTCTTTTGTGAAATCCGTATGTTGCACTATTACTAGTATTAACTGTGATTATGGTTGTTAGCATCCAGGTCTCCATTTCAAACCTCACCCCACCTGGCTCCCTTAGGAATTTTTAGATCACAAGATTAAACAGTGCAGCTGAATGTCTACTTTGCAGCTCAGAGCATACACTCTATGGGCACTATTTTACTAGTATCCTTAGGAAGATCCTCCTGGCTTTCCAGAAGGATAATATTAATACAAAGATGTGACTTAGTGGGTCACCTTAGGGTGAATCTGCCACACATGGTACGGGAGAGGGACTCTAAATAAATAGATGTTAAAGCACACCTTTGCCTATCCTGAACTGGTCTAATTTGAAATGAGAGAAATTTGAAATGAGAGCCATAAGAACAATATCATGGGTTTCTCATAAAGCCATATTGATTGAAAGGAAAGGCCATCTTTTATTCTGAGATGATCCTTCTATTTTTTTAGTGTTGAAATGCCTTTCTTTTTTATAAAATGAAATGATAGTAATAGATGACATTTTAAAACAATCTTCTTGATCGGTAAAATATAAAGGTAGCAACCCTATAACAATGGTCCCTGTGAGGTTTTGTGGGTTTTTAAAAATTTTTTTCCAAATTTTACTCACTTGTGAAAATCCAATACAAACATAGTGAGATGTGCAACGTATGGGGGATGGTCATGCTTGAGGCTCTGCCTCGAGGGGGGATGGGGGGCATGGGCAATATACATAACCGTAATATTTGTACCCCCATAATATGCTGAAATAAAAAGAAAAAAAAAAACTCTAGAACTAGTGGTTTAAAGTATTTTAGTTCCCAATCACCCTTCACTTTAGAGACACAGACTATCTTATATCAATATACTAGAATAAGGGCAGTTTAATGTGATTTGCTTAGATTATTTTGAGGCCAGGATTGTTTTTGTCAATGCCTTTCTCCAGCATTCAAAACTCTGCCTTCATCCTGACTAATTCCAGGCCAAAGCAGTATACTCTGACCTGGCTCGGTAAGCCCCTCCCTACATCTCTGCTGACTGCCCTCATCTTGACAGAGAGAAATGGGGTCTAAGGCTCCAGCATCCTTTATCTTGCCAAAGCTGCTTTGTCAAAGTAGCTCTTCCTCCTCTGCCACCTACTTTTGTGCCCGACTCTCTTCAGTGCACTTAGTTACTTTGTTTTCGAGTCACTTTGAACACGGAGCAGACTGTGCAATGTGCTAAAATGAGGGTTATGGGACCGTGGAGGCCTTAGGGAAGAAAAATAATTCTGCCCAGGGCAGTAAACAAAGAAGATTATTTATAAGAGATGTTGTTTGAGCTGGGGCTTACCAAATGGATGGGATTTTAAAAGGTAGATGTATTGAAGACATGGTGGGTAGATAAAGGCTTTTAACCAAGGGCACAGAGCCAGAGAATCCTCTTTCTCTCCTCTGTGCCTTTGCATGTGCTGTGTCTTCTGCCTTGAATGCCTGTCCCCAGCCTTGTCCCAGTGGTGGAGATCATAATTGACTTTCAAGGCACAACTCAGACTGCTCTTCAGGAAGTCCTTCTGTGCATTCCTGTAGCATGGTGTAATACAGTATTGTGGTACTTGTCACATTTCTGTAATTATGGGTCTCCCTCTCTAGACTGTGAGCTCCTGGAGGCGAGCAATTATTAGTGGTGTTTTCATCCTCAATACCTAGCAGAGTCTGATGCCTGTACTCATGTTTAGATGAATGGATAATAAATCCAAGGCAATTAGGTCCCTGCAATCTGAATGTAAGATATACAGGGAGACATAACTGGATATGGGAGTGGAGGTGAGGGAGGGATTGGTTGATGTGATCAGATCTTAGAAGAGTTTGAATGCAAATTGGGTCATTGGATGTCCCTGAATAAGACGGTGACACTATTAGAACTGTGGCTTAGCATCAACAATTTTATCACTGAAGTAAAAAACGAGTACCAGCTTGCATATTCTGCATCCCTGTGGCTCCATGCACCTAGGCTGGAGGTGTGCCAGCTATCTTCTGAGATCTCTTTCTGTCACCTTGTTCCACTTACCTGGCCTATTTTGTGCAAAGGACAGGGATGTGTTTCAATATCATGCTTCTCTTTTATCAGAGTATTTATTCATGTTCTTTTCTTTTTTGGGGTTCCTGAGGTTAAAGACTTTGGTGACATAAATTGGAGTTAGCTCAGTGTCATTTTTGAACCAATAAGGACCTGTTATTTGGGACCCCCACTTTTCCCAGTTCATTCTAGCAAGCTGACTTTCCCACAGCCCCCCTGAAGTTGACCAAACAATCCTAGAGTTAAGATCAGACCTTATAATCTACTTCAGTGTAGAACTTAAATAACACCTATTTTAATGTAAATATTCCTATCTTCAAAGAGCTTTAAGGAGCTGATTAACATACTAGGCCATTTAAGCATTGTGATAGAAATAATAGCTATTTCAGGAGGAAACTAGAGTGATGCCTTCTCTTCTGAAAGGTGGTTTCTTTTCTTAGGCATTTTCTCCCAGTTTTGTCATCTGTGCCATCCTAAGAAGGCCAGTTTTATAGGCCATGAAACTAAGCAAACCCACCCAAGGGGTCGGGCTCAGCAGGAGGTAGAATGGGAATCTCTCCACATTAGGACATGCAGTCCCTGGATGACCCAGTAAATATCTGGTGAATGAATAAATGAAATTTACACAGCCTGAATTTCTGCTGGAGTCTCTCTGAGGAAATCAGAAAAGGCGCTGGTTTTAGAATGAACGAATCTCAGTAGAAACCCCAGTCCTGCCTTGTGTCTAATACGGGGGTCTGTGGGCCAGTTTCTAAACCCTTTCGGATTCCACATTTTCTCACCTGGAAGAATGAGGATAATAAAATATCTTGCAAGGTTACCTTGCAAGAAAATTTATGTACCTTTTCAACTATGAAGTGGCATATAAATAAAAGAGATGATTATAAATATATTGACTATGATTATCTTGTACTTTATTATATGTCTTTCTGAATATGCCTTTCCCCCAAAACTAGATTGAAAATTCCTTAAGGACAGGGAGCTGGCTCACCTCAAACCACAATGACAGTCTTACCCAGAGCCAAAACTGGCAACGTGTCATCTGATAAGAACAAGTTTTAGTTACAGGGAAACCAAAGAGAGTATTTGAAAATGACACCATCCTGGGATATCCAGGGCACACCTTTAACCCTTCCGATACCCTATAGGGTGTGAGATAGTGCCTTAAGCTTAATAAGTATTGGCAGAGTTAAATGTATATAGGATTATGTAAAGGAGTCACTTTTCTTGACTACCTGGTGTGCTCTAGGTCCCATGCTGGAGACCTTACATACATTTACCCTTGCAGCAATCCCATGGAAAGAGAATATTCATTCCACTTTATAGGTGAGGAATCTGAAGGGATCAGAGAGGGTAAGTGACCTTCCCAAGGCCACACAGCTAGTAAACTGAAGGATAAAACCTAAGCCCACATATTAGATTTTTAAAGGCTATACTTCATCGCCTAGCAGCAAATTTAAGTGGCCCCATTGCAGCCATGCAAACTGCAAGGTGAATGTGTAAGAAGCACAGAGCATGTCAAGGACGCCTATTTCCAGAATTAATTCTGATTAGTTCCTTCCCGTCCACCTGCTCTGGTCTGACTTACGTGGTTCTCCAGTCAGTTTGGACCTGCTCTTCAGATCCCGGTGTGGTCTCCCTTGGAGCCCTCTGTGAACATGCTGATCACACACAGAGGGGACTTTCTGAAATGCACAGACATTCCAGGGCACCAGTCTGAATTCGTGTAGAAGGAAAAATGTGGATAAGAAGCCAAGTGCCTGCCTAGGTCTAGCTGGGGAGGAACAAGGGAGATGGAAGGAGGCAATTTTTTACTTTCAATGATCACTGTGTTTCCATTAGAAGTGGGATGACCTTCTCAGAAAGGTTATAGAATCGTTATTAGAGATCGTCAGAGCTGACTAGACACTGGATTAATGGGGATTTGGTAGATTTCTATAAAGAGCGCTTGAACGCAAAATTCATGCGCCAACACAAAGACATTTTTTTTTCAAACCTCAAAGACTGTGTGCTCAGAAAGTTTCCTGGCTTCAGGGAGCTAATATTGGACATAATTCAGGGTACAGGATGCTCAGGTGAAGCTGTCAAGGCTAAGGCTGGCATTTTCGGGTGGTACTTTTGTTTCCTCTCCTCCTACTTTCTGAGTACAGAGTCACATAATGGAAACAGTTGGTTTGTTTTAGCAAGTCGTCAGGGGGAACAAATGTTTCCTTTATTAAGCTGCTACTTGCAAATTCTTCCCTGCTTGCCCTTACTCTCCATCTGATTTGGAAAACATTGCTTTTTCCCTACACTTTGCACATCAAGCTAGCATTATGCATTCATCACAGTGTGGGAAGCTGTGAGATTGCAGCTCAGGATCAAATCCCAAATACAACAGTCTCCATGGGATAACTGGACTCGCACAGGGTGAATCTGAGTTATGAAAGAGCTTGTTGTGAGGTCCTAGGATGTCAGCGATACTCAAGTGATTATTTAGTTCATTGTCTCCCAGCCTGGAATCCTGCCTTCCTTTTGATGCTCAAATCTAATGAATCCTTAAACAATTTTCACTATGTGGTTTTTTTTCTTTTTTCTTTTTTCCAGTCTGAAACAGAAATCATGACCCCTCCTTCCTAGGCTGGATAGAGCAACAAAAATAAAAATATATCAAGTTTCTTTGCTTTGGGTTGGAATTTGTCAACTAATTGTGATTACACTGGAGGGCTCTTGCTTACACTGGTAAAAAGAAAAAAAATGAAAAAAGAAATTATGACTTGTAACTGCAGTGTGACAGACAAAAATCTCTCCTCTATGAAGCTGTTCCTGTTCTCCCCAACACCCAAACCAAAGGGTAGTTGAGCGCTGCTGCTGTTTGAATGCATCCCACCAAAATTCAGGTGTTGCCACTGTGATTGTATTAAGAGATGGGGCCTTTAAGAGGTGACTGGACCATGAGGGCTATTCTCTCATTAAAGGGATCAAAGTTTTAAAAGAAGCTTCACACAGTTCCACTTGTTTGCCCCCCTTTCTCCCTTCTGCCATGTGAGGACACAGCAATGAGGTCCTCACCAGATACCAGATCTGCTGGCACCTTGATCTTGGACTTCCCAGCCTCCAGAACTGTGGGAAATAAATTTCTGTTCTTTATAAATTGCCCTGTCTTGAATATTTTGTTGTAGCAGCACAAAAAGGACTAAGACAAGCACTCTTCCTCAGTGAGCTCATTATCCTTAGTATTAAAGAGCCCTCTGCATTGCAGCTCCCTTCTTGTGCATCTGTTTCCCCCATGACACTGTCACTGTGGAGGGCAAAGGCTAAGTGTGATTCATCCCTAAGACCTCAGTGCCTGGCTCAGGGCTTGCCTAAGTCCACACTCAATGAGGGATGGAAGTTTATAGAGAAAGAAAACCAGAGATAAAAGGGAGATGGAGAGAAAGAGATTGGGAGGGGAGGAGAAGAAATAAAAGCAAAAGAAAAAAAATGGTGAAATATTGAAAGCATTTCTGGGTTGGTCAAACTACCTGATTTTATAGTAAAGCAACAGGGTCTGAAACAGGTTACCTGCCAGTAAGGTAATGCAACTCAAGCCTTGCTGTGAAGTTTTAATGCTTTTTGCTTCCTCCATAATTCTTTACCTAGGAGAGAAAAATGGGGGTAGAAAGAGGACGGTGTAGTCATTGTGGCAGGCTTCCTTTGGAGGCTGAGTAGAGCCTGAATTTTATATGACTATGGCCCCAGTTGAGTTGTGGGCAAAGTGTTTTATGCTTCTTCCTTTTTCTGGATCTGTCCGGGGTCCAGAGGTCAGGAGCCTGTTCCCCTTGATCTTCTCTCTAGATCTACACAGTCCACTATGGTGACCACTAGCCACATGTGGCTATTGAGCACCAGATATGTGGCCTGACATTGAGATGTACTGTAAGTGTAAAGTACCAGATTTCAATGACTTAGTGCTAAAAAAATATGGTAAAACATTTCAATGTACCTTTTTAAATGTGGCTACTAGAACATTTACAATTACACCTGTCACTCACATTGTATTACTTTTGGACAGCGCTGCTCTGCGTCATCCAGCTGGACTCTAGCAGCACAGCCCACCCAGGACTGGAACTCATCTCCCACCTGCTGCCTCTATTGCCCTCTAGTCCTGGGTGCTGTGGCAAGCCCCTAGCCAGCCCCCTTCCTGCCACACTTCACTGGCCAGTTCCTCGGGCACTTGGTGCTACCTTCTCTGTACCTTATAGCTCAGTGCAGGATGGCAGAAGGGACCTGAGATTGGGGTCAGATCCAGCCTTGAGTCTAAATGCTGACACTGATTATTAGCTGCTCAACCTTGAGGAAGCCAGGGCACTTCTCTGAATGCTGGCTTCCCCTTGTTTAAAAATGGGAGTGATAATAATACCATACCTATCTCACAGAATGTTGTCAGGATGAAAACCAAAATGAGTTCATGCCTATGAATGTGCTTCGTAAATAACGAAACGATGCATATCTGTAATATTACCAGTAACTATGTTTTAGTTTTTCTATCATAATCATTGTCCTTATCCAACCCTTGCCTCCAACCACCTGATCTCAGACCGTTTGCCTTTCCTCACCAGGTGTCAGTTGTTTGTAAAGCAGGGGGACGGGCTGGACGTCCCTCAGCTCTGTGACTTTATGGATATGTAATGCTGTCGTGTAGAGAATATAAGTTTGGTAGGTAGAGCACTTAGTATTGAGTCTTACTTGCCCTTCAGATTACACCATGTGCACATTCCCTGGCTCGATCTGTGTGGAGGACTCATTGTAGCAACAGTCATGGTCACTTTGTTTATAAAAAACAAAATTGCATAAAAACACAGAGTCATTCCTCAGTATCCTTGGGGGACTGGTTCCAGGATTTCTATAGGTACCAAAATCCCCCGATGTTTATGTCCCTGATATAAAATGGCATAGTGTTTGCTTATAACCTATGCTCATCCTCCCATATACTTTAAATCATCTCTAGATTACTTACAATACCTAATATAATGTAAATGTTATATAAATAATTGTTATACTGTATTTTTATTTGTATTGTTTTTCATTCTTGTATTGTTATTTTTTGTTGCCCCCCCCCGACAAATAATTTTGATCTGCGGTGGTTGAATCCATGGATGTAGTACCTGTGTATACAATCAAATCTTAACCTTGAATAGCCCTTTGGGATTTAGTTTTGACATACGACATTTTGATTTGATGTTTCACAACACTTTGAAGTGTAAGGATATCCACACCCCCAGTTTGCAGGTAAGTAATTGGAGACACCCAATGGTTAAGTGATGTGTCGTGGGTCATGTGTCAGTAATGTGAGAAGCAGGGATCGATTGTGGCACCTGTCACTCCCAGCCCTGTACTCTTCCCTACACATCATGTTATGCCTCTGATCTGATGAGAAGAGGAAAAACTCCCTCTGATGAGTAGTTGCTGTGTAACTTGCACCACTTTTAATACCATGGTCTCTGTGAGGAGGTTTCTCCAAGATTGTCTATGGGGTCCCACCAGATAGCAGCAGTTTAGTTCTTGCAAGGTTATAGCCGTTTCCTCCAAAAGATCCCTCACTGAAGCGCCTAAACGAACTCTTGAGTGTTTTCATTGACTTTTCTCATCTTCCAACTCAAGTTAAAAGCATCATTTTGCTTTGCTGTCAGTCAATTTCACTTTTGTGAGAATTTTAAAGATGTATAAGCCCCTAAGGTGACAGTCCCAGCCTGATGCTGTCACACTGAGCTGTGTCATATTGAATTCTGTCACTGAAGAGAAACAAAATGAAATGCACCCAGGTGTAAAATTCCAGGCCTTGTTCATTCTTATCAATACCAGATTAGAATGGCAGAGTCTAATATTTTGAAATTGATATGATGAAGATTGATGTTTTAACTTTAATGGGTTGGTAGTAAAATGTATCATTTGTATATTCATTCATTCATATACATGCATATACATGCACAGACAGTGAAAACTATTTCATTTGGCCTCATTTTAAAATTTTTAATATTTTCTATTGGTAATTAGACTCAGTAACTGTTAAAATGTAAATATTCTTTCTTTTGCCTTCCTTTCGAAACCAAATGAACTTGATTACAGCCACATAGCTTTTTTCATCAGATTTACTGATAAGCTGAACATATATCTGCATGTGTGTGTTTAGGTACCTTTTTTTGTAGTGTTGCTTGAAATGCAGATTATTGTTTAAGACGGCAGGTTGATGAATGAAGCCTTTGCTATACCACTAATGAGACCCAGCGGTCTAGGAGACACGGGGCTTTTATAACATTTACTGAGAAATCACTATGCCTCAATCTCCGTGCTCCCCAACGACTAGGATATGTAAGCTCCCGCTGACTTTACCTACCAGGACACAGGCTGAAATGTTTTATGTATTATTTTTGAGTTTTATCATTATTCAGCAGAGTAGTTTATTTTTACGAGTTTTAAGACACGAAGATTTCAAATGACCGTCCTATGTTATTGTCCTTTTCAAGTATGGTTTTCATTAATTTTTTTAAATCATGGCAATAGACACCATTCTCTAAAATATTAATGGAAATTTTATATCCTTCAATCACCCAATAATGATGACTCTAGCAACACAATGCTTATTAATATTAATATTAGTGCTAATGAGAGCAGCTACCATAGGTCAAGTTTTTAAGCACTGTTTTAGTCATTTTTTCTACCTTCCCATTTAATCTTCATAGTAATCCTGAAGTTAGGCATTTATTATCTCAATTTTATTAATGAGGAAACACAAGCTTAAAGAGGTTAAGTTATTCGGCTAAGGTCACACTGTTTGTTAGAAGCCAAACTGAGATTTCAATTTAGGTCTTTTTAGTCCAAGCTATACAGCTTCTCTATAATCACATAAATGCCTTTTCCTATAAAATTTTGTTATGTCCGTGTTACAGTAGACCAGGGTAGGTTGAGAGAGTGACTGGTGTGTATGTGAGGGGAAGAGAGAGGACACAGGGCTTGCGACTAGGAGAGGAACAATTGAGAGACATCGGATTAAACAATAGTCAGAGGGCAATGGTGTTATGAACTAGGCATTACGCACATCGGTTTCTCCCACTTTGCAGTTGCTGGTTATCCAGTAACAGTAGACAAAGTTCAAGAGCAGATTAAGGTCAAATAAAGCAGCAAAATGTTAGCTGTCAGTTCTGTTCAACTCAATGACGGGAGATGTGAGTTATATTACAGGGTGGTCCACTTAGCTGGAAAAACAAAGGTGTGGAGGAGAATTGAAGCTGGCCACCGGGCATCCATCTTTCCTTGTGATTAGGTAAAGGGCATTATTGACAGCAACAAGCACACCTTACAGTCAAGGGACAGTTTTCAGGGGAAGCTTTCATTCCTGCAAGTACCCACTTTGCAGCGCGAAGTACAAACGTCCCCCAATTCATTTAACTGCCTTTGCAGCAGCGGGAGAACGTTTTTTTAAGCAGAAAAAGCAATGTGTTTAAAGCATATGGTTTGGGCTTTCCACACTTTGATGTAAACATAGTAATGTTCATAATGCTACTGGAATGAATAAAAACCCAACCCAGAGACGCTAAGTGCAATAATGCCACTTCCCTGCAGAATTGCCATCGCTCCTGGCCACTCTCACCCCTCACATCTCCTCATTTCATTCTTCCATTTATTCCCCAGTTACTTACTCAATGGCCTGCTCTATTCCGTAAGCCCCTATCAGACCCTCCCTGTGTTGGGCCCTGTGCCAGGTGCTGGGCATAGGAAGGTGTATATGAAAAGGGCCATGCCATCTGCAGCTCACTTTCTCAAGAAGTCGAATTGTATGTCTTGTGTGTCCTCAGCAACACCTTGTGACACAGTGCATTTGTCTCCAAAGCCTACAATAGACTCAAAATGCCTTGTTGCTTGGCCTGAATGCACCCTTTGTAACCTTCAAGGTTCCTGTTTCACAGTCTTCCATACATAAGGGTGGCTTTGGAATCAAAACCTTAGATTTGAATCTCAATTGTGCCACATCCTTAGCTCTTAAATTCTCTAGGACTCAGTTTCCTCATCTATAAAATGGTGGTGAAAATTAATAAATAAGATTAATTAATGCATCACTTGTCATAGTACCTGGCCCTTAAGGAACACTTGAGTAAGAATGGACTCATCATTTTAATAGACATGTGCTGAGCATTTACCATGCGCTGGACATTGTTTTAGGTACTTCCACTCCAGAGATGTTGAGGTGCAGATGGTTTTAGTAGAATGCTATAAATGTTTGGTGTTAAGGAAGCTACACCTAAGGAGACAGGTGCTGAAGGATAAGGAGGAGTAGGCCAGGTAAGAAGGTCAGGAAGGGTGTTGTTCCTGACGAAGGGAGCAGTGTGATCCACAGCACCTAGACAGGAAACCTCATTTGGGTGGGGAGCAGATGCTCCTAACTCACTAACTCCTGGTCCCTGTCAGTCCAGGGCTGACTGCCCATAGTTGCATTTCTGGGCTGATTTCTCTAAAATCAAGGAAAGTCACTGCTGATTGGGGCATAGGTCAGAAGTTTAGGGTTGTTGACAGCCCTGGGATCAGCCCTTGACATGTGACTTTTAGGAATCAGTGTATAAATACCCCAGCCCCTCACCCTTTGGGTACAATACTTCTGAGAAGTGTGGCTTATGCTGCTTGGCAGAGTATCCTGGCATCTGGCTTAAGAACGCACCTTTTATTGGCTGCCTTCCCTTCCTTGTGTCACTTCCTCTCTCCCCTGACAGCGTTCCTCGCATCTCCCAAACCAGTCACTTGCACTGGAATCCTAATTTCAGGATCTGCTTTAGGGCAACTCAAACTAAGACAGGAAATATCTTCCCAGCTTGGTTCCCAGGAAGATCGTGTGCCTGTTTCAAGGTCTTTGATCTTCATAGACACTTTCTGTGTGATCTGACAAATCAGCCATCAGCTTGTTTTGAACTGTGCCTTTGTTAAACTTACAAGAATCAAGTCCTTTAAGATATGAATACATGGCCCCTCCCAGGACTTGACACCTTGCCAGAAGAAATTAATATCTAACACAGGTGGTTTAGTTCTTTTTGGAAAGAAATAGGGTATAAGTTACATCAATTTATTATTTTTGTAAATGAACATAAAAGTTTTTTTCTGCTCTTCCTTTAGGGGAACTTGTGAACTGAAGGGTTCAAAGTTTTATCATCTACATTTTCATGACATCTAGAGCAAATGCTATTCGTTAATAATAAAAATGAGTGTATGTGTCATTTGAGTTCCCGGGATGTGTCACACATCTTACAGAATAGCACTGGCTTCTTACAAACACCCTCATTTTAGATAATGTGATTCAAAGGGGCTAAAGCAGAGTTTAAGCCCAGATCCTCCTGACTTCCCAACATCTGTGTCTTTTTCTGTTTCTACACATTGCATCTTGATAAAGCCCCTTGCTTGGGACTTGGTTATAGTTTATAGAAACTTCCCAGCAAAAGAGCCAAAAGGATCTGTACTTGAACATGAGGCTTTAGAAGCCAGAGAAATGGTGTGAAACTCAGACCTAAGCTTCCACTCAGGTTTTTTTTGGGGGGGGGGGGAGTAGAGGGAAGAAAGAGCCACAAGCCACAGCCTGGCACAAAATGTCACTGATTTGTTCAATAAGAAGAATAAAAAATGGAAAGAGACAGGGAGGAAGCACGTGGGCCTGAGATTTTTAACTTAAAGGAGAGAGGTAAAAACAAGCCCATTGGTGTTGATGTTGCCGCTGCCTTTTTTAGTAGAATCGTAGACTGTTTCCCACATGACAGATCTTACCCATGAGGCAGTGGGGGCTAGGAATTTGTGGAGCTGGAAATAGAACCTAGATCTTTTGGCTGCCAAGTGCAGCCCTGTATGGTAGATGGAGATACCATCTCACTTACTAAGCTTTCCTTCCCCTCCTCTCCCTACTTTTCCCCCTGCCTCCACCCTCACCCTTCCTTTCTCTGCAAACCATTTCTAACAAGCTCTTAGTTAGCTAAATTACAGAACAAAGCCAGCTTCCTGCTAACCCCTTTGGACTTCAATTACAGACATATTCAAATGTGTTCCCTGCCGCAGTGCCCTCAGCACTAAATAGCACATAAGCACTTTTGCAGTGCTTAATGTAAACGTGTTGAAAAATGTACATTATTTTTCATTGACTTTAAATTGGATAAATGCTCGTTGAAAAGAATAAAGTGAATTGGTATGGGAGAGAGCATTAAAGAGTGAGAAAAAGAGAACAGCCAATAAAGGCATGTGGTTTCTAAATGCAGATCCGCTAATTTCTCTTTGTGGCAGTCATTTGGTCTATACTGTTGGAATGTACTTGGAGACATTGCACATATTAATGAAATTAGGTTTGTTAAGCCAGTGTGCTGGAGACACAAGTCCTAGTGAAAAAGTTTTGACTTTGAGCTCACACAGTCTCAGATCTGCTACTTAACTCGCCATGTGACCTTGAACAAGGGACTTTGCCTCATTGGACCCTCAGTTTTTTCATCTGTAAGACAAGAAAAATAATACCTAACCCGGGTGGTTCTTGTGAAAATTCATGTGACATTTATGCATCCTGCAAAGTCTCTGACACATAGTAGTTGATCAGTCACTCTTAGTTATTTTTCCAAATAAGTAAAGATGCTGATCTCATAGTCCAATTGTAGTAAAACTGTAGTTTCCTCCTCGGTAATGACGATTATGCTATCCTCTGTCTACGTGTTGGGACTCTGGTTGGGAGAACTTTTCTGACCCATTGCCTGCCTGCCCCAAGCTGAGCACTCAGAGGGCAAGATAGTATGTATGCTTGCTTTGTTTGCTGCTCTATACTCAATCCCTAACACATTGAAGGTGCTCAGTACGTGTTTGGGGTTGTGTGTGTATGTGTATAAAAGAAAGAATGAGAAACATAAGACTGAATCATCCAATTACTACTGAAGTAGACTTTTAGGAAACTACATTTCCTGGGAAGTTTTGACTTGCAAGGCTCCTAGGGACCCTGTCCCCCATCAGATTGGTCTCACCAATTCTCCTTTCTGTGGAGTACACATGGACCTCCCTTGTGTGTTTTCCGTACCTGAGGAATACGGCAATAATAAGAGAACACACAGAGGGTCCCCGTGCCTTCAGAGAACGGCCCTTTTCACTGAAATTCCATTAACACCCTCAAATGGGTGGGCTTTAATTTCCCACCAAACAGCCTTGTTTTCCAAAGGTGAGAGGCTCTTATGAGAAATTGTTTCAACTGTCTTTTAGCTCTGAGTTGGAAGTTCTTTTGAATGAGGGCTGCCGTTTGTATTTTAAAGGACGTGGGGGTTGAAGAATTATTGCCCTTCTCAAGAGCCTTTAGGCGTGCATCCCATCACAAGGAGTGAAAGACTACTTTAGTCAAAGTAAAGGGCAGTAATAACTAGCACTTCAACCTTAATCACTATTGCTAATTCAGCTTATATTAGTTGTTTGCCTACTATATGAAATATTTAACATATATTTTTATCTAATCCTCAGAACAGTTCCAGAAGTCTTTGATTCCCTCCAGACATATAAGGGAACTGAGGCTCTGAGAAGCCGAGATGACTCCCTCTAAGATCATTCTGTAAAATAAGTGCCCAGGTCAGGAATCAAACTCAGGCAATATTAAATGTAGTTCTTTCCCTTTGATGTTTCAGAACCAAACTGAGAGCTAACCTGCTAGACCAGCTGATATCAACACTGGGAGTTTTTCTAGACCAGTGTTTTGCTTTTGTGTTCCGTGGAAACCTGGGGCTGTGGAGGTGCCTTGGGGCTGAGTAGGTATGGGAAAGGCTGCATAAGTAGGCCCTTACCCCCTGCTGCCAATTCAAAAGGACTGCTTTTGATCTTATTTGGGTTTCCAAGTGACCTAAATTGTAAAACAAAACCAGCTTCTAGATACTATTTAATTTAGAAAAAAAAAAATCCGTTGGCATTTTTTTAAACGAGTATTGTTGTAGGAAGAGGTCGAGCCACACCAAGCAAGACTCACCTCCTTGTCTAGGTCGGTTGTCCAAAACCAGAACAGGTTGCATAATGTCCTTCAAGCAAATAGGAACTGAGAAACAGAGAAGTTGAAAAACACATGGGTGTGGGCTAGGGCTGTAATAGAGACAGTGCAGTCCAGTGCAGAGATCACAGAAGCAATTAGCCCTGCCTGCCACCCATGAACCACGCAGAAGCCCATTCTCTGCTATCAAGCTGGGATGGCACAAGGATCCCGACCGGCCAATTAGTTCTTGGTCCCTTTAGCTTACAGGCTGGCCTTTAGCTTCCAGCTGGCTGCCACTGTCACACATGTCATTTCTGAGAGCAGCAGAGTGAGTGGGCAGCATCATGGCAACCAGTCTATGAGCCATTGGTTCCCAGCTTACCAGGGACCAGCACTGGGTCCCTGCTCTGCTCACCTACTGTGTGTCAAGGCTCACACTCCACTCTCCTCGTCCTCAGGGAGATCGCAATGCAGTAGGAGGAGATAGATGTACAAGCAAAGCTTAACGAAGAAGTTGAGCAAGCAGAGAGGGAAATGACAAGTGAGAGAGGACTTGATGTATTAATGGAGAAAGAACCAGGGGATCTTTTTGTTAGATTATCCAAAACTTGAAGGTGTGAAAGATTGTGGGGCAATTATTCTATGTGGCTGTGGCAAAGGGAAAATGATGCTCTTTCTTGTGTTCCTTTGTTCTTGTTGTTTCCTCTGTCTGAATCATCTCTGCATTGCCACTCGAGTCTTCTCCTTGCATTTCATCTGCCTAACTCAGATCCCAACTAATGGATTTCAACTTAAACCCCGCTTCCTTCAGGAATCCCTGGTATGGGACATCCTAACACGCATTCATTTGCAGTGATTGTCCTCCTTTGTTGGACTGGAAAATCTTGGTAAGCAAGGACTGTGCCTATATGTTCATTACCAGAGAATCAGTGAATCATGGAAGACATAGCTGCAAAGGTGGGATAAATTCAGATACCTTGAGTTTGGACTTCATCCTGGGAGTAACCAGACCCCTCTGAACTTACTAAAGTAGGAAAATTACATGATCTGATTTGTACAGAAAAAGATAATTGGTACCAGTGTGATAACTTAATTACACAGTTTCAGAGAGGTTGAAATGAAATAATAGATGGATGTAAAAATGCTTTTCTAAACTATAAAGTGCTTATCCAAATGGAGGGCATAGCTACTACTATCTCTTCTTTTTTGAAGCCTGCTTTTCAGAGTTAGTACTTCAGTGAGTGAATCACCTACTCCCACAATTTCTAATTCTGATTCAACTAGAAATTTAATGATTATTTCCACTTTACCATTTCTCCCAGAGTGAATGCAGGTAAAGGGATCTTAGTTACAGACCTGGCCTCTCTTTGCATTTCAATGGGTTCCCAAGTGGAACTGCCAAATTCCTGGGTGCTATTAAAATGGGCAGCATACCAACAAAACCTGTCCTCATCAAAAATTCAGGAAAATAAAATAAAAAGATGTAAGGCCACATTTTCAAAGGAATTCAACCCAACCCCCTTGGTATTTTTTATGTATGCAAAATGGGGGTTTATTTTGCACCTGCAAGCACAATCTCTAGAAGCCAACTATATCCTCCCAATTGCCAAGGCTTTAAAAAAAAATCTGCCTTTCAAATTCAGCCCAGAAACCCAGTAATGAAACAAGGATGAGGTGGAGGGCTGCCTAAAACTATTTATAGGAATATTGGGGGAGATAATTGCTATCTTGTGGCTTGTTCTGAAATACCTCTGCTTGGTAGAAATATGTATGCCACACATCAGAGATTGAAGGGAATCCTTAAAGATAGTGAATCACTTGAACTTCTCAGGATGAAAACTTGAATATTTTTCTTTTCCTTCACCTATTTTTTAAATTAGTCTGTGTAATGTGCTATGGAAATTTAAAATTCCTTTACGCATGCATGCATTCATTCATCTTTCATCCAAACTCACAGAATTAACTTATTTAGCACCTGCTAGGTTTCAGGCTCCTTACTAGGCTCTGAGGATCTAGCAAGGAGCGTGAAGACTGGTCCCTATTCTCCTAGATTTTCTGACTGAGTATGAAACCCAGCCAGCTGATGATCATTCAAATAATTTATGACAATTATAAAATCTCTGAGAGAAAATACTGTGTTCCACTGGAAGGAAAGCTCCATGAGGGCAGGCAGTTTTGTCTGTTTTGTTCCTGCTGAATCCACAGTTGCTAGAACAGTCCTGAAATGTGTTTTTGCATGGATTTTGAAACACAGAGTTTACTACTAGACGATAGAGAGAGCCCCAACATAGTGAAGTCCAAGAAAGTGGGCTTCTGCAGGGATGTGACATTTAAGCAGAGACTAATAATAAATTGATTAAGGGTAGACACCGAAAGTGAGGGGCACAGAGAAACTGTACCCTTGAGGCACTGAAAGGAGGCTAGAGGCTTGAAGAAGTGTGTGCTGGCTCTTAAAGTCCTGGTCCCTGGAAAAGATTTGGTTGTTGATAGAAACGGTCATACGATAAAGACTGTAGACACACTTAAGTTCCAGCAGAGTGTGGTAGGTACATCGTGAATTAATTTCTTTCTACCAATTAATGAATGCTTATTCATGCCTACTGTGTGTGCCAGGAAGAAAGGGGCTGTCGCTGACAAAGGTACAGAAACTCTATAGTAGGTAGTCTCCTTGAAGTTTTATTCAGTGGCTTTGCAGAAGCAGCAGCGGCTTCTGAACACCCAGTCCTTGCTGTCGCTTAGCTGTGAGAGAGGAGAGAGGAGACAGTACAGATGACAGAGCACGAAGGTGGGTCTGCTGTACAACACACTGAAATCAGGAGACCTGGTCCCCACTCCTGTGTATAGGACTATGGGGAGTCACTTCCACTGTGCTGGCCTCAGCCCTTACACAGTAAAAGATTATAATCCCAATAGTTAAGCATGTAGATTTTGGAGTCAGAGTGGAGAGAAAATCTGTGTGCATTTAATAACTGGCTTCATGATCTTTAGGAAATGCTGAATCTCCAAATAAATGAAACCCATAAGTAATGCAGAAACATTAAATATGCCTGCATAGAGAATGAAGTGGGAGGAAGTTTAGGAAATGATATATAGTATGGGATTAATGAAAGGTGGGGTCATTGATTAAATATTCCTCTACCTTTGGATTTGACTATTTTTTCTACAATGTCTAAATTGCTATTTTTAAAATCAGAATTAAATAGAAACAGTGGTTGTTAGGAGATATTTCAAACATTAAAAAAATTACAGCATTAAGAAAAAAAAAAAAAAAAGAGAGAGAGAGTGCGTCACCTAAGCTCTCTGAATTAAATGTGTGTAATGCATCAAGCACAGTGGTTATCTCATAGTAAATTCTGCCTCAGTTCTCTCTTCTGCATTTATTTATTCAACAAACATGTCTTGCAGGGCTAGTACATACCTGGCCCTAGGATAAGTAATAAGGACCCAGCAATGAATTAAAATACTAAGAAAAATTACATGTCTGCCTACTTCAGGTAGCTTATTTTGATTATCAATTGAGAAAAATGTATGAAAATGTTTTGTAAATCGGAAAGTAATATACAAGTTGTTTTTATTAATCCTGCCAATTTATTGATCTTCATCTTCAAGCATTTATAGAATTGCAAGTGAAATCACTTGTGGGGCTGGTCAAATACAATTATAAAAATTTTAGCTAGCACTTACTTTATTTCTTATTAAGTTCTTGGTGCTATCCTAAGGACTTTAGATGCATTAACTCATTTCAGCCTTATCACAGCCCTATGAGGAAACTGAGGCCCAGAAAGATTAAAGCACTTCCCCTAAAATACACAGTGGGAAGCAGCAGATTCAGATTTGAACCCAGGGTGTCTACCTCCAGACCTTGTGCTTGTAACCACTATCCTACGTAACACATAGCACCAAGATTTTTTTTTTTTTTTGGAGACAGAGTTTCAATTTGTTGCTCAGGCTAGAGTGAGTGCCGTGGCATTAGCCTAGCTCACGGCAACCTCAAACTCCTGGGCTCAAGCAATCCTACTGCCTCAGCCTCCCAAGTAGCTGGGACTACAGGCATGCACCACCATACCCGGCTAATTTTTTCTATATATATTAGTTGTCCAATTAATTTCTTTCTATTTTTAGTAGAGACGGGGTCTCGCTCTAGCTCAGGCTGGTTTTGAACTCCTGACCTTGAGCAATCCACCCACCTCGGCCTCCCAGAGTGCTAGGATTACAGGCGTGAGCCACCGCGCCTGGCCTCAAGATTTTTATTTCTTTGTGAGATTAATCATTGTTTGCTTCCCCTCCCTTCCTCCCTTACAGATTAAATCATATGCTCCATGCAAAAGGGCTGAGACCATGTTGATTTTTACCCACTGTGTCTAGAACAGTGCCTGGCACATAGTATGTGCTCAATAAATAAATGTTGAATGAATACTTTCTAACAGCTTAAATACACCAGTTGATGCAACCAGACTGACTTCAGACTGAAGAGCAACAGAACCGTATCTCTGAAAGGGCACAGGATGGTAAAGGAGAGAGAGGGGCCTGGTCTCTAGTAATTTCAGATCTGCCCAGGGACAATATTCAGAAAGAAGTAAGGTTTTTTTTTGCCTAAATTCATTCTGATGATCTAATTTGAAATAAGGACTTGATTCAGTGGAATTTGGTTCGAATCACATAGTTCTCTGAGAACCATAGCATTGACAGTGATGGTCTTTGAGAGACTGAGATCACTTGGTCCCCATGCCTGTATGCTGTAGGTGTGCAACTTGGGCTAATTTGGCCCCTTCCATATGCTGCCACTCCTTAGGATTGCTTGGTCCTGGGCTAGATACTTTGCATGTGCATTTATGTCATGTTTTCCTTAAACCATCCTGCTAAATCCTGGGCATTCTCCTCATTGGACAGCCAAGGAAACTTGGGCTCAGAGAGGTGAGAATGACTGACTCAAGATCTCAGAGCTGCTCAGTCACTGAGCTGCAACTGGGCCCCAGACTTCTGACTCCAGCTCCCATCATCTTTTCTCTTCATCCTGCTGAATCGTTGGTAGCAACAGTGTTATTCCCCAAACATCCGCAGTTGCCCTGCCTATCCATGATTTCACTGTAGTCAGAGCTGTTCTTGTACCAAAAGACTTAGAGGAAATGACCCATGCATAGCCCACAGTCCTCTTCCTTACTCACAGTTGTCAAGACCGTAGTTACATTTTTCCTAGTGTGACACTAGGAAATAATGGTGACCGCTGGGCCATCAGAAGGCAGACCAGTGGCTACTTCCCCAGCAAGCCCTTAAATAGAAGGGACAAAGCACTGCTTCCCTCCAAGTGTTTGCACCTCTCCCGGGATGGCCTCTGTGGGGCCTGTGCCTCTAGGAGAGGCAGCCCTGCTGCCCTGTTTTTTGCTGAAGTCCTTGTGTGGGTTTTTATACAGTGTCCGTTAGTTAATCTTCCTTTTTAAAATATGGTATTAGTTGGAATTTTTATTTTAATAAGAGAAGTTATCAAAAGCTGCAAGAACCCTATTCTTCTTTTAATGCCATTTCAGAGAGGACTTCTGAACGAGACAACAAAGATGCTAATTGGAGGCTTTGGTGTTTGCATGTGCAGTCACACAGTGTGGTGGCTCTAGGTCCAGGCACCAGTCCTCGCTAATTATAACCTTGCGCAAGTCCTTTCAGTTTCCCGAGCCTCAGTTTCCTCATCTGGAAAATTCTAGTCTCTCCTCTGTGCAGTTGCCAGAGGCTTTGTCTTTAAAAACAAATGTTCTTATCACCAATGCCTTGGAGCCTCCTGTACTGGATACATCCTATTGCAGGCCACTGACTTAGACCTTGGGAACTGGGCCCCAACTTATTTATGCCCTTGTCTTATTCCACACCCCATACACTCCAGTGCCCTCACTTGTCTCCATTCTCCTAATACACTCTGCTTTTGCACCCACTGTATCCTCTCTCTGTCTCACCTTTCCTCCTGTCTCCTCTGATAAGCCTCATCCTCTTCTTCAGATTCCAGCATACATGGAATCCTCTGGAATTCTTCCTTCATTCTCCCAGTTGATATGTGTGTGCATGTGTGTGTGTGTGAGAGAGAGAGAGAGACAGACAGACAGACAGAGAGGGAGAGACAGAGAGAATTGAGCCAGGATGTGGATGGGGGCCATTCTGGGTGAAAGGAACAGCTAATGCAAGGGGAGAGAGTTTGCTGTGCTGAGGAGTTAGGAGAAGGCCAGTTCCTGGCATATAGGGAGAGTGGTAAGAGATGAGTCTCTAGATTTAGACAGGGGTTGGGGGCCATGCTCAGGATTTTGGCTTTTATTCTTAGTATGGTAGGAAGGTATTGAGAGGCATCATTACATTCTGTTTAATTCTCTTGCTTTAGGGCCATGTTTCTCTTCCCTGCTAGACTGTTAATTTGTTGAGGGTGGTGCCATCCTTCGACTCTGCCTCCCTTACTCTGTCACAGGTGGATGATTCCTAGTGAATAGACGAAAGGAAGGGAAGGAGAGATATGTTAATGAGCTGGTTTTGTTTCCAAACCCAAGCTAAAAGTTGCTTACATCCCTTCTCGTTTCTTCCAGCTCCTGTTTTAATATCCTTTCACCTTATTGGTGGAGGTTTGGCAGGCAGAGTTTATGGAAGAAGCAAATTTTCATTTATAGTAGTTTATGTTTATTATATGTATATATTCTCATTATTTTATGTGCGAAGAGCGTTTCTTATGTGATACTCTTTTGGGAGATAATATGCAATGAGATCTTCTATTTCATTTTTACTAACACCACTGCAGTTTGCTAAATCATCACCGTCAAACCATACTTTAATTTAATCTACTTTATTGCTTTCCAAAGCATTTCCTATGAGTAAGATTACATTCCCTGGGTTTTAAAAATAACTGACTCTAAAACACGCAAGTGAAATTAAACAAACGTTTTGTCCCCTTCAGCCTTCTTGTTGTCTATGTGTCTGTCTGTCATATGTGAGTAATGGAACTTACTGACGTGAGGTGAGGAGAAGAGGAACATACTCGAAGGGGACTTAAAACCATGTGCTCTACTGAGTAGTCTTGGAATGAGATGAATTTGGCTGTACTACTTGCTGTAAAATCTGGCTGTGCTACTAATTAACTGCAAGACCTTGGGCAAATTACTTAATATTTTAAAGCTTCAGTTTCCCCCATTTGTAAGATGAGGATAATTGTACCTAGTTCAAGTGCTCTGTACATGTTGTGGTTTTAATATCAGTTTTTACAAAGAAAATGTATACAATGCCTGTCAAAGTTCTAGCACACGGTAGGTGCTAAAGAAACAATAGTTACTACTGCTAATAGTTAAAATCCTGTGTCTTACTGTGTGGCTTCAATCAAGACATTGAACTTTTTGTGCCTTCATATCCTCACCTCTCAAATGGGGTAATGATGGCAGTCTACCAAATATGTACATTTGTGTGGCTCAAATGAAGCCATGAAGTGCTTAGAAAGTGCCAAAGTGCCCACTGGTAAATCCTCATTAAATGTTAGCATCTATTATTACATTATTAATAATATCAGTTATTAGTAATATTAGTTATTATCACGTATAGTTGCCCCCTGCTTTCAAACACAAAATCAGAGTAACATTTCAGACTACGTAAAGGCTAAGTTTTGAATTACTCAAGCAAAAGGACTATATCAGACATTGATTCTTCACTTTATATAATGTACCTGCAAGTCAGAAATATTTTTCATTTCTGATTTATTTTAACAATTGCCTTTGTTGTGGTAACTGTAATGTTCTAGAGTCTCCGTTGCCACTTAGCTTGGTTGACCTCTTTGAAAGGTGCCCAATGACTCAAGTGACAAAAATTACCTTAATTAAACAGCATTGTCTAGACCAGTGTTGGGCTAAGACCAAGAATTATTAAAGCCCTTTCATTAACAAAAGCTTCCCCTCATTATGTTGTCCAGGACTTAATCAAATGACCAAATTATATTTGCTAAGCTCCCGAGCTTGCCAAGCACTCGCTGCCTCCCACAGTCCTTGCCTGGCCATCCCCTCCTACTACGTGATGAACTAGGAAAGAAAAGAGAGATTTGCTGAGAAAGCGAGCTCAGCAACCTCAGCTCCCCTCTGGCTGTTGTACGATGGTGAGGATGGCTGCTCTGAGCTAGTGTGGATAAAACCAGCCACTCCATAGACAGAGAGTATGCACTCATCGGCCAGAAATGCTTTCTTAAATACAGCTTTATACAGGTAGAATTGATATACAATAGATTGTACATATTTAAAATCTACAATTTGAAACATTCTGACATATGTGCATACCTGTGAAACCATTACCACAGTGAAGATAACAAAACACCCATCACCTCCAAAAGGTGGCTCGTCCTCTTGTCATCAACC
>VBSM01000529.1:40217866-40281508 GCA_008086735.1 Cheirogaleus medius | reverse complement strand
GCCTCGGCCTCCCAGAGTGCTAGGATTACAGATGTGAGCCACCGCACCCGGCCAGGAGGGATTTTCTTTAAATCCTCACACAACCCTCTTCTTTATCGCCATTTCATGGCCAAGGAAACTGAAGCTGAGGGTGGTGGCCCAAAGTCACACAACAGGAGACGTTCTGATGCAGCTCCTCTGACTGGAAGCCTGTGTTCTTCCCACCTCTCTGGTGGCTGGGAGCAATGCAGGGGCTGGGAAGGAGCCTGACTCCGATTTTAGAGAGAACGGGGTTCAGCCCCAGGCTGAAGCACCTCCAGCAGTGAGATCGGACACGAGTTGCTTAACTACTTTCCATCTTAGTTTCCTCACTACACAGTGGGGATGTGGTGGTAGGGGCATCATGTTCTTGAGAGAAATAAAACGTGCATTTAAGTGATCAGCCTTGTATATTTGAAGTACTCCGTGAAAGTTAGGTATCTTTATTACTGCTCATGTACTGTGCTTCCTCAATAAACATATGTGAACGAAGGCAGAAAAAGTCCCCTTTAGTATTAAACAGACACCCTTGTGTTGAGGAGCGTGAGAGCAAGAGAAGAGAATGGAAAGTCATGTTGAACTTTATGTGGCTGTTCTGAGCCAGCAGATCGTTGCCTGGCTCCTACTAGACTCAGTAAATGTTTGATGACTACGTGACGGATGGATGAAGGAACGAGCGTGCTGTGTCAACAGCAGCAACAGCATGATTCAGAGAGACAGGGAAGCCCAATCAGGCAAGAGTATACTATGTCCACACATCCCATGGATGGCAGAACTTGGAAAGATATTTTCTATTCATTACACTAAGACCTAAGACCCAAAGGTTATTACACTTTCGACTGTTACTAATTACCATATGTACAAATAGGCATGTAGATGAGAATGAGCCCCTTGTCCTGTCATCCGTCTGTAAGCAAAGCCTCAGGATGCTGTGTTGGTTGCATCCTACATGTCTGAGTGCTGGAGCCAGCAGTAGGTGTGGCTGTGTCCCATGGTTTCCCGAGGGCTGGCTGGGGATGTGCTCCTACCACATTCGCCCTGCTGCCCAGCTCTCTGCATGGCACACAGCTGCCACCGGCACCAGACCGGCGTGTTTCAGAGAACAGGAGAACTGGAATTGGGCACTGAGACTTGGAGATGTGCTCAGGGTGCTGGCTCAATGAAAGGAAACCTAAGGTGTTCATGGATTTAGTTCCTTAACAAATACTCAGAGAGGGAAAGGGACTTTTCCAAAGTGACACAGTGTGTCAGAGGAAGAGCCGTCTGTGGCCCTCCTTTTGCAACGGTCCTTCCGTAATAGTCAGCAAAGCCTTTTCTTTGATCATGGTCTTTGAGACATCTAATAATAAAAACATCTAATAGTAGAATAATCTAGTACTTACTGAGTGCTTACCATGTACCAGGGGTTATTCTAAGCACTTTATATGAAATCACTCATGTAGCCTTCCCTATAACCCCATGAACTAAGAATCACTATTAAACCCATTTTGCAGATGAAGAAATGGGGGCACAGAGAAGTTGAGTAATTGAGCCATATCACTAAGAACTGCTGGATCCAGGATTTGAACCAGAGTTTGGCTCAAGTGACCATATTCGTTACACTGTGGTGTTTCCCCTTCAAAGGCATTTGTTTGTGAAAAAATTAATGAAATAATTAATTAAAAGAGGAAATCTGGAAATCTTTCTAAAGACTGTACAGAAAAAGGTTGTTAGTGCTTTGAAAAATACACATGCTGTGGATGAACCTGCAAGACATTAAGTGAAATAAGCCAGGCAGAAAAAAACAAGTACAGTGTGGACCCACTTGTACGTGAGATCTAAAAAGGCCAGACTCATGGAAGCAGAGAGTAGAATGGTGGTTCCCAGGGCCTGGGGGTGGAGTTGGAGAGGGTTGGGGAGATGTTGGTCAGAGGGTGCACAGTTTCACGTAGAAGGAATAAGCTCAAGAGAATCTATTGGACAGCATGGTGACTATAGTTAATAGCAATGTATTACTTAAAAATCACTAAGAGTAGAGCTTAAGTGTTGTTACCACACACAAAAAAATGTGAGGCAATGCATATGTTGATTAGCTCAGTTAAGCCATTCCAAATGTATGCATATTTCAAACCATCATGTTGTGTACCATAAACATATGCAATTTTTATCTATCAATTAAAAATAAATTTTAAAAAATGTACAAAGAAAAATGTTAGATATTAGATATTGATGGTTGCCAACATTATGAGTATTCTAGGAACCACTGAATTGCACACTTTAAAAGGGTAGATTTCATATGTGAATTAAACCTCAATTTAAAAATACATATGCTAATGGACTTATAAAGATGTTATCAAGGGAGGACGAACCCGCCCACTGCACAGCATCAGTGTTGCTCTGACCCTCAGTGGAGGAAGACAGGGAGGTAGCTGTGAGAGATGGCCGTGGTACAGGCAGAGAACAGGGGACACAGGGATCGTAGTGCTTAATAGGAAAGAAAAGTGGCCAAAGAAGAGTAAGATGCTGCTGATGGTGATCATGATGGCAGCAGCAGCTCACCCTCACTGAGCCCGTACTGTGTGCCAGGCACTGTTCTCAGTGCTTCCCCTGTGTTAACTCCTTTAGTCCTCTTTCTTGGATGAGAAACCTGAGGCCCAAAGAGGTTAAGTCACTTACAAAGGCTCACATCTAGTAAGTGAAAGAGCTTGGATTTGAAACCACATGTGGCCAATTTTTAACCACTACACTCCTAACCATTGTACTGTGCTGCTTGTGTGACCCTAAGAGCAGTTGTTATATTTATGGTTATTAGCTGTTGCCATGCTATGTTGTTGTTATAGTACAGTCCCCTCTTCAATTTCACATCCATCCTATCTTTTGATCTCTTTCTTACAACAACCCCAGGAGATCAGTCGGGGTAGGCATTACTATCCACATATTACAGATTAGGAAACCAGTGCTCAGTGACTCAAGTAGAGTGAGTCACTGCCCCATGAGGACCAAATGTCCTGTCTCCCAACTCTGCAACTCCAGGCACCATGGTACACTGTCACCTTTTCATTGCTGTGCTCCTGCATTGTGATCAGGATGGAAAATTAGTTTTGCACCTTGAGGCACCACTGTTTTGGAGGTGCCCGTGGCACAGAACTTTGATTAGAGACAATGGAACGATGAATAGTAGAACACTGTTTAACTTCCTGTGACAAGGAAGGGAAGGAGAGGGTAAAGTGAAGCCATCAACAGAGGAGCATGTGGGTCTTGGAGCGTCACCCCAGGAGTGTCAAAGAGGTCATAGTCATGGTGGGGCTCAAGAAATGAAACAAAGGTAAAGGGAGGGCTGATGAACAACAAGACCCCAATAATGTGTAATATAGAGAGACCCTGGTATAGACTGTGTTTAGGCATAATTATTGCTGATTTGAGTCTTTAAGTTCATTGAAATATACCCTAGAAATTCTAATATCTGAAAATGTGTCAGCTGCACCATCTTGTGAGGTCTCTGAGACGTGGGTATCTCCATATCTCAGAGGAAGAAATTGTGGCCAGGAAGCTAATGGCATATGACAAAATGCAAAAATCATGAAGTAGAGAAGTCAGGGTCAAGTCCTTAATGAAGACACCTATTTTCTAGTTCCTGTCTCATTAGCCTGTGTTGCCATCACTCCTGATTCTATACTCCCTTTCATTGTCGTGGCAGCCAGCAACTCACGGGGACATATGCACAGTTGCGCTGCTTCACTCTGTGCTCTCGTGAACCCTGCCAGGTAGTATAGCCGACATTCATAGTTGGGCTTTCCAGATAAGGAGACTGAAATTCAGGTAAGTGATGGGACTTGCCTGACTTACTATGCCCTTACCTCTGGCACAGAAGTAGCTATCTCTGGACCTGAAGACTCATCTTTAGATCATAAATCCTTTGTACTAAAGTGACTTATAATTCTGAAGTATTCCCAAATCTGCATTTTGGACAATTTGAGTTATTAGAGCCCGTAGGTCAGCAATGTAGCACATCACCCTCAAGACCCCCAGCAGAGTCCAACTTTGAATTGCATGTGGTTCTGCCTCTCCATACTACCCTTGGGATGATCTTGAGGGGGGTAGTGTCTGTGTTTTTCTGTACATTTCATCTTAGATTTATTGGATTTGAGCAATAAATATAAGTGGAAGTGGGTTGAGTTGTTACATATTGGGGAAAGGTCTGAGTAGGCATTTTACTGAAGACAGAGTACACTCAGGACTTGGTGGGTCTTCCTGAGATTTACCAGGACAGGCTGGAGCTTTTTTCTTGAAAATAAGCAGGGTAGTTTTAAGGTCTCGAGGACTTGGGTTCTGATCCTGGCTCTGCCCCTTCTTAGCTGTGTGATCTTGACCAAGTCACTTGACCTCTCTGTGCCTGTTTCCTCATCGACAGAATGAGGTTTATAAGGCCTGCTTTCTCGCTTATTAGGGGGTGACCATCCTCATGGAGTGGGAAGCGCTTTGCATGTATTGGTTACAGCGGATGCTGGCTTCTTCCCTCCTTGCCTTGCCTTTCCTTGTTAACTCTCTTTTCTAAAGCAGCGGTTCTCCCTGGACCAGCAGGACAGCCTTACCTGGAAGCTGGTCAGAGTCTCAAATTCTGAGGCCCCCACCCCAGACTTACAGAACTGAGAACCCTTTTCCTTAACAAGCCCTCCAGATAATTCTAGCATACACTCGAGTTTGAGAACCACTGCTCTAAAGTAACTTCCCTTTTGGTCTCTGCCCCTGTTTCCAGATGTGGAGCAGGGACAAAGATCGACTTGAACGCTGTGCCTCGGGCTCCCAACCCTGCCGGGAAATAGGGAATTCCTCTCAGTCCTGGCCTCAGCTGCCACACCCCCTCCCCCCCAGGCAGTCTGCAGGGTCCCTTGGGCAATAACGGATCTTAATGGCTGTTTTCTCTTGTTTATTTTTTTCCCCTTTGCAATTCTCCAACAACAAATACTGAATTCCTTTTCAGAGCCAGGCCAAGTACCCAAGTTTTGGCCAAGCCCGCCTGTCTTTTTAATATATGCGCCTGTTTCTCTCCTTGGACTGTGACCATCCATCCTGTCTCCTCTCCAGCTGGTTGGGGCATGGGCCTGATTTCTGCTCATCGGTGACAATGTGGTGGCAACTTTGTATCTCTAGGCTCGACATGGTGACCTGCCTGCCCTTTCACTGTCAGAGATGATAAGGGGCTCAGGAAAGCAGGTGGCAAGAGCTTGGGACAATCTATTAGGGTTAGTGATTCCTGTGAAACCATTTGCTCCAGACAAGAAATTCCCTACAAATAGCTCTCTGTCTCAGCAAGCCCGGGTCTGTTATCCACTAATTATTTTTGGATTAGGAAGGGCTAACAGGACTTGGCCTTGGAAGGTCAGAATAATTTAAGTAGGTAACTAGGTTGCTGCAATCCCTGGGGAAAAAAAGGATCTCTGAGACCAAGGTTTCAGCAACTTTGATTGAAAGGAAACCATGTACTTGTTTTTCTCTGATAAATGTTGATAAAAGGCTGCATTTATATGATTTTCCAAATGTCAATTATTATCTCTTGCAGTAGAACCATTTGGAGGATGATGTTTCTGTGGCATCAGCCTCTAAGTTCTTAGGGTGGAAAAAGCAGATTGTGAGGGGTAGGAGAGGAGGAAAGAGACAAGTTGTTTTGATCGTGGGGACGAGAGCAAACGAGGGTGTTGACGGAGGCAGTGGAGTGCAATGTCAAGTAGAGGCCAACAGCCTGGACTGGAATTTCTGCTCTCTGCACTTCCCCCCTCCTCCAAGCTGTCAGACTTTGGGAAAATTACTTAAATTTTTTAAGATTGCTGATTTCTACACTGAGGAAAATAAATAACTACCCTTATGACAGCATTATGAAATAATAAGTGAGAAATTGTTTTAAGATGATCTATTTTAGCAAAGTGCCTGGTACATAGGAAAGAAAGACTCAACAAATGTTAGCTCTAATTACTGAAGCAGTAGTAGTGAGTTAACATGGTGGGTGCGGCAAAGAGTAAAATCTAGGACTCTGTCTCAGGTTTCTTTCTCGAGTCATCAGTTAATGGAACAGTTTTAGGTAATGAGAGAACAAACTGGAAGAAAGCCCCAAGACCAGAAAATGTCAAGGAGAAGCAATGTAGATGTAATGGAAAGGCATCGGGGCTTCAACTTGTTTTTCTGGAGATCACAGACACACACATACCCCTCCGTCTTTGATGATGATGTCAGATAAATGAGGTGTGAGAATATCCCAGTGACAGCTCTCATTTTCTCTGGGTCATTATGAAACACGCTGCAATTAGCTGTGAGCCAAACTCTGGTCTTGCTTATTTTCATTAGGTCTTGCTTTATTTTCACAGGATACTTTTTCTCCCCACTGCTCCATTTAAAATTTCTTTTTTTTTTTGTCCCACCTTCTCCTATAGATCACTCACATCTAGCCACTATCATATATCATGATGGACTCATGATGAAAATTTCCAATTCAGAACAGAAATGATTAATTCATTTACCTGGATGGGAGATCTAAGTTCATTGTGACGAGGACCGTCAGGGAGACAGCTTGCCTGGGGGATTCTCGGCACCCGACTCAGGGGTGATGCAGGGACACTGAGCACAAAGGTACTGGCAAAAATAGTACCTACCTGCGTGGGCAGCAAGGAAGAGGTCGTTGCATCTGAGGACGACCTTTCTCTCCTCGTGAGGTCTCTCTCTGCCTCTGTCTCTCTCTTTCCCCCTCTGTCTCTGTCTCTCAGTAATCCAGTCAGTGCTGAGAGACCAGCTAGGATCAGCCAAGCAGTTTAGAACCTCTTACCTGAATACAAACTAGCCTAAAAAATGAAGGAGCATTAGATATTTTTATAAACAGGTCTAAGTGGCCCTTCCCCTCCCCTGCCCCCACTCCTTATGATAAGGAGCCAGACAGACAGCAGGTAGAATCCCAGCTGCACCATTTATGAGACAAGTAATTTTTGGCAAGTTTCTTGACCCCTTTTTTAGCCTTCATTTTAAAGTAGAGATAAGAACATGTATACAAAAGTGCCATATATTTTCAAATTCTTCCCTTAGAGATGCAAAGGACAAGATAACTTCGTCAGCCCCAAGGGAGGTGCACTGTCTGAGCAGCGGCCACGTGCCCCAGGTTTTTAGCAGTTGTGTGTTCAGTGTCCTATTCCAGGAACCCACAGCACATTTACATCTTGGGCACGTACAGCTTCCAGAATCATCTGCAAATCACTGCATAGGGTACGGTGCTGCATGGTGATGTACTGTGTTTTTTTTTTACAACCAACTTTGTTACATAGATGATGTGAGTCTTTATAGAGATGTCTCCATTGTAAGGCATGCTAGATAACTCAGATGGAAACAAGAAAATAGATAGTGGATAACATCATGCAATAAGGTCCTCTTGGTTGGTTTGGGTTACAGATTTGAGTCTGAGCTTCCTAGTGGTCAAAGGGAAAAAGAAAAAGACAAACACAACCTGTTTTAAGATTCAGAGCATCTATAGAGAATAAACAATGGTCTAGGGAATCACAGAAGGTATGCACTTCATTTAAAGTATGTGCAGATTTGAAATTTTATGTGCAATATGAAGTTTTACTAATATTCTAATTTAAAAAGTGGAAACTTTACATCCTGGGATCTTTTAGATCCCATCTTTTTTGGGGGCTATTGCTATAGCCATCAAAATTTGACAGTCCACTTCAAAATGGAAATGAATCAGCCTTGAGCTGAGCTTCTAGGAATTTTCAAGACCTCCCCCATTGACAGCCTGGTATTCAGTTAAAGAGCATATATTCCTCCTTAAGTAATTGCCACAGAATAGTTCATTTCCCGGCAAAGCACCCTAAGACTCCTGGCAGGCCCTCACTTAGAATACAAAGTGTCCTACTCTGCTAACAAAACTTCACTAATTATAAAGTTCTTGAAGTTGAGTACTGGAAGAAAAATGCTTCGCACACTTTACAAATAATGTGCCTCAGTGGGGTGAATGCTGACTCGTGCATTTCAGGTTTTGGCTTATTTGGATATTCATAAGGGTCCCTCTTTGCTGATTATGTCAGCACAACCTCTTTATTGAATTATGGATTGGGTATTTAATCAAGGCCTGCGCCTTATTATTAGCTACGTAACATTCCATTGTTTCAGTGGAAAATGGAACGTGTAAAAACCTGATTCACATGAAAATCCATTGGGCCACTAATAAATAATGTTTTACAGTGCTCTCTGCTTTTATGTCCCTATAATCCTTATCTGCCAGAGACATGACGATAAATAAGCACCTCTTATGCTGTCCAACTGGGGACAGTGCTTCTGTCAAAGCGGCGGAGAGCTGGACACCGAGTGTGGGTCTTCGTGAGTTTGTCTTTCCTGTATTAACCCTGGACTCGAGAGTTGGGCTGTTTTGGAGCAGTGCTGACATGTATTGGAGAGAATTTCTATTGTAATGTCATCTCACAGTGAGGAGGTTTGGTTTAGTTTAGTGATCCTGACCAATTGGTTGTAGCTTAAACTTACATAGAACACTTAAAATACCATTATCGGGGCCCAACCTCCAGAAATGTTGATTCATCTGGTCTAGGATGGCCTTGGTATCTTTTAAAATGCCCCGGGTGATACTGATACGCAGGCAAGACTGAGGGTCACTGATCTCTGCTCTCGGGAGAGCAAACAGTTAATGGGCAGTGATTTCATGCCTTGGAGCAGTGAGTCCCAGCTCCACACCAGGCTTTCTGAGGATAAAAATCGTCCATGGTTCTGCTTCTGGAATCTCATACTTGGGGAGTCTATTAAGGCATTCCTGGCACGGGGGAAAGATTTCAACTTGGAGTCCATGAAATACAGGTGTCTTGGTACCTCCCAGCTGTGAGACCCTGGAAAAGCTGCCTCACTCTCTGGAGAAAAATCAGAAACCTTGCTTTATTATGAATTTGGAATTTCTTACTCAGGAGACAGCATTATGATGAGCTCAGTGCTGGAGTACCACCTTCTGGCTGTGTTAATATTACTGAGCCTGAGGTGCTAAAAAGAGGATGTCAGTTTTTGCTTCCCAAGGCTGTTTGAAGATTTAAATAAGATTACAGCATAAAGCACCCTTTATGTGGCAGGTTGTTCATAAGGTTTGTTCCCATTTTCGTGTCTTGGTCCCCTGGAATTGCTACCTCTCATCTTTCTTTCTCTACCTCCTTCTTATATAACTCTTGGAGTTCCTGCATTCTCTCTGAGAAGCTGTCCCCTAAACATTCCCTTCTCTGTCCCCAGGTCTCCAAGCCAGAAGCATGTTCATCGTAACAGTCTGCATGTTCTGTCTTCCTGTGTTCATTGCCACCAGGGCCGACATGTAACTGGTCTTCAGGCCTCCAGACGGCCTGTCCTGGTTCTCCTTCTGCAGCCGGTGTGGCAGTTGGAAGATGCAGTTATAGAGAAGCACGAGAAGTTTCAGGAGTGGGAATGCCCAGGGTGCTATGGGATCCCATGAGAAACCTGAGAAAAGTCCTTACATGTTAGGAGTGAAGGTGGGGGTGCACTGAATTTCAGAAGACTTCCTGGAAGACATGCCTTCTCAGCGGGGTTCGCCTGGCACAGAGAGGGGGAGGCGTGTTTGGGGCAGAGGAACAGTATGAGCAAAGATCCAGGGATGAACGAGAGCTTGGTGCGCTCAAGAGGATCAGGGAGACAGGGTTCTGGGGTGGGATGCAATGCCAGCACAGTCTCTAAAGGAGAGCCAGTGATTGTCCCTGGCTTATCTGTGACCCCTGCTGATCTGTCTTTGTGCCTCAGTGCCTCCAGAGTCCATGTGCTCATTTACATTTGTTGGGTCATTGCATTCCTGGGGCTTAGCGGGTGAGAGCATGGCTGTGAGTCGGGCAGAAGCAGCCATCCTTGAGTGGGTGGTATTTGAAATGAATCATGAAGAAGGGTGGGTGTGATTTTTATGAGTACAGGTGTGTGTGTGTGTGTGCGTGTGTGTATGTGTGTGTTGGGGTGTGGTGCCACGTCAAGAAAGCACATCACAAGCCTATGTGCATCCAGAAGCATGGGCCCAGTGGAGCATGTGATCCATATGTGCTCCTGCAAGGCTGGAGCATAGGCCACGTATGAGGGAGGAGGACTTCCAAATAGGTGGGGAGAGTGGAAATACCCTCACCATGCAGAATCAGCCAGCCCACCCTACCGTATTTTTGGTAACCTTGCCTTCTTTACTATGAAGCCTGTGATTACAGAGGTTTGCAAGGCTAAGGGTCTGTGGCTTTATTCTATGGGAAGCCATAGATGGATTTTAAGCAGAGGGCAGGGATGGAGTGGGGTGGCGTGATCAGATAGGCATTTCAAGGTGATATTCTAGCTGCAGAGGGGAGGATGAATCAGAAGAGGGCAAGAATGAATGCAGTATAACCTCTAATCTGTTTTCTCTCCCATCTAATTAGAGGAATTCTTTTTCTCCAAAATATATTATGTGCTTCTACCTGAATCAGAGAATTATAATTTGCCCTGGCCTGAAATACCTGTGTTTAGCAAAGGGCTTTCTCCCACATTCTCGTGACTTGGATTGGAGAGACTATGCTCTTCTGGTATTGAGCCCTTCCTGTTTCCCTAACAGGGTGCCCAAATGTGGGGAAACAGGGTTTCTGGCACTTTGTTTGTTTATATAATGGGCAAAAATTTTGGAAAAATTGTCTTGTTGATTTCTTTCATAACAATAAGGAAAAGTAGAGAATAGTGGTTTTATAGCTCACAAGTTATTATAAAAATCATGTTATTAGATAGATCCCCTCCCCATCATTGGTCTTATCTAATGATATCCCTTGTATCCTTTTCAGGCCTTGAGCCAATGGCGCCTCCTCCAGGAAACCTGGATTCTCTCCTTCCCTCCCTCATCTACCTTCTTCCAGCCTGGGATTGAAGTCTTCTTACATTCCTAATCCTGGTTTGGCTGTAATGTAGAGCGCTACCTAGCTCCCCTGGAAATCATGAGGAGAGGGATTACTCATTTTAAAAATTCTTTTCCTACATAGTAAAGTGCTTGGTTCATAGAAGGTTTATTGTTCCAGGTGAGCTAATGTATAGCTTGCAAGTTATTTCTAACAGCTATGTCTGATGATGTGGTCTGGGGATGCCTGCATCCCATTTCCTAGTGAACATCTGCATCAGAGTACACCACAGGAAAAAGATGGACATGCCCAGGAACGAACTCATCAGCCCTCCCACCCCCTTTCAAATCACTTCCTTCCTTCTCTGTTTCATATCCCAGGAGATGGTACCCAGAGATGGGCATTTTCATAGCCCACAATCCAGGGGATTGTTGATTCGTCCCTCTCTCATCACATACAGTATTGGTTCTCTGGTTTCATCATCTGTGTATTTCTCCCCATGTTCCTTCCTCTCCTCCTCTATAAGGTTTTGTCCCAGATTAACTGTCTGTATTTCCCATAGTAGCTAAGCTTTTCCCTGCCTTGCAATGTGGTCTCCAGCCTGAAGTCTGGGTGACCTTTCTAAACCCACCGCCGCTCACGTCACCCTTCTGCTTAAACTGCTGAGCAGCCCCGGGTTCATCTTCGGGTTCTTCATGCTCAGGCCCCTCGCTCCCTCTCCAGCCTCTTCTGTTTGTTCCCTCACACTTTGTATTTTATCATGCAAAATTAAACACCTCCAGTGCTGTCCAAAGGAACTTTCTGTGATGATAGAAATGTCCTATGTCAGTGCTGTCCTGTATGGTAGCTATTCACCATGTGTGCTTCTTGAGCAGTTGAGATGCAGTTGGGGTGACTAAATAATCAATTTTCTAAGTTTTATCTAATTTTAATTAATTTAAATTTAAATAGCTAGTTTAATATATAGTTAAATTTATATGCTAGTTCCTGCTAGTTCTAGACTTAGGACATATCATGCTATCCTATTCCTCTGTACCTGAGCTCAAGCTTGTCTCTCTTTCTGGAATGTTCATTCCTGCATCCTTTCCCAAGAACACTCCTCCTGGTTCGATAAAAATCACGTCAGCCACTCCTCACCCTTAGAACACCTTTCCTGAGCCTGAGACTGAACTTGATGCTGGGTTAGCCCTGTGTTCCCCTATACCATGAAACTAACGTACATTTTATAGTTGCATTGTGCCATCTCTGGCCACTGCCTTTTTACTTCTAGCACCCCCATTAGAAAGTGAGGTTCTCTAGAGCAAGGACTAAATCCCTCTTCCTGGTATCTCAAGAATACATATAGCCCATAGATGCCTGGCATATACCCAGCAAGTGGCCTTAGGATATGGTTTAAAGTTGGCATATGTTCTGAGCTCCAGCCTCCTTTCTGCTACCTACCAATTTTTTTCTTTTTTACCTACAGCTTCAGCCAAGTCCCTTGACTCTGCCTTAATTTTTTCACTTGTGGATGGGGCATTGTAATTCCTTCATTGTTCAAGAGATCGTACAGGTACCTGGGCAGGGTAGGCACTTAGTCATTGATAGCTGCTATTGTTAGATGTTCTGTATATGTTTGAGCCTCTGTTACAACAATTCCTCGAGTACTTGAGTGCTCAGTGTGTTAAATGCTTGATTTGCAATGTAACATTTACTTTTCATGACAATGCTAATAAGGCAGTTATGCCTATCTCCATTATGTATTTGGAGTTATACTCCAAAGTTAGAAAGTGGCTTAGCTGGGACTCAAACCCAGGTTTGCCTGACTTCCAAGCCCATGGCAGACTTCCTCACGCCTGTTTTCACATGTGTTTGCACTTAATTCCAGGTAGCAGCACACATGTTCAATTAACAAAGCAAACCACCAGGGGAAATAATTTTAACACAGCCAGCAGAATTTCCCTAAACTACTTGGTTGTTTGCAGTTTTTTAGGTAAAGAGATAAGGAAACATTTAATCCATTCTCTCAATTAGGTTGTGTAATAGATTGTCATGGGCATTTTCGGGATAAATGTTCAATGATAGTCTTGTGAAGTACATTGATCAGCTGCTTCTCAGAAGTCCCATTGATTATCAGGTCTGTGTAAAGCAGAGAGACTGCCAGGAGCTTATCCTTGGAGGACTCAAAACTTCAGTCTTTGAAGGCAGCTCATAGGGCCATCAAGCCTGAGGCCTCAGTTTCCTCATCTGTACCGTGATCCTTGCTTTTGTAGAGACTCTACTGGAACCTGGATTCTGAGACTTTTTATTAATACCCCTGCATTCCTTCTCCTACAGCTGCTTTTTGTTTTCTGAACATCACTTCCATTTCCTGCCCTTTTATTGTCTACTACATGCAGACTACCGGGTGACTTGCTCTGGAAAGACAGTGCTCACTGAGATAGGGCTAGACATTTGGCATTTGAGTAGGGGACAGAGATAATGATGCCTATACACAATGGTAGCTATCAGCTATGGTAATTAGCATTTGCCCTATATCAGAAGCCTTATAGTAATTTATTTAATTCTCACCACAACCCTATGCATTAGGTATTAGTATCCCCATTTTATCATTGAGGAAACAGACACGGAGAGAGTATGTAATTTGCCCAAGCTCACACAGCTAGTAGGCGTTAGAGCTAGGATTCAAATCCAAGCATCATAGTTTTAGAGTCTTTGTTCATATAACCACAGTTATATCCTGTTTCTCAATTATCATACAGATGATTAAAGTATAGAGTCACATTGGATGAGTGGTATGGGTGGTTCCCAAACTAGTCTGCGTCAAATTCCCCAAGAAGCATCGTAACAAATACCGCTGCAGTAAGTCACCCTCAGCTTGCTGAGGCTGTATCCCTAATAGAGGGCCCTGAAAATGGTGTGCTTTCTTAAAAAGTCTCCAAATGATTTATATGGGCAGCCAGGTTTGGGCATGGCTACCATGAGAAAAGAATGTGTGACATGTTAGGATGATGCAAATGAAGAAGTGAAAGAAAGGTTAATTCTTCTGCAGGGAAGTGGAGCAGGGGAGAGGGGAAGTGTTAAGAGGAGTTGGAGTTTGAACTGTGCATTAAAATAGGAACATTAGTTAGCCATGCAGAGAATAGGGCCAGCTTTGTTTCTTTCATAGGAATAAATCTGGATCATGCACGGGGGATTGTAGATCCTGAGGTGAGAGAGAGAGAGAAAGAGGAGAGAGGGAGAAAGAGAGAGAAGCCATTATTTGCATTTCACTGGAAGTGCAGGGAGCTAAGTGACATAGTTTTGCATTGCTGTCTAGGACTGAAGTTAGCATAAAAGACTCTATCCTATGTGAAATGATTTCAGGGCCCCAAAAAATGGCTTCAGAAAATCTTCACCCACCTGTCCATAAATCATAAAACCTCTCCGTCAGAGCTGCTTTTTGATTTGAGCCTTTTCTCCCAGCTGAAAAACAAAAAGTTCTGTGTTGCTGACACATGAAAACATTAAACATTAACACTTAATGTGATTAGTGCAGCTGTTTTAACCGTGAAAGCATATACCTCTAGGGACATATCAGAATGGGGAGGTGGTGTGACATGAAATTGTTATTAGCAAAAAATTACAGTTAAAACTAATGGAGAAAACTGAATGAGAAGGTCTTTGGTTGGGGGACAGACAAAGGTGGGGTTTAGGGGTAGGAGGCAAAGGCACTGATGATCTATCCCTCCCCTTTGCTGTGCCCTGTCACCTAAGGCTGGCCTTATCTTTTCCAAATCAGGTTTGCAAAATTGTTCTTGGAGTTTCTAGAAAAGCAGAAGTGAAGATTTACAGCTTGATAGGAGAATTCACACTTTAGCCAGGGTGTGAATAGGGTGTGTTAACAAAGGGGCTCTTGCAGGGTAGCCTTTCTTTTTCCTCCCCCCTCCCATTCCCCTAAGCACTAGAACTAGTTTGTGAAAATTGGTGTGCTGCTATAATCCTCTAGTTCACAGGTTAATATCCTAAGGATGGGTGTCTGCCATCTTTCCAATGATGTCCTTGTTTAAACAGTACTTTTCCTTACTACATAGAAAAAAATTTTCAATTTAATAGCTAATCATTGTCTCAAGTGCACAAAATTGTTTCCAATATGCATTTTTTTAAAAAGGATTTCACCATTTCCCCCTTGGCTTTCAAACCAGGTAGGATTGAGAATTCAAGGTGATTTATTTTGATGATTTCAGTAATAAAACCCAAGAGGGAAATTGGTTCATAGTGAATACAGCCACTTTTCATTAAATGCAGCTAAAGGCCCAAGAATGAATCTGAAATGGAGACTAGATCTGCCATTTAAATCAGGGACAGATATACAATTTGCATCTGACATAAATTCTCATCGGGTTGTGTTAAGAATATGGTCAGGCAGGGAATGAAAATTAAATTGACTTCTCACCTATTGTTGTCCCTCCCCAAGCTCTGCTCCTCTAGAAGTCATTAATGGTTGCACGTACAAAGGGTGGGATGTAGCCCTTTGGGGTTTCCTCGGTCACGGAGATGTTTAGCAGATTGCTGCTTTAGGCACTGATGCACCATTCACCTCGCTGCAGTAGAATCTCCTTTAAATACAAGCAGCAGGGGCCTCTTGGAGCGCCACAGCCTGGAAGAGCATCCCCATATCATTAAACAGGGTGTCCAGATCTCTCTCCTAATCCGCCCCAAACCCCAGGTGCCTATTCGCTGCGTAGAGTCAGGATACTGAATTTCAAAATTTATAAATCAGCTCGAAGGTCTGTTTGGAATCTGATGATGACACCCTTGTTGAATTTCCTGAAATAGTGGGTTCTCTTAGATTCTCCTTCCCAAATAAATAAATTTCATTTTTTCCTTCATTAAAAGAAACCTAGGTAAGTCCATTGCATTTAGTTAAAACCTTTACAATATGCTATTGTGTATCTCATTCTCAGCTATCCTTTAATCTCCAAAAGGTGGAGAGGGGAGTTGGAAATTGCTAGCCTTTATTTTGTAGCACCTAATAGGGACCACGGACTATCTTAGGTACATTATAAATGTGACTGTATATCTGTTTTTCAAGTTTTTTAATCATATAATAAAAATAGAAAATATTAAAAATTGAATAAAACATAAATGGATAGCCTAATGAATGACTATAAAAGGAACACCCAAATCAAGACATTATCCCCTACCCAGCACCCCAGGTTTTCCCTGTATCTCTTCCCAATTCTAATTGCTTCTTCCCCTCTAACAGAAAGTCTCCTGTCTTTTATAATGCTTACTTCCTTGCTTTTTCTTATATTTTATCCATAAATAAATAAATTCATTAATAATTAGTTTTATTTGCCAGATTTTGAATCTCCTATAAATGTAAGCACACAGTGTATATTCCATTGTGCTTTTGCACAACTTATGTCTTCATGATTTATCCACATTGTTCCATATATTTGTAGTTCATTTATTTTGATTGATATGTAGTGACCGTTATATGAATATACTACAATTTAAAAAATCTATGCCACAATTTGGAGCTTTATGCTAAGACCTTTTCTTTTTTATATCTTTCTTGGTACACATAAACTTGCAATTAGGTAGGATGGAATTGCTGGGTCAGAGGAAGTGTACATGCTTTGTTTTAAATAGAGTCTATATAGTTTCAGCTTTATTATGTTTTACCAATTTTCCCAAAGTGATTGTTTCAGTTTCTCTTCTTATAGTGAGTTAATGTTGGTTCCTGCCTTTATCAATGCTTGTACCTTATCAATAAAAGTACTTTTGGACTTTCATATATTTTTTTACCCATGACCATATTTATTTCTGTATACTTTTGTAAGGCAAATTGTCATAGCCCCATTTTACAGATGAGAAAACCATATTTTCAGTTTTTGAAAAACATGCCATAAAACAAGGAAAACCTGAAAGAAACTTAAAAAGGACTGAGTAACTCAATAGTCAAGGAATGTCAGTGACCTAAAGTTTACTTTATACCTGTATTGTGATTTAGAAGAGTATAGTATTTGTGGCACTCGAAGATCTGATGTATCTTGTATTTTATTGCTTTGAAGGGGACATGCTTTTGGAAAAAAAAAAAAAAACTGTGGAATGGCTTGTACTTGGATCAGGATAAGAAAATAAACAGTGAAAAACAAAACCAAAACAAAATGAAAATAATAATGAGAACCTTCCGCCCACCTTTTACGGAATCCTGATTCTGCCTGGAAAACTGAGCGGCTTCCATAACTTGTTACCAGTGTTCTTTTCCTGGGCTGTGTGCTTTGGAGTTCTTGAGTGAAATAAGAGAGAAAGCTAAGACTGCTTTGGTTTGCAGTGTCTTGGGAGCTTTTATCATTGCTCCAGGGCCTGCATATCTCCTGCCCAGTTCTAAGTGGACATTGTGGATACAGAAAAAACATCTTTTTCTCACTACCCATATATTTTTGCCTTCTGGAGTCTTGTAAATTAGACTGACAAAAGACAGATCAGCAGCAAGAGAAAAACAGAAGTTTATTAACATGTGCATCCTGCATATAGATGGGGGCACTGGGATGAGCAACTCAGAGGGATGGTTAGAACTTGGGCACATATAGCTTCCTAACAAAACAACAAAAACTTTTTAGAATAGCAACAAGATAAAAGAAAGGACTTTGATGTTCTAGGCCAGCGAAGTGTAGAAAGGTAAATATAAAGGGAAACTAATGGAATATACTGGCTAGCTAGTAAAGTCTGTTATGTAGATTCCTCTGGTGCCATCTTAGGGCTGCTAAGGGTCTGAAGTTGTCTTGGTGATGAACTTCTGTCCTTCCTTTACACATTCATGTCCTGCTTTTGGGAAATTGGGGTAGAGCAGAGATCTCTTTTTGTATCTGCTTCTTCTCAATTGCCTTTAGCTCAAAATAATCCTTATGCAAAAGTGGGATACTTGGGGGTGGCATATTCTGCTACCCTTCATGGACAGAGTTCACATTAGAAAGATAAACCTCCTTCCTCACCCTGCTCCTAAGACCTTGTTATTTGGATATGGTTTCCCCAGGAGGTTTCCTATCTTCTCCAGGTGAGCTGGCTTGCAATTCTTTGCCCATAACTAGCAGGATTCAGAATTTTCTAGACCTTTAGCAATCAATGCCTCCCCATATTAATGAAGTAAATAAGCCAAATTGTCCTAGTAATATAGATTTTACCTATCACATACCCCCCAAATGGTGTAATATTCTAAAACAAGATTCAGATTATGGTGGAGGCTTTTTGTCTAATATAGAAGGACACCCTTCTACAGCCTCTTGTTTGACCCTCCCAACAATCCCATGAAGTAGATAATACCATAACCACATTATAGATGGGGAAACACTGCTTTGGAAAGGTTAAGTAACTTACTCAGAATCATACAGCTAGAATATAGTGAAGTCTGCATTTGAATCCAGGTCTGTCTACATTAGTCTTAACTGCTATGCTATAATGCTTCTAATCAGAAAGGAAAAATTCAAGCAGGAAAATCCAGCCTTTTCAGAATATTAGCCTGGAAGCTGACTTTCCTAAAAATATGGCTTTCCTAGGCTGCCATTCTGATGGGATTTGAACAAACTGCCCAGTATTTGGTACTCTCTGCAATTGGCTAAGAGCATTTATAAGAATTTTGTCAACAGACAGCAAGCACCTTAATCATCTGGAATTTGTACATGAAAACTATTATCTTTCTGAGAAAGTCTCCAAGTTGGAACATTGTTATGCTATTTTAGAGCCCTATTATTTCAGAGCAGATAGGCTATGTAAATGGTTAATATTTTCCTAGTGTTCATGAAGGAGCTAAATGCTATAGTTATAATTTGGATGTAATTTTTGGTGGTAATATAAATATGGCTCTATTTGAAGTGGGTTGAATTTGAAAACTCATGAATAAATTCTTTGACATAATCAGAATTATATGGCAAAGAACTGACCTACTTTGCAGGAAGACTCCCCCAGAGTTCCTTAGCTAATAGTATGTTAACCCAACAGAGAAATCTTCCTGCTAATAACACTTATCAGGGAAGATTAAAATCTGTAGTTTCTCAGGTAATCCAAAAAAATAATTTAAAGCCTGAAAGCATAAGAAAAAAGATTTGTGTCTTCCTTTACATTTTATCTCAACTGAAAATATGTAATAAATGTACATAAAGTTACTGATCTTTTGATCTCAAGTCAGTATAAGGACTTTCCTTGACCTTGAATACAGTTTTGCTAATTGCAATGCTGTGTCATCTTTTTAATGAAATATACATCCATAAAACATATCTTCCATGATTTCTAGTTTAGGTTTCTTTAAAGTGAACTGAGGATTTTAAAACACTTGGGAAGTAAGCCAAATGTAGAATCCTTGTGGGTCTGTGTGCTTTTTCATTTACTTTTTTTGAGTAGCCCTTTCTTTTAGCAACTTTCCCTTTTTGATTGTTTCTAAACATTGAAACTTGGTTTTCATAGAAATAACAACTCCTTTTCTTGTTGTACTGACATTTCACCGATTTATGACATATTTAAATAATCATGTACTACTTTAACAAGTACCTGCCATAAACAGGTTTGGGAACAAGTGTATGGGATTCTTGGTAAGCATGTAACATCTGTCTCTGAATAGAACAGAAACGAAGTAGCCTATCTGGCATCAGTGTTCAGAGTGGAGCGGGCACCAGGAGTAAGAAAGTAGAGTGGTGGCCAGCGCAAAGCATCAGTTAGCTCAGCAGACCTGCTCCCGTACCTCCCGCATACAGGTGTTCAGAGGATTTGCCATAGAGTACAGTAAGGCATATAAATAATGTCACTAACACACAAGAAAGCAATGAGTTCGTAGTGGGATCTCAGAAAATTGTAACTTACTTTTTTCCTCTTTTTTCACTTCTGTCAATCCAATCGATACATGTTTATTGGATTGTTATTTTCTTGGTTTAAATCTCCAGCTTTTCTACTAGATTCTGAGCCTGCTGGGGTCTAAAGGCATGTTAGAGTCATCTTGTTCTCTCTCCTGTATTGCTTAGCACCTAGTAGGCCTCCTCAAAATGTGCTTTAATTCATACAGTCGAACTCTTAGGGGATAACTGTTAGGAGAGAGCAGCAGCGTCCTGGCCAAGAGGCCTGTGTCTGGGCTGGAATGCACAGAGCAGGTATTAGGGGATGGTATGCAGAGAGGCCGAGGTTACGTCTGGAAATACCAATGCAGATACCAAGTCTAAAAGGCCAGTGATGGACTTGTGATGGGGATCATGAGGCCAAAAGTTCTAAATCAGACCAATTTTGAAAGCACCCCTCTTAGAATTTCCTTCTTTTTTGTTTCCTTCTATCCTACTGCCGGATGAGATCAATTTATCAAACTTTTTTTTTTTTTTTAATGCAGCTGTTTGCTACCAGGCAAGAAGATGCTTGCAGAAGGAACCAAACATGATTCTAATCCTGGAGATTTCTTAAGGGCAGTGACCATATCTTACTCAATTTTAGATATATCTGGAGGAAAAGACAAATTAGAGATTTAATTTGGAAAAGCCCATGAAATTCCAGACTTTCAAATCAAGCAATTAAGACTCCACAGTCCCCTGCATGGACTGAAATTATAGCAATTTTTCCTTTTTGATGAAAAACATGTACTCTCTAATTGCTGGTAACTCTGTTAATAAGAATCTAATCCTCTTTATCTAAACCATATCTAAACAGTGAAATGTTATTTGGGCCTATGCCAAGTAACAAAAGAAATGAAATGGCCAATATGAAACATTGAGAGGAAGACCATTTTTGCTTTAGCCTGCCTTAGCTTGAGAAAGCTCTCTAGTGCTAGCCACAGAACACACAGGTTTTGTATAGTATCCCTTATCCGGAATGCTTGAGACCAGAGTGTTTCGGGTTTCAGATATTTTTGGATTTTGGAATATTAGCATATACATAATGAGATATCTTGGGACAGCACCCAAGTCTAACCACAGAATTTATTTGTTTTGTATGTACCTTATACATACAGGCTCAAGGTAATTTTGCAATACCTTTAATAATTTTGTGCATGAAACAAAGTTTTGACTGCATTCTGATTGTGACCCATCACATGAGGTGTGGACTTTTCCACTTGTGGCCACATGTCGGTGCTCAAAATGTTTTGGAATTTGGAGTAGTTTGGATTTCCAAATTAGAGATGCCCAACCTGTATTTTCCTCTCTCATCTGCTTCTTTCTTTGGCAATTAGACTCTCTTGACGTGTGGGCTGTTCCTGGCTATACCAACCCCTGACTTAGTATTCACATTGCTGTGGGGGTAAGTGGCAGGTACCAGGGGCTGTGGTGCCTCTGATCACTGTGCCTGTGACAACAGTCCTGCTTTTCTGGTGCTTGGATTTCTTATGAAGGGCTAACACTTGGGACCAGTCGTCAGTGGCAGCAGGTGGACCAAGCACCCAAGTGTTTTACTGTGGCCTTAAGTTAAGGCAGGCGCTGTGAGGTGGGAAGGGTGCAGATAGGGTGATCAGATACAGGTTCGGATGTTAGCTCCATCTTTGCCATTTATGCCATTTGGCCAAATCTTTTCACCTAACTGAGCCTCCACTTCCTCAACAGTAGGAAGGGAAACCTACAGTCTTTTTTATGGAATTGTTTTGGAGATTAAATGAGCTAACACGGATAAAGCACCTGTGTTATGGTTGAGTTTTGCCACCCCCCACACCCCAGTTTGTATGTTGAACTCCTAACTCCCAATCCCTCAGACTGTGAGCTTATCTGGAAATAAGATCATTGCAAATACAGTTAGTTCAGATGAGGTCATTAGGGTGGGCCCTCATCCAATGTGACTGGTGTCCTCATAAATAAGGGAAATTTGGACACAGAGACAGACACACAGGAAGAACATCATTTGATGATAACAGCAGAGATGGCGGGATGTGTCTATAAACCAGGGAATGACAAAGATGGTCAGCAAACCATCAGAATCTAGTGGGGGAGGCACGGAACATAGTCTCCCTCACAGCCCTCAGAAGGAACCAACCCTGCCAACACCTTGATCTTGGACTTCTAGCCTCCGGAACTGTGCGGCAATACATCTCTGATGTTTTAAGCCACTCAAGTTTGTGTTACCTTGTTACAGCAGTCCTAGAAACTAATATACATCTGTCAGTTGTATTTCTTGCCTTTATTCCACCATGTACTCCCTCCTCCTGGCTTCCTTTAAATATACTGAAGTGAGTGAGTGTGCTTGGGGCCTTTCTGTGGGGACACAGACCTAGGTTTGCAGCACATCCCCCTTCTGATCCTCCAGAGAGCACAGCGAAGGGTCGTCCTCTCTTCCTATGGCATGCGATGTGTATTTTTAATCCTGTGGGTAGTACGTGCAGTAATCTTCTGCACACACATCCTGCTGCAGTAGATTTGACAGTAAGACCTGCCTCGTGAGGCCAACCTGAAAAGGAACAGCAGATATAAACATGTCGCCATTCTTGTCATTTTGAAACATTTTTTGTAAGCATCTCAGAGAGTTAGGAAAAGAAGAGTTCTTTTCTGCTAGGCCTCCTGTTTCTCCTCTGGCAGGGAAAGATATTTGCAGGTGTTACGGAAACAGCAGGAGGTAACAAGGGGAGCATCTTCCTTGAAAAACATCCTGAGTGATTTGCATTGTGTTAACTGAGCACAAACCACCTCACTTAGTCATTCATATTAATTGAGCAATTTTAAAATGTATAATGGTGTTCCTTTGGGTTTGCGATCAAGACTGTGTCCCAGTGCTTCACTGGCATTGCCTTGAAATTGGCTCTGTTTGGTACAGCTTTGCTTTCGATCGATGTTACCTGGGAAAACCTCTGCCTTGGCTGGACAATAGCATCAGTATTGCTACCGTCAGCAGCTTTTTTGTAAAGAAATTCCGACTGTGGGAACCAAAAGCACGGCATCCACCGACTCTGGGGAGATTCTTCCAGCAACAATGCAAAATACAGTTTTCTCTTTTCTACCAAGCCGTATTGAACTCTTTGCCTTGATCTGAGGACCGAGGATCTCAGCTCCTTCAAGTGTTCCAGGCAGCAGTGAGGGAGCCAGGACCCTGCAGAGCGAGCCGCCTGCAGGCTGCAAAATTCCAGCAGAGAGAAGATTTTTGAAGTATCAAAAGCTTCACACCTGTGGGTGATTTCCATGCAGAGACTGAGAGCAAGAGTAGCCAACCCCTGACCCCTCCAAAACTCACATCTATACCAGCCTTTCAGGGAAGAGAATGAGCTCTTTTGTTTTCCCAGACATGGCAGGAATACAAAGAACGTGAGGTGTGTGTAGGATTGGGAGAGAAAAGGGGCAGTAGGTTCTTAACAGAGAGCACTGGAGCTGGACTCGGAGACCTGCATTCCAATCTTGCACCTGCCGAGTCTCTCACTGGGAAACCTTCTCAAACCCCCTGCACCTCCCTGAATCTCAGTTTCTTTATATGTCAAACAGGTTAATAATAAGTACCTGACAGAATTATGTGCAATAATGTATGTGGCTATGCCTTACGCTATGTGTCAGCTTGTTTTCTCTCCCTCTGTCTATCATGTTTCACATTTATTGAGTGATTACTATGTGCCAAGCACTTTGCTAAGTATATAATGTTTGTTAATTATATAACTTGAGGCAGTGTTAAAGAAACAATTACTCAGTGATACTTTTTAAAGCACAGCAAGGCAGACTTTATTCAGGACCACTGCTATAGGTATAGGGACAACCACCACTCTTAGCCCAATAGTGTCTATGTTAGGGGATCAAGAGAAATAAGTGAGATGATGCTTTCAAAGTAGTTAGCACAAAGCCTGGCACTTAGTGTTCTATAGATATTAGTAAAAATATTAACAAGAGCTTCTTGAAGAGTGAGTTTCTCTACAACTTCTGAAGGGATATATCGACCTGTTAAGGTTGTCAAAAACCTCAGTCTGTGGCTAAATTTTAGTCATGTTAGAAAACGCTGTTTTTGTAAATTAATTTCTGTGGTTTAATATGTTTCTGTTCAGCTTAATTATTTGGGTCTATTTCTTAAGAAACTTTTCAATATGAACAAAAGAGAAAGAGACATTTGGTAATGCCAGGAAATGAATAAGTTGTCGGAGAGAGATCAAGGGGAAAAATAACATTTTGGAAGGGACCACATTTATTACATAAGAGAGAACTGGGAGATAAGACAACCAAAAATCAGGACTGGGGGACAGGAAGGTGACAGGTACAGAGGTGATTTGACAGATGAGGTGAGGCAGGCTCTTGTTCCCAACAGAGAAAATGGTACAAGAAAATGCACAGTTGTGCGGACAAGTAGGATGTATTCTGGAACCTGGGTTTCCTTGGGCTTCACTTGGCCGAAGCGAAGAGCATAGCTCGGACAGTGGTAATAAAGATAAAGAAATTAGGTGTCATTCCAGTGGGAAAGACTGCAGTGTCCACAAGAGCAGGGGATGTGTCTGTTGGCTTCACCTCTAGCTCTCTGTTGCTTAGCAAGTAGAAGTATAATAAATATTTGATGAAATATTAGAAAAGTAGATCAGAAATTCCTGTTTTATTGAGTTTGGAGGAAAGCAAGAAACCACTGACAACTTTTAAATAATGGAATGACATAAAAATTGTACTCTCTGAAGAGAGATCTTGTAGTTCTCTATCAGATGGATTGGAGGAGGGAGGAATTACAAACAGGTAGACCGTGGAATTATCTAGGTGAGATATGAGGACCAGAATAAGTGTGGTGACTCTGAGGGCATTTTAGGAATATTATTTACAACTCTTAGAATCTGCGTGACATATATTGTAAGGAAAAGAGGAAATCAAAAATCCCTCCAAAGTTTCTAACCTGGATGAAGAGCAGCCTGCCTGTGGCATTCATGTACTTGACAGATGTTACCTGCAGTGTGCTGGGCTCTTTCCTGGACACAGAAGACCCAGCGATGCATAAGAATCACAACTGGTAGACCAGACCTGCAGATACATGCACAGCGTGCTGAGTGCTGTTGCAAATGTCGCTACAAATGGGTTACTAGATTGCTGTGACTACACTTGAACTTGGCTGGGTAAGGTTGTGCAGGGGAGGTGGCAGTGGAACTGAGCCTTGAGTGGGATGTGCCAGTCATATGGTAATCTCACTTCTGTACATACTAAGTTTTGGTCATTGTAAGAAATTCAGATGTCAGCATTTAGGGAAGGCAGATGGGAATGTGGATGTGGAGCTCAAGAGAGGTGTTAGGGATGAATATGTTGACTTGGGCATCAGCTAAGAGAGAATGAGATCGTCAAGTGAAAAAGGAAGAGCATGGACAGATCGTGGGAGAATACTCTGTGAAGGATCTGGAAAAAGGATGCACAAAGGATAAGTCAGGAAAGAGAGAGAGAACCAGGATAGTCACAGAAGGGTATGAGAGGTGACTTTTTCAGGAAGGAAGGGGCAGTAAGGTGTCCAGTTGCATGGAGAGACCAAGGAGAGTGAGCATGAAGAAAGGACTATTAGGGTAAATAATTTCCTGATGACTTTACTTTCCTGCAAACATATCCCATATTTCTAACTCTCTTAAGTGGCCTTCTGCTGTAGCTATCTCATTTCTAGTGATTATGGCACCAGATTATTTAGTTCAGAGACTGTCATGGTCGTGGTCACCTTGAGATTCTTCACTTCTCATTGACACTTTTCCCAAAAGAAGGGGTAAAAGACTGGCATTCCTAGCTCGTCACCCTTCCTTCAACCAGACTTACTCACTTTCTCCACCATACAGCTCTGACCATGTCATAATGTCCATAAACAAAGCCATCCTCAATAACCACAGAGAAATCTGAGCTGGCATTCAAATTCCTCCAAAATTGGTGCCCAAACTGCACAGGTGGTGGAGCATGGTGGGAAGAGCATAAACTTTGGAGTCAGGCACACTTGGATGCTGCTCCCTGGTTCCAGGCTATCTAACTTGGACAGTCCATGCTCCTCTTTGAGTTTCTTTTTTGTAACATGGGCAATATTACTGGCTCCTGAGGGCAATATTACTGGCCAGTAATGTGGAGTAGATACTACTGTGCAGAGTTAGATGTAAGGTGGTCCGCCCAGGCCCCTCACTTAAGGTAGATTATGCATTTTATTTGAGTTCTCGCTGTGATCTCACCTCTCCCTCAAAACTTTCTCAGAGGACCCTGGCTCAAAGTCATCTTTTCTTCCTCCCAACCTCTATGATACTGCTCAGTATAATATATATGCTAGTTATTCCTGGGCCGACCTGGGCCATGACTTCTATTGTTCTGAAACTTGTTTTTGTATCTTGATTTCTTGTTTCAATTTTCAAAGGGTTATGTATTACTACCCTGACTTGGTTGTAAATTCCTTGAGTTTACACAAAGGCCTTATAATTTACTGAACCTGTAATTTGTAGCTCTCTCTTTTTTCTTCTTTTCCTTTTGCTTTGTCTTTTAATTCTTTGGGAGACATGGTCTAGCAGGGAGAATACATTATTTGGAGTCAGAGAGAACTGGATTTGAAATAACTGGCATCCAAATGAGGCTTGTGTGATGTGGAAGAAGTTACCTATCCACTAGGAGTTCTATTTTCCTCATTTGTAAAACTGAAAATAATGCGTACCTCATAGGGTCATTGATGGCATCATAAACATTGGCATGATCGGTTCTCAGTAGTGATGTTAATCCCCACTGCCCTGGGCCTTGCTGAGTGAATATGCAGTGATAATTATTTCCATTTGTTAGGATTCCTTTAAAAGATTTGCTCTGAAATCCATTGCATCCTTTAGTTCTCCACTGAGGTGCTGCCTCATTCATGTGGCCAAGCCTAACCATCCATCAGAATGTCTAACTCTTCCCCCATGCTCCCTGTGCACATTGGGGGCACCTCGATTTACTATATTTCATTCTAAACGTTGCTTCTTCCACTGGACTGGGGACTTTTTAAAAGGGGTAATTCCATCTTGCTTGTCTCCACAGGGAGACAGCACAGGCAAAGTGGGAAACCCCAATGTGGAGACAAACAAAGCTGGGATGAATCCTGAGTGACTCCCATCTTCTCATTGGCTGTGTGAACTCAGGTTTCTTGACAAAAAGCCTGTTTCCTCCTCTGCACAAAGTGGTGTGATAACACTTCTAAGGGCAGTTGAAAGTTTTCTCCAGGCTAAATGAAAAGTAGCATATGTGAAAATGTCTATTGCTGTGCCTGGAATACCGTAGGTGCTTAATAAAGGATAGCCCCAGCCCCTCACACAATATCAGTCATGTGGAAGATGTTCACAAAACGTTGACCAAGTTAACCTAAAAGGGATTTAATACTTATTTCTGTTCTCCATTGATTGCATTATCCTATTACTGCTCATTATCAAAATTTGTCACATTTTTCTCCTTGGCAGTTTACTGCCGCGGTTTAAACAGCATTAAGATCATGCTTGCAGACCACAGTGAGCTCTTTGGAAGGGAGGTGCTTTGTTGAAATCAGCAAGGCTGTGTGTAGGTATTCATGCTTTTGTTATCTGATCAAAAAGACCTATATTTTTTCCTTGTTTGCAGAAAGGGGACAAAAAGAAGGTGTTTAAGTGATAATTGGCTGTTACATATTAAATTCATTGAAAACTAAGCCATGGAGGGGATAACATTAGACAGTCCTGAGCCTTGAGGTCTTGGGAAAAAAGCAGAGGAAAGATCATCTCACCTGAATTCTTTCTCTTTTTATGATGCTACTGGCAGGGGGGAAACTAAGGAGGGAGAATCAGGGATTAAGCGAAAGCCCCTGGGGGCAGTGAACTGGAGGGGCTGTCCACACCCCTTCCCTTCAGCAAGCATCCAGTGACTCTCTGCTACCAGATACACAGAAATCTATGCCTGTTATTAGTAAAAGGTTTCTAGTTGCAAGTTATAGAAATCAGACTTGAATATAACAGGGAGACATTTCATAAAGGACACCTCTTGGTCCTTTATGAACCCAAGGAAGGGCATGTGTGGGCAGAGCCTCTGGAAAGTTGACCCAGGGATTTGGAATCAGTAAGCACCCCAACCATGCTTTCTCCCGCTGGTCATTTCTTACAGAACATTTTTTCTCTGCCTTTTCATAAGATAGGCTTTTTCTTGGGTATTTACCCAGAGGAAAAAAAGACATTTTATTAAAAAGACATCTGCACTTGAATGTTTATAGCAGCACAATTTATAATCACAAAGATGTGTAAACAACCCATGTGCCCATCAATACATGAGTGGATTAATAAAATGTGATATATGTATACCATGAGTTATTACTCATCCATAAAAAAATGGGGAATTATACCTTTTGTAACAACCTGGATGGAACTGGAGACCATCCTTTTAAGTGAAGTATCACAAGAATGGAAAAACAAACACCGCATGTACTCACTACTAAATTGGAACTAATTGATCAACACTCATGTGCACACATGGTAGTAAAAGTCAGTGGAAATCAAGCATGTGGGGAGGTGGAGGAGGGGATAGATAAATTCATACCTAACAGGTACAATGCACACTCTCTGTGTGATGGACACACTTATAACTTTGACTCAAACTGTACAAAAGCAATTCATATGACTAAAACGTTTGTATCCCTGTAATATTCTGGGGGAAAAAAAACAATTGGCTTTCTCTTAGCCAGACCAATGGCAGGAAAAGACGGCCACCCAGAATTCTACATTTCCATGTTACTATTCCCATCTCAAAGAGTGATTGACTCTTCTCTCTGCTTAAATACTCAATTCCAAGGATGGTGTTCTCTCTAATCAACATAGCCTGGATGAGTTATACATCTGGTTCAATCAGGAGGAGCCGGAGGGTGAGTTCACACTGTATAAACACGGCTACAGTGGCCCTACTGCTAGGTGGGAGATGGCAGTCAGCTGGTGCTTTAGTCACTGAGATCTGGACAGGTATCTCAAAAGGTGTCCACCCTTGATGAGTGGGACAAATCCCAGCTATTATGCAATCCATGAGAGAGAAGCAATTTTAGAAGTGAGGAAAAAGAACCCCAAAACTCTGCGGTGCTTTTATATGGTGATATCCATGCTAAGAAACAGCCATATTTTTTAGCATTGACATAGTTCGATCTGAAATCTGGTACTAAATTTAAAATGAAAGGAAAGGCAATCATATTTATGGAGTACCTGTATGCCAGACAGGCCAGTCACTTTTTCACATCCTCACTTCATTCATAAACCTCAAGGCAGATCTCATCTATTCCCTGTTACAGATGAGGAAACGGGGGGGCCCCAGAGAATGCACCTGTCCGAGGTTACCATCCTAGATACTGACTTAATCGGGACTTGCTCTTTCTGCTCATGAATCCTGCACACTCTCCACGCAGCTGGAATTCGATCAGCCCTGAATGGAGCATTGAGCCACCAGCCTCTCTTGGCTTTGTCCCCATCACTGATTAGGATGACTTCGTGTTGGGAAGTGGCCCTGCCATCCACCAAGATGCCTAAGCCAAAACCCAGGAGTCGTGTTTGCTCCTTCCTTTTCCTGTCTCTTTTGAAATCTATGGATAAACCCGGTCTGCTTTTCCCCTGGCATATTTTTTGGATCAGTCCATTTTTCTACATCTGCTGCCATCATCATCCTGGGCTCGTCTCTCAGTGGGATGGTCAGCCCTGCTGCTTCTCCTTTCACTCTAGACGGAACACTCAGAAAACTCTTTACAAAACACGAGCCATGGCCCTGCGTAACGTCCCCCCGCCTGTGGCTATCCACTGCACTTAGAACCCAATCCGCCCTCCTTGCCCTGCCTCCCGCTTCCCCTCAACCTCCGCCCCACCGCTCCCCGGGATGGCTCTGCTCCGATCATACTGGCTTCTTTGTGTTTCATAAACAGACCAATCGCGTTCCCTCCTGGCATGACTGCCCTTTTCTTGTTGTTCACATCTCCTTTCAAATGTCATTCCTACAGAAACGCCTTCATGGACCAGCCTGTCTAAATTAATTGTCCCCCACCCTGTCCCAGTCACTCTTTGTTTCATCAAACTGTTTCATCCTCTCCATAACACTCATCCCTATCTGCAGTGATCTTGTTCATTATTTATTTACTTGCTCATTACTCATTATCTTCCTTCCCCTTCCGCGTCAGCCGTTCCAGGAGAGCAGGGGCTTCCTCTCTCTGGTTCACGGCTGTGCCCTGGGACCTGGGCCAGTGCTCGGCATGTAGTGGGCATTCGCACGTGTTTGCGGAATGAACGGACATAGGCTGGCCACGCTTGGAATCCAGGGAGTGGTGCCGGGCCTGTGTCCTCGCATTCATTAAGAGCAACCGTCGGGTGGGGGCACTTAGTCACTGTCTGTTCCGGCGCATTCCACTTAAATCCCTCGATCACTGAGATTTATCTCTGAGTTTAATCAAATGTAATTTATATTTCAGCCTCCTCAGTAAATAATTGATTTGCCCTCTCTGTTGTCTTCATCACAAATACCTCTTTGTACTCTAAAGAAATAATTTAATCAGTCAATAGTTACACACAGCCCTCTTGTTTAGAAGGCAGATGGAAGATAAAGCGTAAGTCTTGTTCACACCAGAATATACTAAGACAAAAATAATCTCACTTAAAAAAATACTGTGCAAACAACTTGGTGGCACAGATACCCAATTAAATCTCCTTGTTTTTTGTGCTTTTTTTTTTTCTTATTTTTCCTAATGGAGATGACCCCATGAAAGTTGTAGCTGCTGCAGAAGAAAGTTGTTGGCCAATTGCAAGCCACGCGTGAAAATAGAAACTTGTTCATTTGTAGTTTAATTAACCTCTGTGTAGGTCCAGGAGGAAGCTTCCAAATGCCTGGTGTGAACGCACATTGGGTGAGAACGCCACGCTGAAGGGTGAGCTGTTACGCACCGCCTGTGACCTCAGACTCACTGAGTGGATCCTACCCTCCCGCTCTTCTCCCTTAGTCGCTGTGGGTCCCTCCGGCTTCCAAACCTTGCTGGGATTCTTTTGTAATCCAAATCATGCAAACATCCTTTCTTTGCCCTTATGTGTTTCTCCCAAAGAAAGACTCTGGGAGAGGTAAATTTTACATTTGTTTTCACACATTTGTCTATTTTGAGCCTACTCTTTTCTGGAGCAGGAGGAGGGAGGGGAAGATAATGAAGCATCAACTCTGATGAGTGTGAAAGTCTCCATGGAGGCGTTCGCACGGGGAAAATGTATCTTTCCGCTGTCTGGAAGAGTAATTCTCAATATTGTATTTCTTCACGCAGTTTTAATTGGAAACATCTTAACTGTCCAATAATAGGGGATTGGTTAAATAACTTATGATACATCTATAGGATGGGATATTATGCGGCCAATAAGAATCATGTTATAAAAAATATCGATATGGGAGAAAATATACAATATACTGCCAAATGAAAAAAGGAAGCCACAGCTTTACAGTCTGAAAAATTATTTTGGAAAATGAATGTTTGTGCACTCAGAGAAAAGTTTGCAAGAACATCTACTCAAATGCAACCATAAATATACCTGGGTGGTGTTATGAGTGGCTTTCCCCTTTTTCCCCCCTCTTCTGCATTTGCCAAATTTTAAACCCTGAGCACATTTCACTTTGTAATTAGAAAGTATTGAAAAAAGTAGTTATTTTTAAAAAGTTGAAATGTAAAAAGTTTAAAAATACATCTGTTCTTTTTCATTTAAAATAAGGTCATATTCACTCATAATCAGCTCCCGGGGCTTTGTAGGTGCCTGGTCTTGCTATCATGTGCATTAGCCAAAGGGAGCCAAGTTGTGAACTTGGGAAAGGCAGCCCTGCTGCATCTCCCAGCTCTGGTGGCAGTGAAGCTGCCTTTGGGTGGGTGATCACTGTGCTCACTCCTTCAGACCAGGCCCAGCTGCCCAGGACAGCTGGGAAACACTCACCAGTTCTGCCAGGGGCCTTTGAGTTGCCTTTGGTGGCAAAATTATAGCTCTGGATTTACCTTCTTGATTCGGCTCAGCCTCATGGAACATCAGTGTCAGCTCACCTCACTTGAGCACTCAGTGCTGCCTCTGAGCCCTCCTCCCATCATTCTTGGATTATTGCAGGAACTTGCTGGCTTGTCTGTCCATAGCAACACCCTCTCTCTTTCAGAACCCTCTCCCTCAAATGCATTCCTACTGTCTTTGATCAAGTTCCCAGGAGACCAATGGCTGAGACAAAGGTTTGCTGTAGGATGCTTTAGTGGGGACTGTCCTCAGAATCAACACCGGAGGGGCAGAAGGTGGTGAGGTTGGGCAAAGTGAGCTGTGATGCAGCAGAGGCCTCCGCTGGGCGCTCTACCCAACGGGGCACACTTGAGTTGTCCTTTAGAATTGTCTCAAACTGAGGCATGGGTCTGGGCCTTTATATCCAGCCATCTAATCAACTGGTTATTGATTGGGTGTAGCTACTGGGAGAAGGGGCAAGTGGGGTGAGGGAGGCATGACCTTGGCTGAGGGCAGTTCCCTGAGAGCAACTCATCCGAGGGCCTGCAGGGGCCAGCATGCCACCTGAGGGGCCGAGTGCTCAGTTCCAAAACTAGATCTGGGTGGTGGACCACATATAGCCAGCAATTCACAGGAAAGGAAGCAAAAATATTGTGAACAAATAATGTTGGCCAGAAGCGGCACTGCTGTGTTGGGTGCTTCGCACACAGGACTTCACGCAGCTCGGACAGTAACCCTGCAAGGTGAGCGTCACTATCTTCCATTGCAGAGAAACAAAGTGACTCACTCTTAGCCAAGACGCTCCTGAGTGGCAAAGCTGCTGAAAACAGGTTTCTCCTGGACTCTGTTCTTCACATGCATGACCCTCCCTGTGCATGCTAGATCCAGCTGTCCTGTTGTGTTTCATATGCGTCTCTCAGCCTTGCCTGCAGCTGGGAAGCACAACCGTAATCGGGTCCTTTTGTTACAAAGGACAGAAACAAAAATAAAGGTAATGACTGTGGATCCAGACTTGGCCTTGGCCTCGAGCTTCAGACTCTCTTCCTGTAAAACTTCTTTTGATTAACATTATTTCTTTCTTGGCACTCCCGCCTCTGCCTTTCTTAGCTCTGTGATCTTGGGCCAGTCTTTACCTCCTGGAGTCCCAATTTCCTCATCTATAAGAGAGGATTAATAATGCATGTCATGCCAGGTTGTTATGAGGAATAAAAGGACAATGAACAAGGACTTACATATTATTTAAAGCCTGTCCTGTGCCTTGCAGCGTGGCATCGACATGAGATGAAGTGTTATGTACCTAGTGCGATATCTCACACTTAACGGCAACACATACTGGTTTTTACCCACTTTGCCTCTTGGCCACGAGGAAAAAGACGCAAACCCACTGATAAGAAGACTTGAGAAGTGGGTGGTGTCGTGCCATCCTCAGACTCCCAGTAAGCCAGTGTGTAAAAGCCTGCAGGTTTGAAGCCAGACCAGTCAGTCCTTTATTGACCCAGATGAGCAGCACCTACTAAGTTCCATAGCCTTCCTGGAAAGACTTCAGAAGCACTCAGCCGCTGAGGATGATCGCTGTCTTTACACCATCTTAAAACCAAGACGTTTCTCCGTTTTTCCCTCTTGCTGCTGCTTCCTCATACATGAAGACTTGATTGGCCATCTCTATTACTCCTGCCTTCCATTTGTCTGAAAAATGCTGGGAGTTGCGGAGCTCTGAGCCTGATTAATGATAGCAACCGAGACGTCGGGCCCTGCGACTAGAACTGAAACTTGATTTTCCAAAGTTACAAAACACTATGGACAGGTGTGTTGGGGTTGAGAGGCAGGGTTGGGAACTCTTGCTAAAGAAAGAGCCGTTTCCCTTATTAAATATATTTATTCATTCAGCACATACTGAGAATTCGTTATATGCCAGGCGGTGTCCTAGTTGTTAGGGACAGAGAGCAAATCGGAAGGAAATGTTGGCCCTCAGGAGCTTAAGCTCTCCCCAGGGGAGACTGTAAGGCCTCCCTTCTTCCTGCTTTGATGTACCGCCGCACGTGGAAAACCACCAGGTGTGGGAAGCAGGTCCCAGAGTTATTGGACATGAGGATCTCTTCAGTTTTTCTTTAGAGAAACTTAACACATTAACTTGCCATGTGAGGTGTATTTAACTCACTCGGCCTCGTGAAGCATGTGTAACTCACGCGTCTCTTTTACGTTGGGAGCCGCGTGGTGTGCAGGCAGCTCACGCTGCCATGCTGTAGCATACATGTTACATGATAGGTGGCCCCTGGGAAAAAACCCTGCAGTTGGTTCATGAAAATCTTAATTGTTGATGTTCTTATTGTTACAATTAATACTGACAATTTAATCTTATATAACTCACAGAAAACAACAAAAAAATAACAAATTTTTCATTAAATTAGAAAGGATTGTTTTGTTTTCAAAGTTTTTATTCTATTTCTGTAATAAAACACTGCAGCCCCAAGGGGAAAAAATTTTTTTTCTAGTGTGGCATTCATTGTGTTAAAAACGGTGCATAGACAGACACTAGTAGGAAATGGTTGGTCTACAGATTTGTTGGAGTGACAGGATGTGGCTGGTGATTGTTTTGTTATTAAGAGGTTATTAATAATGTCATGCAGTTTTTATAATAGATTTTTTAAAATCAAATTTTAAAAGACCCAGCAGGAAGGAAAAAAAAACAGAAATAAATGTTGGTAGATCCTTATCAGGGAAATGCAAAAAGGACCAACTATTAGAGGAGAAGAATTGGGTCACTTATAATTCAGTGGTTCCTAATCAGACTCTGCTTCAGAATCATCGGCTAAGCTTTAAAAATGCAGATTTCCAGGCTCTCCAATGAGATTCTCTGGAAGTAAGGCCTGGAATCTTAGCGTTTCACTTTGTACAGAAAGGTGTAAATGGACTCCAGATGCCTTTTCTACAGAATACCTCTCAGGAGTACCAGAAAAGACAATTTTTAAAGAAAATGTGTGCGTGAGTCATAGGTTGAATATTATTTTAGCTCTTTAATTAGTTTACCTTTTAGCAATAATGACAGCAGCCATGTTCATAAAAACACATTTTAACAGCCCCCTAAGTGTGTTTTTCCCCTTGTTCTGCTCACTACCCAGCTAGTTAATTACACAAAATCAGCCTTCTCTCCTACGCAGCCAGCATACGTAATTATTTGTCCGTTGCAGATCAACACCTGGATAATTGCAAGATAGAATTCGAAATAAAATAAGTTACCTCTGCTGCTGGGCCCTGAAATTCCCCCACAATCTGTTCTGAAATTGGACAACCTGACAGACAATAGGGCTCTTTCAGCAATAGATAGAATGATGTTGGACAGGCTAGGGAAGGGAAAAAAAAAAGCAACCCTTTGAAATTGTCTTATCAAGATGGATGGCCTGTGATTCAGATAGATATGCAGGAGGAGGGAGGATCTTTCTGTGTTAATAATTTATAAGGTGATCTCCCTATTTGCCTTCAGGAAGGAACATCCTGTTCTTAATTGCATCCTTATTCCCAGGCAACCAAAAAAAAATTCCCGGACAGCTGGGACTATTACTTCCAATGCAGTATAACTTTGTTGTGGTTAGCTTTGGGCCACAGGAGCTTAATGTGAACTATATTATTCAGGGAAGAAGAAGGCGGTAAATATTTACTGAATGACTACCATGTGCCGGGCAGTGTGCTAAGAGCATAACATATGTTATTTCCTATGATCCTTCTAACTACACTAGAGAGGGGTACAGATAACCTCAATGTTTTGCAGATGAAAAGCCTAACACTCGGACAAGTTAACTGACTTTCCCAATATTGCACACACAGGAGGTAGCATACCACGATTTCACTGCAATGCCTCCTGACTCCGAAGGGTTAGGCAGTCATGCCCCTCACTAACAGCGTGTCCTTGCACCAGTGACCTCACTCCTCTGTGCCTCAGTTCCTTCTTCCTCTCAGTATGTTGCAGTTCTTGCCTCCAAGGTTATTGAGAAGCTTAAATAAGACAGTTTATAAAAATGGGACAGAAATGCTCATTTTCAGGTATCCTCCAGCTTTTTACTCCTCCTTCCTAATTCTGGTTCCCCTATTATGGAAAGAATATTTGTGCCCTCACCCCCAGTATTCATATGTGGAGGCCCTGACTCCCAATGTGATGGTATTTGGAGGTGGGGCCTTTGGGAAATAATTAGCTTTAAATGAGGTCATGAAGGTGAGGTACTCATGGTGGGACTAGTGGCCTTATAAGAAAAGGAAGGGAGAGCAGCACTCACTCGCTCTCTCTCTTCCTCAGAGCATACACAGAAAGGTTTTGTGAGCACACAGTGAGATAGTGGCCATCTGCAAGCCAGAAAGGGGACCCTCTCCAAGAACCAAGTCTGCCAGCTCCTTGATCTTGGACTTCCCAGCCTCCAGAACTGTGAGAAGTAGATGTCCATTGTTTAAGCCACCCAGTGTATGGCATTTTGTTCTAGCAGCCTGAGCTGACAAGATATCTCCTTAGATGTTTAAGTATCTAAACACAGAAGTGGATGCTCAGCTAGATATAAGAAATGCATTGGAGTTAACCTCTACTAGATAGAGAAATACTGTAACTGTCAAAAGTTAAAAGAATTCACAGCCAGAATGACCACATTAGAAAAAAAAAAAATACTTATCTCGGCTCTTATATGGGTTTCTGTGGCCATGCTTCTTATAATCTATGAGGAGTGGGGGAGATAAAGGGAGAACAATCTTGGATGTGAAATATCTTTTATTTGGCCATTATCGGTCTTTAGTGAGCAGCCTGGAGTGGGAGGCCATTTAGGACTCCAGTGGACCCTGTGGGCTCTCTGCTTCAGTGTCATAAAAAATGCTAATTGCCTTCCTCTTTCGGATCCTGACTCCTGACAGAGGCACATGCTTTTTTGAAGCTTCTGCAAGGTGACTCCCAGTGTGGGACCTCAACATTGGCAGTGCCTTCTGCTCCCAGACAGAGACTTGGTGTTCTCTCTGACAGTGTATTTGAGGCCTGTTCAAATGGAGAATTTATTCAATGCCCTGGGAATTGGCCTGATTTAAATTCAGAGGAGAGTCCTGCCCTGGTTAGGAGGTGAGCAGGTTGTGATACGCTCTTCTCTAATGGCATAAAGCAAAGCCAACATTAAAATGACTATGGGTGTGACATTTACTCTATCCCATTAGAAATTTTATTCCTTAAAGACTAAGTGAGTCACATGAATGGAATGTGTAAAATAAGGTCTGTATGGAAGGGGCTTTTAATGACCCCGTAGGTGCTTCCCCACCTCGATCCTGATTCCTGGAGTCCACTCGTCACTTTGGAATAAATAAATAAATAAATTAAATTCTTTATTCAGTTATTCAGATCTGGGCACTGTGGGTCCACTCTATTCCAGGTAACATACTAGGTTCAAGGGACACAATCGAGTCAATCCCAGTTTCAACCCAAGTGTGTAGAAAGAGACAAGAAAACAGTGAAGTCCACAGACAATAAAAATATGTCTACGTATTAGGAGAATGCTGGGCACTAAGGATATGGTGTTCAACTAATCCAAATTTAGTTGGATTAGTTTTTGCCTTTATGGAGATTATGGGTTAATGAGAAGGACAAAGAGTAGGTGGATTATTACCAGTGAGATTAATTCATTGCAAAATTGCAGAGGAGTTACCAGACTACGATGGGAGCATCTCAGAGGGGACCCACCAGATAGGAGAGAAGTCCAGGGTAAATAGTATTATGTTGAGATCTCAGGTGTGAAAAGGGAGGGGTGAGAAGATGGAGGGATGAGAGAAGACAAGGATGGGCAGTGTCTTTCAGGCCCAAAGGACAACAGGTGCAGAATTGCAGAGCACAACATGCATTGCACAGAGTATGGCTTGGCTAGGAGGTCTGATTGAGGACAATGTGGGGAGCATATGGAAAAAGAGGGGGGTAGTCCAGAATGGGGCTGGTCACTTAGGCAGGGACTCGATCTGGCAGGCTCTGTAAGACATGTTAAGGAGGTTGATATTAGTCAGTGGAGAGTGGGGGAAAGGAGGGTGGAATGCTTTGAAAAACACCACCCTCATAGCAGAGGGGATATTTGGTCTGAGTCTTGAAATGTTTGTCAAGGAGACAAGACAAGCTAGAAAAGAGGAACTAGCAAGAGAAATAGGCATGGAGACACCTGGCCCACAGGGTCAGAGTTTCAGGTGTTGGGGGTGACGGGGCAGAATAAGGTGGGAGAACGAGAGGGAAGATAGCCCGTGGCAGCTGGCCAGAAGGGATGACATTTCTAGTCAGGTAGTGTGTGACAATATGGTGCTTGGGGTGAACCCTGTTGGAGACGGCGTGGGGCATGGATTAGCGGGTGAAGGTGGAAGCACATCTGGGACTCTAGGATGCCTCCAGACATGACTGAGTGATGCATGTGCACCCCGCCCCACCCCTGCTGTACATTAAGGACAGCAGCCCCTGGGGTTCCCAGTGCTCCTCTCTGAAATTCACAATGGATGAATCCTGAAAACCCAAATGTCTTATTATGATTATAGGTTTGTTGGGACTCCCTGAGGATTTTTCAAGTTGTTTTTTCTCAGTCAGATCTGCAAGGAAACCTTGTGAGACGCAAGTAACCTCCAGGGTATGCAAGATAATCTGCCAGGACATGAGAAGCATATATATAAGATATCTATTTATGTTTGGCTTTAAAAACTTTTAAGAAAAAGTAAGTTTTAATAATATTAATAGGTGGATTATCAGTAATATGAGTATATAATTTATACAAAAATATACCTGCTTTAGAGTTATATGCTCAAAAATATTTTACTGATAGAGATATGTGATTAAAATTGGAGACATGAATTCTGTGGATTTAGGAAGGCCTGGGTTTAAATTCTGGCTCTGGTCCATACATACCTAGATATACCAACTTAGTTCTGTTTCTAGATCTAAAATATGTGGACAATGACCACATGAGATTGCCATAGCAATAAACTGAAATATACAAAGTACATCATACAATTCTGGCTCATGGTTAAGACTCTCTAGATGTCAGTTATAAATATCTTCATTTACGGTTATCACTCAGAGATACTTTAGACACCATCTTTTCTCTGTGAACAGTCACTGGGCACATGGGGAGAGTGAACGCCAAAAATGACAAATGACATGCGCAATCACATAGCTAAAGGCATAGTGACAGAGACTGCACCTAAACCCAGGCTGCCTCACTTTCTTTCAGGCCAGTTTCTGTTTTTCTTTCAGGGATCTTGATGCTGTATAACCCTCATATCTTCTTCCTTTGGAATTCAAATCAATGGGCTATTGAAAATGCAATTCTCAGATTACTTGGAGAGTTTTGGATTAAGATCTCTGATAAAGCATCCATTATTTGTTTTTAGTTACAGTTGTTTGTTTGTGGAACCAAGTGAAGCCGGTATATCAGAGCAGAAATCTTCAAGCCATTCAGGGTAGCTCTTTTCCTCTTATCTAAGTAGGAGAGCAGTGAGGAGGCGGTACACCCTACCCTACCACGCCCACAATCTCCTAGGCAGACACGCTTAGCCAGCCACACGATACCAAATAGTATTTCTCAAGCTTAAGGAGATTCCTTTTAAACATTAAAAAAGAAATCATCAGACTTTCAAAAAACCAGAGTCAAAGTCTATGAAAACATATTTGAAGTATATTATTACTAATAGATTTTTTCCTTTGTAACTGGTAAAATGTTTAAAAGACTATTGTCAATTTGAAAACCCCAAATGAAAACATTAGAACTGTTCATTCTGAGGACCCCAGTTTGAGAAATATCATCTTATTAGGGATTTTCTGCATAAGGAAGTTGCTGTGCTCTGGGGATCTTTGAGGATTACTTACATCTGACTCATCTCACTCTACTGGGTTTCTCCCACTGGCACATAATCTCAGTGGGATTGAGGGATCTGTTGTTGCTGCTGTTTTTGTTTTCACAGATGATTCTCCCTCACACTAAAATTAGAAAATTACAGCAAAAATCCATTAACTCGTCTACTAGAATGTAAGCTACAAAAGCACAAGGATATGTACATGTTTTGATTACTGCAGTATCTCTAGTACCTTAGAACATATATACAGTAGGCACTCAGTAAATTCTGAATAAGGGAATGAGTGAGTCAGCCAATTAATGAGAACATTATGCTTCCCCAGATGTTCCTACAGTGTTGTTTTTAATCGAATCATCACGACAAACCTGGGTGGTTAGTAGCTCCCATGGCCAAAAGCTCAAAGCCCGGCACTTTGGCTTGGCTTCCACGTCCCTCCTGACCTGGCCCCTCCTGACTTTGACAGAATCACTCTACCCACGTGCTCTAGCCCTGTCCAGCTCACCCCAGACTAGTCTAATCAGAATCTGTGGGGCAGGATTTTTAAAAGCTCCCAAGGTGATCCTAAAACATAGGTTGGATTGACAAACAGTACTCACTGTTGTCCAGATCTCACCATACCTTTTGTTCCTCTGGAAATCTTCTCCCCTCCTTCTCTGCCTGTTGAAGCCCCACTTCTCACAAGGGCTTACTCAAGTGTCATCTCCCTTCTGTAGCTCTTCCTAATCCTCTCCCCACCAAATAGAAACTGTTTCTTCTTCCCTTAGTGCTATATGATACCCACAGCCTTGGTCTTATTTTGTTAAGTTATTTGTTTTCCTCTGTGTGCCCCCTTTTGAAATGTGACTCTCCAGACAGGAAAGAAGACACATTTTGCTCACCTTGGTACCACCAGAAGCTAGCAGAATGCCTAGCACAAAGCAAACTGTCAGGCAGTATTGTATACAAATGATGATCATGTAAGTAGGGCAGTCACACAGTTTATTATCCAAACTGGGATACTTTTGAGATTAATGAGGGGTACTGGTCACAAGAGTGAAAGACAAAAGGTATAAACTGGCACTGTCACAGAAAAGCCAGGAGAATGATCACCCAGTGACAATGGCCAGAGTTGATTGAGCACTTCCTGTTTGTCAGTCACTGTCCTGGATGCTGTCTGTATGTCTTTTCTTTAACCTTCACAGTAACCCTGTCTGGGAGCACCTTTTATTAGCTACACTTAACCGGTAAGGACACTGTGGCAGACATGGAAAGGAACTTACCCACAGTAACACAACTAAGAAAGGGCTAGGAGTTGAACTCAGGTGGTGTGAACTCAGAATTTATGTTCTAGATCAGTAAGCCTTATTACCTCCTAGTGGGAGAACTCAGGCCTTGGAGATGGAGAGGGTGAGATTCTATTCCCAGCTCAACTGGAAGTAACTTTAGTTACCTCTCTGGCTTTAGTTTCTTCATCCATAGAATAATAATAATGTCAATTTCCAGTAACCTTGAAGGATTAAGTGAGATAAGGTATGAGAAGATCCGGGCATGTGTACTTGTGACCACTTGTCTTAGGAATGAGATGTCCACCAGTTTACTATAGCCTCCATAGGACATCTCAAATAGCTGTTACATAAAGTATAAAGGGCTAAATACAATAACAGTATGCAGAGAGAAGTCCCAGGAGGCCCCATAGCCTAATGGTTAAAACCATGAAATTTTGCACAAGACCTAGGTTCAGATTGAAGCTGTGGAATTTCAATAGACATTTTCCAAAGAAGATATGCAAATGGACAATAAGCTCATGAAAAGATGCTCAACACTGTTTTTCCTTAGGGAAATACAAATCACAAGTGCAATGACATATCATTTAACATGCACTAGGATGACTAAAGAAAAAAAGACAATAACAGATGTTGGGAAGAACATCTGGTAGAGAAACTAGAACTCTTATACATTGCTAGTGGGATTGTAAAATGGTACAGCCCCTTTGGGAGAACAGTTTGACAGGTCCTGAGAAAGCTAAACATAGAGTTACCATCTGACCCAGAAATTTCTCCCTTAGGTATAAAGAGAATTGAAAACATACATCCACACAAAAACTTGTATGCAAATATTTGTAACAGCATTATTCATAATAGCCCAAAAGTAGAAACAATCTATATGTCCATCAACTGATATGGTATAACCACACAATGAAATAATATTCAGCAAAAATAAAAACAATACTGATGAATGCTATAACATCAATGATACTTAAGAACATGTTGCTGAGAAGCCACTCACAAAAGACCATACATTATAAGATTCCATTTATATAAAATGTCTAGAATAGGCAAATCTAAGAGACAGAAAGAGATTAGTAGTTGCTTAGTACCAGAGGGAGTAAGGGTGTGGGGAGTGACAGCTAACAGATATGGGGCTTCTTTTGGGGGTGATAAAAATGTTCTGAAGTTAGTGGTGATGGTTGAACACAAGTCTTTGAATATACTGAAACCACTGAATTGTATATATTAAAAGGGTGAATTATGGTATGTGAATTTTATGGTTTATCAGTATAGCTGTTACTTAAAAATTCAAGCTCTGCTATTGACTTTGGCTGTTGATGTTGTCTTCTATAAAATAATGCTCATTATGGAGCCTAACTCAAAGAGCAGGTGTGAGATTAAATGAGAAATTGCACGTGAAACTCTTGGCATAGGAAGTGGTACAGTAATAGACAGTGACTACATGAATGATTTTCTGTAGACACTGGCCTTTCTCTTGTCCATCCTGAAGCAGAGGGTTAGTGGCTCTTTCAGCAACATAGGCTAGAATTCATGATGACTTAGGATGCATGAAGGCTGACCCTGTCCCTAACATCCTCAAATTCTATGTGTCTCTGATAGAATTACAGCCTTATGGCTCTGATATCTGTTATTTATTTCTTAACTAATATAACTGAGACCTTACTCAAGATGTGCTCATGAAAAATTACCCTTTTAATGGTGAAGCATTTAATGAGAAACTGGATTATCTACTGCATAAGTGCCCTTCATACAAATTAGCTTGGCCCTAGGTCCTAATCTAAATTGGGCTCCCTACTTTCCTCTAAATGGCCTAATATTTTCTTATTAATCTCTGCCCTTGTTCACCTGATCTGGCTCTGCCTTCTCTTATGAATCTTCCTCCTCAGCAGAGTTCTGTGCCCTGACAAATGTTTCTTAAAGCTGTCTTTGTATCTGACTTGTGGACCTTTGTGCGGATGTGATAGGTGGCTGGAAGGTGTTTGTTCCCTTTCAAGCTGTCTCTCCATCTTCTAGTGGAGTTTTAACGCTGCCAATGTGTTGCGTATCGACAGATTTGGGCCAGGTGAGTTTTGGTACATGGTGAAGATGGGGCTTTATAGGAAAGTCGAGTAGATGAGAAACACTTAATCATAGTGGTTAGGAGAACAGGCTTGAAAACACAGAACACAAGCAAACTACAAGCTTGGACATCAGTACCAGGAAATTCTGGGTTCAGTTCTCACTCAGTGAGTTTGGCAAGTTACATGGCCTTTCCCACCTTCAGTTTAGAGCCTCATCTATATAACCTAAGTGACAGGACCTACCTCAAGGATTATTTTCGGGGCTAAACAAGTTGATGCATAAAATGTGCTTTGTGATAAAAGCTACTGGCATTGTTATTATAATTAAAGTTTGGGGGATGTCTCAGTGATGAAAGGGATGTTATTACTGACTGAAATATTGTCCTGTGTTGAAGAGGACAGATGGGATTTGCTATAGAGGATGATAACCTTCCCAAAAACTCATAGGTCACCCGGCCAAACATTGCATAATCAGGCAGGGAAGGGTGACCTGTAGTCCCACGGGCCCTGTTATTTAGCTAGATGTTGATATAAAGTGTATTATGGCAAATGGCCCCTTTGTTCTTTGCTCTAGTTTCTAATATCTGCCCTTACAGAGCCCTGAGGATTATTACTTCTTACATTGATTATAGTTTCAGACTAATCATCCATGTATTGTATTTGCTTTATGGAATATTATTCTAAGACTTTAATATACTAGGAATCTACAGGAGTGTAGTGGAACAAAAAGACAACTGGGTGTTGGAGACCACAGGTCCAAGCCTGGCTGGACAGACATCCCTCCTCTGTGCCTGCCCTCCTCTTAGGGTGTCTTCCACTTGCTGCTTTTACTGGGCTGATACTAGCAGTGGCGGCTACCATTTATAGAAAACGTATCATGTGAACACATGCTTCGCACATACCGTCTCCTTGAAGTTTCTATCCACGCTAACATCGTAAGGTAGATATTTTATCCTCATTCAACAGGTAAAGGACTGAGTCTCAGTTTTTCGACTTACAAGGGAGGGAGCCATGATTCCACATAAGGATGTCTGACTCTGAAGCGTGAGCCTTCTTACACCTAGCATAATGCACTATGCGTTTTTATTTGCAGTCACCAAAAACTTGAGTTTCTAGGGACACAGACTTTGATTCATTCATCTGCTGCCAGTGAGTAATAGCATCTGGCACAGAGGAGATGCTCAGTAAGGGATGAATGGATAAATGAGTGAAATGAAAGTTGTATTTATCAGTAGAAAAGTACCATATGATGGTTAGCTATGGCTGTTTTTGTTTTTTTTTTCTAGTTTAAGCATGTCCTCCAATAATTCTCAACTCCACAGTATAGAAAGGCCTTCATGTGCACATCATGTGGATAGAAGGAAATAGGCTGAATTATCCCTAAAGTCCTCAGCTCTAAGTTTCTGACCGATGAGGGAAGGCAGGATGGGGGAGGGATCACCGTTGAAGTCTGTGATGTTCTGGGGGATGAACATCAGAGAGCTAGGGCACTCCAGGTTTTAAGTCACCATGTCATGTGTGATGCCCAAAACTCTGTGCAGGGTGGGGAACCTGCAGCCTTAGGTCCACATGTGGCCTTCTGGATCCTTGAGTGTAGCCTTTTGACCAAATCCAAATTTTACACAAATCCCTTTTCATAGAGGGATTTGTTCTATGAAGTTTGCATTCGGTCGAAGGGCCACACTCAGGGATCTGGAGGGCCACATGTGGCCTTGAGGCCGCAGTTTCCCCACCCCTAAACCTTCATCGTCATCATCTAGAAAATGGAAATGGTTTGGTTGTTGTGAAGAGTGGGGATGGAGTTTACAAAACATATTGCCGGAAGCACTTGCTTGGTCCTCACTTTATGTAGATATGTTTGAACTCCTGGTTGACATGTCTTAACAAAATATGATGTCAATAATTATAGAGAGAGCCTGTTGCAAGGTATGGACACATAATCCTAAGTAGCATGGAAGCCTATTTCCCTGCACACCTGAGTTACCAGAAGAGATATCATAAAACCATTTCTTGATCATTGTCCCTGGGTCATTACTTGACACAAAGCAATTAACTCTGGAGTTTCACTATAAAACAACCTATGGAATTGGGTGTAAGGAGGGTCTTGGACCCTGGCAAAGTATTATTAAATGTTGGAAATGCCACAGACTCAGCGCTAATACTATTCTAACAGCAATTCCGGACGTGAACTCTTAGTGGGTGATTATCATTTGTTAAGTAGCTACTGTGCATCAAACACTGAAGCAGATGCTTTACATATCTTATCTGATTTGTTTATCCTAATGCTCTATTGGGGTGGTAATTTTTAACATTTTTTCCCCTACCTGAGAAAACTGAGGGTCAAAAAAAAAGAAGTAATTTCTCTCAGGATTTAAATGGACTCAGCCAAAATATACATCTAGGAATATTACCCTTCTTTTCTCCTGTGTCCAATAAATTGTCTTTCCCGGAATGTAGGTGCAACCAGACAGCGAATCGTGGAGTTGGGGATATCTAAAGCCAACAGGATCTGTACGACTATATATCTGAATCTGCTTTTTCTGTCTCTAGGTCAGGATCGCAGTGAAGCCACTTTGATAAAGAGGTTTAAAGGTGAAGGGGTCCGGTACAAAGCCAAATTGATCGGGATTGATGAAGTTTCCGCAGCTCGGGGAGACAAGTTATGTCAAGATTCCATGATGAAACTCAAGGTGCTGTGCTAGCATTTTATTTTAAATATCTTGGGTTTAATATGACTGAGAGAAAGCATTACCATCATTGTGGTAAATAACTTTATTCATTTACTGGTAAAGTACTTGGTTCACTGATGAATCACCATATTTACTCACTGGGAAGAAATTTCAGTCACTGAGTGAATGTTGAGTAAGTACCTCCTGTGCGGAAGAGATATTTTACTAGGCCCTGTTTTATAATTTTTGATGTATTGCATTTTATTCAATTCTATCTTTATTGTGCAACCCCTGCAAAAAGAAAAGTACAAAATTATCAAATGGTTCAGTACCTCATATTTTATGAGTTTTATCCACTTTATTTTTGAATAAATCTTATATATTTTGGCATACAGTAAAAGATGTTAAGGTAAAAGCTGATTTTATTCATTCTTATAATTTCTACTAATGTACCCCAAATATTAATATTTTATAGTAAAAGGAAAAATAATATTTTAAATGTAATATGTAACTAGATATTGAGATTTGGAGATATTACAAAGAGGTTTCTGACTTTAAAGGCTGTAAAGAAGACCTTTCTCTGCAAAATCTAAGAAATAAATTAGAAAAATTTTAAATATATAAAATAAGCAAATTATTTTATTAGAAAACCTTTAAAATATGCAGGAAATAATGCTGTTCCCAGATTCTTATCTCCATATATTCTGTTTCTTTTTTTAAAAAAGTATTATAAAACATTAGAGAAATAAATGATGTAGCAAGAAGTCTACAAATATTTTATGTATTTAAAGCATATATAATTGAATTATTTTTCTGATTATAGAGTTCACATATGTTATAAAATATTTTGAAAATATAGAAAGTATGAGGAAGAAAATTGAAGTAATCTACAGTCTCTCAAAGAAAATCAGTGTCAACATTTTTGTGTAAATTTATAATCTGTTTTATACATAATGATACATATCTGTAATAAAATTAGAATTATAGTTTATATGGTTTCATTTTTTTATGTGTTCAAATAGTCCATGAGGACACAACTTGGACAGTAAAATATTTTTAAGTGTAAGAAAAAAGGAAGAAAAGAAAAGAAAAAGCAAGCTTTGCCAAATACCTAAAAGTATTAAGTGAGATAAAATCTGTAAAATACCTTCTGTATCCCATTTTCTTTCATAGATGCTTAATAAATCACAGCTACTAATATTATTTTTATGTGTGCTATACAAATTTCTTAGCAGTTTAACATGTTTATCAGATGCTAAGTTTTCCTATAGTGTGGCTGCTAGATATCATAATTTTAAAAACTCTTAATTTTCTATACTGTATATTCATTCCTACAGCTTCTTTTTATTTTTTAAGCTGTTATATGAACAAACTTTATTTTAATAGCTATGGAATTAGTATAAGGTCACTAGAAAAAGGTATAAAAGACATCAAAATCATGATTTCACAGATAATCCCCTCGGACAAGGTTAATGCATCTCTCTTTTTCTTATATATAATTAAGCAATGCTATGAGATTTTAGGACCATCCAATAATGAGCTCTCTTCATCTCCTAAGTTCAAAGTTGAATGCTCAAAATAGATGAAGGAGTTGGGGCAGGAAGAATTCCAAATTCCAGCTTTGTGACTGATAAGGGCTGGGTTGGAGGATGTGACCTAGATACACAGCTACAGCAGCATCCTTGAGTGAGACCAGCTATTCCACTTGGTTTGTGGAGTCTTGGATAACTGCAGCCCTCCTTGTTCCCCTACTCCCTGCCCTGCCCCAGAGAAAGACCCGTGATTCGTACGTGAGATCAGACCAGAGCACAGCCTGTCCACCAGCAGGCAGGTTCACAGAGAGCCCCAGAAGAGATTGAGCCTTGTGTGTTCAGCTTCAAACTCTCCAGTCAGATAGAGCCACACCTGTCATCCCAGGAGGGCCACACCAAGCATGGGGATAAAGGCCAGGATCTTGATTTTGCTGAAGTCCCTTCTTATTGAATATGCAGTCAGACAAATGGAGATTTGCTCCAGACAAATCTTAATTAAGAGACATCAAAAAAATGTCATTACTTAACCTTTCATCAGCAAAGACCTGGTTCTCACCCAGAGCCACAAGTCTGCTGAAGAGGAGAAAGGAGCTCGCGCATCTTCCTTTACCAGGTGTCTGTCACGGAGCACCTCATCGGCCAACTGCCTTCATGGAAGCACTGAGCCCTAAGTGGTTATGAGTCAGTAGTTGGCCTTTGATCCCGGAAGGTTCTCACTCTGAATCAGCATTGGTCCAAGCTAGTAGACCAGCGCTGGCAATTGCCGCCAACATCCTGTGCTCGTGTGGTACCTGCTTTAAAGTGCTCCATCTGTCACCTCATAACCATGAGGTCCCCGAAGCCCTGAGAGTTTGTCCGACCATAACACACTCTTGACAAACGCACTGAACTTGTTGAGCGTTTCTCGGTTCCCAGACAATTGTGTTTCATTATTTGTAAGTTGCTGAGAAGAATGTTGACATTTCAGCTCCCAGTAGTTTTTCCTTAGGAAACACAGAAACATAAATGATCGATTCTCCATTTGGCCACCTGCCCAGGAAAGTAAGAAACAGAGAAGTACAAAATGCCTCTTAGCTTTGCAAAAAGGCCCATTTGCTCATGTTAGGTTATATGAGAAATAAAAAAAAAAAAAAAAATCTGTCGTTTTTTTTTTTTTTTGGCTAGATTCTCTAAAGCTGGTGCATTTCTTGCTTTAAAGAGTTTTCTCTTGGATTATAGAGGTTTGAGAGGGGATTTGTATTGTGAGCATGAGTGGCCCATTGCCTACCAGCAAAGTATCATAATCATCATTGTTGACATCTTCCTATTTTAATTTATAGTCAACAAAGTACTTTCACATATATTACCTCTTTTGATCTTATGAGATAGATATTAGCCTCCCTGTTTTGTAAATAAGAAATCTGAATTTCAGAAAAGTTAAAGTATTTTTCCCACAACCTTTATTTAATCTAATAAGCCCAAAACTTAGACCCAGATCTCCAGAGACTCGGTGTTTGACAAGACATAGTTTAGCACTTAATTGTATTCTTTTTTATATTTGCATTTAATTTATTTGGGTTCCCAAACCAGATTTTAAGCTCCTGCCAGTAAGCTACTTCCCTACAGCCACACATCCATTGACTTCTAGAGTTTTCAGCTTTCAGAGACGTTAGACAAGATGGTGGTGGTTGAAGCTGTTGGAAAGGATGGGGTCTCCCAAAGACAGTGCCTGGAGAGATAAGAACAGAACCCTAAGTGTGGCCGGCAGGGCCCTGAAAGAAACAAAATCTACCCTGGACAGATCAGATCAAGATACTTATGAAGAAGCTCCTTGCGAAGGGTAGGCCAGGGTAGGGTATCAAACAAGGGGTGGTGAGGCTCCCAGAGTATAGCAACAGCGGGAAGCTGTTACCACCCTAGGAGGACACAAGGAAAGCAGGATTGATAAGAAAGTCCCCCCGCCTCACCAAGGGAGAACATGGCTACTACCAGAGGTGCAGATCAAGGCTGAGAAGGGAGTGGGGAAAAATGCCCTGGCCTCTCTCTCTTTCCACCTCATCTCCTGTTTGTGTCTCGCATTGGTAGAACCTGCTGGCAGCCACAGGGAAGGAAACTCAGGAGATCTGAGGGTTCAGTCACTGAGCACAAAGCGAGACAGAGAAAGATATTTGAATTCCCTTTTTTAACTGTGAAAAATGAAACTTACGCTGCACTTTTTCCCCCTAAGATCATACAGATGGTGACTAGCAGGACTGAGCACAGAGACCAGATTATTACCTGGGGCTTTCTGGAATAGCATTCCAAAGTTTTCAGCATTCGTGCCTGAAACCTGTTGTGTCAACACATGTGCTATGTGTGTTCCATGCAGAGCACGGTCCTGTATCGTGTGTATGCGACATGCTGTGCGTGTATTCTCAAAGCCCTTTTACGTACATCATCCAACTGATTGTCACAGCAGCCCCTGGGTGGGACAGGGCGGCCTGTTAATCTTGCCCAACACGCCTGACCTCTTCTCTGTGTGCAGGTTCCTCCATCAAGGCACTGCCTGCCTGTGACTCCCTTAGGGATGCTCGTGTCAGCCCTTCTACTCAGTGCCTAGCACATGGTGTTGCTTAAAAATACCAATATTAGTGTTAGTAAGAACGATAACTGTTACTTACTGAGAGCTCCCCGAGCACTGTGCCAAGTGTGGTATGTGCATAGTTCATTTAAGTGTCCCAGCAGTCTCATGAAGCAAGAAATGTGACTATTCTCGTTTTAGAGTTCCTCTTCACCACTAAGTGTGGAAGCTAGTGGCTCCACTTAGCTATTCTCAGGAACTTCTGGACATGTTTGTGTTATGGCATGCATGATTGCATGGTCATTTTTGTTAAATCTGTTTCCCAAAAAGGGTTCTAGAGAAGAGAGGGTTAGAGTAGAAAGAACCTTACTTTAGAATCAGAAAGATCACTGTTTGAACTTCATTTCTATGACTTATTAGCTTCTTTAGGTTCTGGAAGTTTCTCTTGACCCTCTGGCCTTATGTTTCCTCATCTGCAAAATGAGGGAGATAATTCTTACTTCCCAGGATTGTGGTGTGGACTAAATTATATGACACGTATCAGAACGTTTGGAATATAGTAGGCACCCGAGAAAATGTTTGATTGCCGGTTTCCAGGTTTCCAGTGGTGACTTACTAGGTCAGGTGGCTAATATTAGGCACAGAGCCCAGAACAAGACCTACATTCACACCTTTTGACTCCGTAACCAGGGCCGTCTCCTGGACCTCAGTTAGTTCTATGTGGTGGCCAGTATCACTGCTGTGGGAGACGAGCCCCTATGTGTATTGTCTGGTGGCAGGCTCGCCTGAACAGAGTGCAGTTTTTCAGAGCTTGACTCAGAGCCCTGTCTCACAAGAGAAATGTGCTTGAAAAAATTGGACTTTTATTTCCCCAAAGATAGTACCTTGTGGATAGTCCTCTCTTTCATTTGTCACGTGAAGCAGCAGCTCCAAGCAGAAATGCTCCTGGAACGTGCATGTTGGCTCTTTCCATCCTGTTTTACATACAGCCATATTCTACCACAGAGTTCTTGGATAGCCACTTGGAACCAGTAAGCAAAACGGACCTTAGTATCTAATCAGCATTACTTTGTCCAGGAATTATCGCTGTGTGGTGTTCCAGGAGTTCTGTGAGCTGGGGACTGTAAGGACTGTCTTGGAGATGGAAGCAGTGAAGCTGCTCTTCTGAGCAAAGGTGCAGCCCTCTCCCCACCTGTCCTGTGATGTTCTCACCTAGGAAGGAATAAAACCACAGCAGGGCCTCGCCTCCCATCTCACAGTCCTTCCAGTCCTTTCCTTTGTGAGGGGGGTGGCTTAGTCCATTTGTGCTGCTGCAGCTGAGTCCCTGAGACTGGGTGATTTATAAAGAACAGAAATTTGTTTTCACATAGTCTGGATGCTGGGAAGTCCAAGATCAAGGTGCTGGCAGGTTCAGTGTCTGGTGAGGTCCTGGTCCCTCAGCTTCCAAGATGGTGCCTTGACACTGTATCCTCCTGAGGAGAGGAATGCTGTGTCCTCACAATGGAATAGGAGAAGGGGAAACAAACCCACTCCCTCAAGCCTTTTGTAAGTTCCCTAATCACCTTTAAGAAGGGTCTCCCCTCATGACTTAATCACCTCCTAAAAGCCCTACCTCTTAATAGTGTCACATTGGCACATTTCAATATGTGAATTTGGGGGGACACATTCAGACCATAGTAGGGGGCTAATTACTGTTCTATCTTTTGTGTATCCTGGATACCTGAGGTTGAAGATTGCGGTGAGGAGGGGTAGTAATAACATATGTTATTTTACTCCAAATCCAGCCAAGGACACAGATTTCAAAGTTTTCCTAGGTGCACTATCTGGCTTGTCCACTCAGTTACTACCCAAAGGAAGGAAAGTCACTTTGCTTCCCCCTGAGTGCGTGCTTTATGCAGGGCTCCATTCTCACCATGGAGCACATAGAGCAAAGAAAAAAAAAGTCGCATATGCAATTGAGCCTCCATTCTATTGGGCAAAGGAAGACAATCAACAAAAGAATATGTGATATGTCAGATGGTGGTGACTGTCATGAGGAAAGTGAAGGAGGGAAAATGAATCAGATGTGATTTGGCATAACGAGTTTGCTCTGTAGCTAAGAGGATCAGAGAGGATGACATTGAACAGAAATAAGAATTATCCCTGGGATTCCAAAGACATACTTTCACCATTGCCCATGTTCCTTAAAAATATCCTGCAGTGAATTCATGGGAAAGCAAGCAGCACATTGAGGAATCTAGAAACCATTGAATGGTAGGGGGGAGGGGGACAGTGTTGAAGAGACAAAGGACTTTGCTTTGGATGCCAGTCACTCTCTAACCATTTGTAGGGCAGTCATTGGAGGAGGGACCTTATATGTAGTGTTCCTGAGGGGCTGAAAGAGGAACACTGGGGAGGGGCTGTGAGGAGAGAGATTCCGCTCCCCAGAAGGAAGACACGTAAAGAATAATCATCGGCCCCAGCACCAAGAGCTCAGAGAGCTGAGCTGTGGTCTCACATTTTTCACCAATTCTCTGTGCCATCTCAGGACTGTCCGCCACCTTTCAGAACATTATTTTTCTCATCTGTCAGTTGGGAAATGTGGAAAGATTAGTTTTTAAGATTCTCTCTGGCTTAACATTCTGTTTATGTGTAAGATGTGCTGGGGAATGAATGGGCGACTTAAGATAGTTTCCTATTAGTAGGTATTGAAACAGGAACTGGACCTCAAACTTTAATGGACTTTCATTTATTTACTAGAAGAAATTAATTTTTGTCACATCTCTACAGTATGCCAGGCGTTGTGCTAGGGAATTTACATAAATGTTCATTTAATTCATTCAGCCATGCAAAAAAAAGTATTTACACTTGAGGAAGTAGAATTAAGAGGTTAAATAATTTGTCTGAGCTCACACAGAACCATGAGTATAATTCAGATATTCTGATGCCACAGCACCCAAAGTGAGGATGATCCAGCGGCCTCAAGGGAACCTGCCTTGCTCATAGCTGCTGTTCTCTAACACCCGTCAGTGTCCAAAACTGATGCTGAGAACGTATTGTTCTGAGAGCAGCACAAACTACTTTTATCTCCTGGAAATAGGAAGTCAATATTAGTTGAGACTTTCCTACCTCTAAAAGCCTAGAATCATAACTGCTGAGAGTTGGGCTTAATCTTGCCATCAGTTGGGGCTACCAGTGACGAGGGGTTGGAAGCCTCAAGGCACCTCATGCAGAGTCTGCAGCAGCCCTGAGGTGTAGATCCCGGGGAATGTCTTCATCTCCTGAGTTGTGCCCTAGATGAAGCCAGTGCTTACCTGTAAATGGCCACCACAGAATCTAACTTAAAAAGCAAATGTCTTTCCTCTTAACTGGAGTCATATCAACTTTGAGGGGCCTCTATGTACAATACATTCATTTAACAGTTATTTGCTGGGCACCTCCTCCCTCCAGGAATGTCCTAAGCACCAGGGATAGTAAGTAACGTAACATCTTTACTTGTAAAGTTTACCTTCTCATTGACTCATATATACATTATATATATAATCTTTGGTTTAATATACATATATATATATATCTTTGGCTTATAAAAAGTTTAAGAGAATGTAGAACAGATGTCTTGATAAATGGAATTGCGTTTGGTAGATCTCTACCTTAAAGCATATCAGTGAGGGGGAAAAAAGAGAGTAGAAAATTCAATTTTTTGAATAAAAATTGCAAATAATAAGCATCTAACTAGGTTGATCACATTTTTCCAAACAAAATTGAGACATACAGTGTAGTACTAGTTTTTCTTTGATTTCCATTCAAATCTCTAACACTGATTCATATAAATCTGAAAACCTTTCCCAGGTATATAAAAGCAAAATCACATTTAGGAGAATATATTTTGTGACTCACCTTTATTTAAAATATTAAGATCATATCCATTGCAAAATCCAGAAAAGAGATTAATATGAGGACCATATCGTGTCTGCCTTGGTTCCCTTGATTCTGAGCCAGGTATCTAGGCGCCAAGTAGGCATCTGATAAATCTTGGTTAGTTAACCGAGTGCATGTTCAAATATCTATTTATGCAGTGTTAGAACAGCTAGTGCAAGCATCATGCTAAAACATCAAGAAGATATGAGCACACTGTGTAGAGAAACACGGGTGGGCGGAGTAGAAAGAGTGTGCATGATCGGTGGTGTCGGTTGATGGTATCTGACGTGCCTTTGGGACCGGAGGGAATTTTCAAATGAAAACACTAAAGTAAAAACCGTGTCCTTCCTTTCAACAGGGTGTTGTTGCTGGCGCTCGTTCCAAAGGAGAACACAAACAGAAAATCTTTTTAACCATCTCCTTTGGAGGAATCAAAATCTTTGATGAGAAGACAGGGGTAAGTAAAAGAATCACATGGCATTGTGAAATTGAATCCATTGACAGATGTGCCCTTAAAAGCCTCTACTCTCTGGGCAGGAATATAAAACACGCATAAAAACACATAAAGCAACTGACAAAGTTGATCAACTGTGATCGTCCATCAAAGCAAGTCTCTTTGCTGACTTGGCCACAGTTTGACTGCACCGTGTCTCTTATAGTGTAATTGTGATAAAAGTGTCACACCATCCTGGTACTCTAATGGGAGATTGATGAGCTTTGAAGATCAATGGGTAATGTGACAGTTTAAGTTGAATTTCTTTGTGTGTTGGCGACTTTAATGACATGGGTCCTAGAGGGAGACACATGTAGGTGTTTTGACTCAGTCAAAGCATCCAGACTCTCTTGAGTTTAACCTGTAGCACCTTGCAATTGCTGTAATCAAAAAGAATAAATAGAGTTCTCAATCTTAAAAAAAAATCTGTCACTGCACAACCAGGAAATATAAGGGCTGATATCTTTGTTGAACCCACCAAAGAAGGGGATTGTGTTTTCATCAACCTCACAGCTGCTATTAACTCCCAGCCTCGTCCCCAGAGCTCACCTGACACTGTGGGTCCTGTTCATTGATGGTAAGGAAAAAACAGAAAAACGTTCTATGATCCATTTCTGAGAAAGCAAGAATAAAGCAGCTATGTTCTTCCTTTTATTCATTCAGTGTTTTACAGCTTGTAAAATACCTCCATATATATCACCTCCTTTGAACTTTACAAAGATAATTTATCAAGCACTTTGTAAATAATATTCAACCAGCCAAGCTACTTGATCTTGGTCATTTTGCATTATTTTCTTTTTCTTGTTCTGACTGTTATGTTAGGAGGATACCATAAGGGTAGCAGGATGATAATTTCAAAGTCAAAATGGGTTTTCTTGAAGAATGAAAAGTTTTAGAAAAATTATTCCTAAATAACTAGTAACAGAATAGGTATTTATACAGTCATGATCATAACAGCATTATTCTCAATAGCCAAAAGGTGGAAGCAACCCAAGTGTACATTGATGGATGAATAGATAAATAAAATGTAACATGTACATACAATGGGATACTGTGGAGTCTTAAAGTGAAAGAAAATTACGACATGTGCTATCACATGGATGAACTTCGAAGACGTTACGCTGGGTGAAACAAGCCAGACACAAAAAGACAAATATTAATGAATCCACTTATGTGAGGTCCTTAGAATAGTCAAAATCATAGAGATAAAAAATATTAATAGAATGGTGATTTCCAGGGTCTGGGGAGTTATTAATGGGTATGGAGTTTCGGTTTGGGAAAATGAAAATGTTCTAGAGATGGATGGTGGTGATGGTTGCACAAAAATATGAATATCGCTAATGCCACTGAACTATACACTTAAAAATAGTTCAAATGGTAAATCTTATATACATTTTACCACACTAAAAAGATGATAACTAGTAATAATAACTCCCATTTGTTGAGCACCTCCTGTAAACTAGGGGCATGTTAGTCATTTTACATACATCATTTAGCTTCATGCTCACAACATTCCTATGCGATGATGACAATGACAGCCACTTCATCAGGTACATATTATATGCCTGGCATTGTTTAAGTCCTTTTAAGTACCGGATCATTTAATCCTCACAACAACCCTGTGAAGTTGGTATTGTTATCCCCATTTTACAGTTGAAAACATCAAGGACAGAAAAGTTTATGTGACTTGCTGAAAGTACATGGTAGCAGAGGCAGAATTAGAACCCAGGCAGTCTGGCTTCTGAGACCTTTCGCTTAACCACAGTGCCTGTTAGCTCTGAGCATAAATGACTTTCCTAAGTTCATCCATGTTTTATATTCTCTTATGAGATAGTCAGGTATAATTTTATTGTATTCACAAGTCCTAGAGACAGGAGCACAGCCCTCAACAAAGTCACAAGGGAAAGACACCAGGGTGGTCAGGAGACAAAACACAAGGAGCCTTAAGGCCACAGCTTTTATTGGGATTTCCTCTGGAAAGCCAGGGCAGGGCAGGGTGAATGATTGGCTAGGGTGAATCATTTTGTCTGGCCCTAAGTTATAGGGGTGGTCCCCAGTTGCCTGACACCTGTCCTGGGATAATGAAGACAGAGGCATTTTGCCTCCTGGAGTACACATTGCCAGAGCGAGGAGGTATGCTAGGTTGGTTAGTTTACATCAGAGACCTCCTCCTGGCTGGGCCCTTTGCTGTATCTAAGGATTGGCTAGCCCTGGAAGAAACCATCACTCCGCTGCCAGAAAGGTTTTTTAAAATGTCAAAACACCATAATATATAGAAAATTTAAAAATATTTACAATACAACCCAGCATGTAGGAAGTAGAACTGGGATTTAACCTTGAGTTAACCTGAATCAAAAAATCAATGCAATTTACCTCTACATTAAAGAGAAAGGTGGGCCTGCCTGGGTAGAAGGGGGTTTAAGAAGGAGGGAAGAAGCATTGGGAGTCAAAGCACTTGAGTTCAGCAGGATTAGGAGCCTAATGTAAGCCTCTCTTGCCTTCATAAAAATACGTATGGTTTCAGAAACCAGGGAGGTTTTTCTCTTTCCTGGAAAGACTAGTTTGGAGCCCTGTGCTCAGTTTTGAACCACACAGTTTAGAATGGATCTAGGCAAATCAAAGTCTATTCTGACAAGGAGGAGCAGGGCAGTTGGGGGACTAGAAACTGTGCTGAGCCAACAGCTCTCGACACAAACAGGGACCAAGGGATCCTAGGTAACACACAGGAGGTAGAGAACTTGGGGCTTATGTAATATGAACTTGGAGAAAATCATTGGTTCTTTACCATCCCTTATGGTAGCTAATAATGTAGATCAAGCCTGATTGAGAGAGACTATATGCCCTAATGTCATGACATCATGATGTCATCTCTAGTCTCTTCCCAATTCCACCCCTGTCCACCACCATGACAACTGGGATAACCTAAGGGGCAGGGGAGAAGGGTATCTGTTGTTATCTTATCTGGCGGCCAAGTTTCTGGCTTTGCGATTTTATCATGTATCCCCCCCCCCAATCAAATAGGCTGTGCCCAGATAATTAAAGTCCCAATTACCTTGATTTTAACTAATGAAGAGAGGTCATTTCCATTCTTTTTACCTTTTATCTGCATCTTACTCAAAGGTGGCTAAACCTGGCCCTGAAGAAAGCTACCACCAAACTTTGTAACAGTATTTTTGATTGTTAAGCTAGACACAAAGAGAACAACGGTAAAATCATTATTTCAGCCCAAAGCCGCTTGGCTTTGTGGGGAAAATGTCAGATCCCTAGTGGAGAATCAGGAAGGAGGCGGAGTTCATTGTTTTCTCTCTGGCTTAGTCTACTCCAGTTGTGTTTGATTAACATTAGACCTCTGTAGCCTCAGCTTCTGCAACCTCAGCTTGTTAATGCGCCCCAACACAAGTCCTGGAAAAATGGCTAAAAGGATCAGATATGTTTAAATCTGAAGTAGAGATGACAGGGCACAGCGTGCCCTGTGTTCATAGTCTTCATATCTCCAAAGAATTGTCTAGTAGAAGAAGGAAATGACTTGTTCTGGTGACCTCAAGGAATGGAACCCAGGACTAATAGGTAGGAATTTCTAGGAGACATTTTCAGTTTATTAGTAAGAAAACTTTTCTATCAGCCAGCAATTAAATAGGCTGCCTTCTGTGCAGGTGAGTTCATCCTTGCTGGGGGTATTGAAGCAACAACCATACGAAGAGATATTATTGAAGGAAGTCAGGTAGAGGACGAGGTGTTGAACAAAATCGCATCTAAATAGATTTCTGAGACTAATTTTAAGATGCTGTTTGCCCTTAAAGTCATGTCTATTGATGCTTTTTATTTGAAAAACTCCCACTAGAGATTATGAGCAGGAATAGTTTACTAAACCTTTGTCGTGGCCCAGTAGGGGACTGACTGAATTGTGCAGGATGGGATTCTAAGTGAAGTATTTTGCCCTACATATCAAAGAAATGGAAAACTGGGTCTTTATTATTTAGAATGATAAATCTTAGTTGTTTATCTTGTCTAAGGTATTTTTGCTCAAGCTTGACTGCACTTTTTTTAAACCAAGAAAAGAAACATTTGCAGAATGTGACAATAGCTACAATCCAAAAGCTGTCAAAAATGTTTTGCTCCCAATTAAAGAGACCCTTTGCAGCAATTTACACCCTATCTGGAATTTCAAAGAACTCCTGATCTCAATCTGTATATGAGTACATTTTTTAATAAATTAGCATGTTGCAGGGAATAAATCAATATTGAAAGCTGTTCATGTTTTCAGATACCTAGATATTGCTAATTTAGCAAAGGGATTAGTAAGAATGCAGAAAATGTCATATATAAACTTACTGTCATTAGTAATAATAGGAGCAGTAGCAAATCAGGAGTGGAAATGGTTTTCACATCAATATCTTACTAGGTCCTCAGATCAGACCAGTAGATACCAAGGCAGGAGTGATGTCATCTTTATTTCACAGATAAGGAAACTGAGGTTCTTGGAGTATCCCTAACCTGGCTGTCCTGGCTGTAGGCTCAGAACAGACCTTCCAGCTCCAAGACCTATATCTTTCACATGAACTACACTGACTCTCTTATCTCTCCATTTACAATTTTATTCCATAGACTTATTACAATATTATGCCATAAAAATAGCAAATATTTCAGCATCCTAAAGATAAGCCTGATCTTTAGGAGAGAGGGCAGTGGTCTATGTAACTTCATACGATGTTGCAACCAACATCCTTGTTGCTACAATCACATGGGAATTTTGCTTATTCATTTGTATGAGCCAACACATATTTAGCATGACTATGTGCACCATTCTAAGTACACTACCACAAATCCTATGAAGTAGATGCTATTATTATCATGATTTTACAGATGGAAAAACTGAGGTTTAAATAATTTAAGTCACACAGCTAATCGGTAGCAGAGCTGGGATTCAAATCCAGGCAGCCTGGTCCAGAATCCTCGATACCAGTAAGGTGTCACTAATGATAACATAGCAAATTTTATAAATGATTTCCCTTTATCTATATTAAAGCAGATTCAATATTATCTTTGTCTTATTGTCACCATTTTTTACTTTCTGATGAGCTTTCACTTTCTGATGAGCTTTCATGAGTGAAGATAAAAGAAGTGGAGTTACAATGGGGCTTGTTTCATCCGTAGCTTGTCTTGGGTAGACACAATGTTGGCACTATAACCCATATGTGGTTACAGTACAGGTTGAGAGTCCTTTATCCAAAATCCTTGGGACCAGAAGCATTTCAAATTTCAGAGTTTTTTGGATTTTGGAATATTTGCATTATGTATATTTACCCACTGAACATCCCAAATCCAAAAAATCTAAAATCCGAAGTGCTCCAATAAGCATTTTCTTTGCACATCATGTCAGGGCTCAGAGAGTTTTAGATTTGGGAGCTTTTCAGATTTCAGAACATACTGTAACTGTAACACATCGGATGCCCGTTCTGTGCCACGTGCAGCTCTGTTTTCCTCAGGAAGGGCGTGGTGGTCCTTGCCCCTGAGGTATTCCTAGTCCAGTGGCAAAACCAGACTCACAGAGTGGACTGACACAGGCGTGCACTGAGTTGTCCATGCTCAGGGATCGAGACCTCACACTGCCTAGAATATTCCTGAAGATTCCCACAGAAAAGGGTGCACTGACTTGGCAATGGAGTAGTAAGAGAGGATCAGGTAATTAAGTCAGGGAAGAGAAAACAGTATTTCTAGATGCACACATGTCTGAAAGAAAGATGTGTGTGCTCATTCATTCTTCAGGGATTATTTATTGGGTGTCTCTGCAGACAGATAGATGAATACGGCCCTATCTCTTTGTGCATCACCGTTGTCTGTGTAGTTAGCACAGTGACTCACACATAGTAGGTGCTCAGTCACGCTTACTGCAAAGAAAATAAAATGACGCGGTGAAGAACCAGCAAATGTTACACAAAACATCTAGCACATGCCAGTTGAGAGCAGGAGAGTGGCCCAGGATTCAGAATTATCCTTCATGATAGACGGGTAATTGTGTTCTGAATACAGTGGGTGCACTTAAATTTCAGGGTTACTAATAATTTATTCCTAACTGAAAACTAGATGTCACCTTATTTGCATCTCATCAAAAACAGGTCTATTCTCCCTTCAATTCAAACTAGGTGTTTTTGAGCAAAGTGTGGGGAGAGCAGCTGAAATCGGAAGAGAAACATCTCTGGGAAGGAGACAAGAAGGAAGTGGAGAAGGCTGTGGACCAGCACACTGGGACCTGGTGGTCTCTGTCACCCATGAGTCTCTAGGATGTTCCTGTCATCTTAGCCAAGGAGCCAGTGCACAGGACTCCCACAGGCTGGTGACAATGACTAGCCTGTAAACGCGACCATGTGGTTTATAGCAGGCTTTTGTGGCTCCTATCACTTTTGACTCCAACCATTCTTGGAGGATTTTATTATCCCCATTTTACAAATGAGTTAACTCTAAGGTACAGGTAGGTAAGGTGACTTGCCCAAGGTTACTATATATAGCAGAAATTGAATTCAAATTCAAATCTTCAACACCTAAGCTAATCTTCTTTCTTTTGCTCCAGAGATTCTCCACTGGCCTGCTTCTGTCTCTCTAATGTGTGTTTAGGAAACTCATGTAGGCATTTTTGGTGGTTACAACTTTGGGGAGAGAACAATAATGCAGGAATTTAATTGTTAAGGGCCATGGATGTTAAACAACCTGCAATGCACAGGGCAGATGCATACAGCAAAAGCTATTTTCCTATGCTCTGTGACTTTCAAATGTTTCTCTAAACATTCATATAGATGGAAAACCTGTCTTGTCATGGTCTGAATTTGAAACCTAATTCACTTTACATATAAACAATGTATTTTTACTCATATACATAATTATTCAGAACAGCAACTAAACTAAGAGAAATATGAACTTATTCCTCCTATTTAACTGAAATTTTGTATCTTTTGACTAACATCTCCCCAATCCCTGCACACCCCACCCTGTCCCTGGTAACCATCATTCTATGCTCTGTTTTTATGATTTCCACTTTTTTAGATTCCATATATAAATAAGACCATACGATATTTGTCTGTCTTTTCCTGGTATATTTCACTTAACATAATGTTCTCCAGGATCATCCATGTTCTCGCAGATAATAGGATTTTCTTTTTTAAGGCTGTATAGTATTCCATTGTGTACGTATACCACTTTCTTTATCCGTTCATCCACTGAGGAACACTTAGGTTGATCCAGGTTCTTGGCTATTGTGAATAATGTAGCTGCAAACATGGGAGTACAGATATCTCTTCGACAGACTGATTTTATTTCCTTTGGATATATACCCAGTAGTGGGATTGCTGGGTCAAATGGTAGTTTAAGGCAATTTTCCTAATGTCTTTGTGCCTCTGTTTACTCATCTGTAAGATGGGGATAATAAAAATACTTATGTCTTGGAGTTGGTGCAAAATTAATCTAATCCTCTAGACTTAATGCCTAGTATAATAAAAAAGCCCTAGGGGTTACATAATATTACATTATTGGCAATATTATCCCATCTCCTAAATAGTCTTTCTGTGTCCTCTAAGCAGAATTAAGAAATCCCTTCATAATGCTCCTACAGCATCGTCTGCCTTCCTTTATCCTAGCGCGTGACCACCTGCATCATAATGAGTTGACTCTAGCCCCCCCAGACTACAAGCTCCACATGAAGTACCTTGTTTCATTCTTTGCTGTATCTGCAGACCCTAGCATTGGAGGCCCTGGCATTTGACGTAGATGCTAACTGGTCATTAAAGGAAGAAGGGAAGGCATTCAGGGAGGGATAGAATGACAGACAAAGAGGAAGGGAACAAGGAAAGGAAATAATGACTAAGTCAACTTAAAATAAAATCCTAATTGTCTGGCCCAGATATTAGAGCCCAAGATGCTATATGCCAAAGATGCTAGCTTTGCCATATAGGCAGTAAGTGCAGAAAGAAAAATAATGTGCATGATTCAGAATTATCCAGTCATAGGATGTCAGGGATGGAAGGTCCCTTAGGCAGGAACTAACCCACTCGTTTACAAAGGAACAGACCTAGAACCTAGAAAGAAGGAGCAACCTCTGAAACCTCCCAGGAAATTATTTTCAAAAACCTACACTGGAACATCCCTCTGCACTGGCTGGAGTCACTCTCTGATACTCACAAAACAGGAAGCAGGAAGTGCCCTTTTCTCTCCCCCTACATTTCTTTATTTTGCCTTTCTTTTTCTCCACAGTCTCTTCTCTCTAGACTACCCTCACACTCTTTGCTTATTCTCTTCAATGTTCAGAGCTCCCACCGGCACTGCAGCTGCCCTAGATCTATTTTAATATCAAAGAGACCGAACCTCTACGGGGAAAAATGGGGTCTCTGTATGTTTAGCGTCTTGTTGGATGATATTGGATTTTAATTTATCACAATAAAAAAATCAATTCATAGCTTAAAATCAGCATATTTTTAGAAATTGGCATTGTCAGGAAGCTGCCTCCGTGAGATAATTTATAGGACTGAGTCTATAATTCATGACAGGGGAAAAAGGATGTGCATAATACTCTGCAAAGTGAAACCATGAATGTTTTCAAGCAGATTTTGTAAACTCAGAAATGCATTATCTTTCCCTTAATGAATCCTCTTATCAATCTTGGTCTTTCAAAAGGTAAGAAGGTAATATTTTCTGTGCTTGCTGTTTTTACATGCTTGATCTCGTTTAACTCAAACCTCTAAGAGCTCAACTAAGAAGGTATTATATTATTCCCATTAGACAGATGAGGAAACTGAGACTTGAGAGGTTAAGCAACTTACACATGAATGAATATCCAGCAAATAATGGAGCCAGAAACTGACTCTAGCATGGTATGGTGCTAAGGTCCATATTCTTCCCAATTCCAGACGGTGGCATCTCTCCCCTTCCAGGGCACAGGCCTCTTGCAAGCAAGTGACCATTCATCTGCTCAACAGGGAAGAAGTCAGACTGCCCTTAGAGTTGTCATCATGCAGACAGGCCCTGTGACTGAAGGTTTATCAGCTACTATTTGGGCCTCTTTTCCTTATCTGAAAACCAAGGGTCATTTGGCAATCTTTTTCTTAAAGGGCCAGATAGTAAATATTTTAAGCTATGGGGACTCTATTGTCTCTGTTACAACTACTTAATTTTGCAAGGGTAGGTAGTATGAAAGTTACCACACACAATATCTAAACAAGTGACTATGGCTACATTCCAATAAAACTTTATTTGTAAAAACAGGTGACTGGCCCATGAGCTATCCCCTGCTTACTCTATTCTGATTGACTATTAAGGACTTTTCTAATTTTCTCATTCTGATCCTGTGATAGGCCAATGAGCCCTTAGGGATAGCAGGATGAGGACCAGATGAAGATCTCTGGTTCTTTATTTCTGAGTCCTTTGTTCACTGCTCTTTTGTGGCTGACTTTTGGGATAGATGTAGAAGAGCTTTTTATAAACTTTAAAGATAAGAATTTATCTCTGAGGAACTGTATTATTTATCGCTACCATTGGTTAAGTACTAATTGCCAGACACAGTGCTAAGTACTTTCTATACATTTTTCTCATTGAATTCTTGTAATACATCTATTTTTTTTTTAATTTTTTTTTTATTCCATCTTGTAATGGGGGTACAAATA
>VBSM01000529.1:40174723-40217766 GCA_008086735.1 Cheirogaleus medius | reverse complement strand
GCTTTATAGTACAGCTTGAGGTCAGGAAGACTGATGCCTCCCAGTTTGTTCTTAATTACAGATTATTGTCCCCATTTTACAGATGAGGTGACTAAGATGCAGGAAGGTTAGGTCACTTGAACAGGGCAAGTCTTAAATTTTTGTCCATTTATTCATTCAAAAACTATTTACTGAGCACCTACTATAGGCCAGGGAGTGTTCTCAGAGATTTAGATACATTAGTGAACAAAAGGAAGGTCCCTACCTTGTGGAGTTTACGTTCTAATATGGAGAGACAGAAGAGAAACAACAGACATACATAAACAATGTACTCTGTTAGAAAATAATCAGTGTCATGGAAAAGGAAAGGAGTAAGGCAAGGTCAGGGCATTTTCCCACTGTACTTTCTTTGTCCTCAAAAGGGCCTATGACATGTGTGTGTTGTAAATCACAGATATTAACGTGCTCTGGGAGCTTCCTGTAGCTTTGAGGGTCAACTGAGTAATGGAGAAAGACACTTCTGAAAATTCTCATCCGAATTCCAGAGGCCGTTTCACTTGATAAATCAGAGCTGTCCAGTTGGGTGTCTCTGCCTTTATTTAGATGGCTGATTGTTTTCTATGGAGTCTACTGTTTATCATTTTTCAATCTCCCAGTTTTATTCTAAATTTTAATTTAAAACTCATTTTCCATGACTGTGCCTTGGTTACTTAATAGGCGCTTCTATTTTTACCAACACACTCCTTGCAGGAGCTGTTTGTATCGAGATGGTGATACTATAATTAGGTGCAGCGCTGATATGATGATTCTCTGTGCTTCTCTCCCACGCTTTGCAGTGAGGGCCAGAGGTGGAGAAGCATTAATAGTTTGGGTTACAATAAAGGAATGTGGTGTCATAGAAAGCAAGGGATTCGGTCAGGGTGAGAAGAGCCTGGGAAAGTCCACGTTCTGAGAAAGAGTTGTGTCTGAGGAAATGTGCAACCTGGGGTCTGGGGGCCAGGTGACCAAGGTGGAGCCTGGGGGCAAAGTGACCAGTATTGTGGAAGGGCTGAGTTTGCCCTTAGTAAGTCACCTAATTACAAATATGCAGGTTAAACTGTAATGATAAAAACAACAATAACAGTAATAGTGATAATAATAATTATAACACTTACTGTCTTGCCAGATCTTGTTGTAAGAGCTTTCTATACATGTCACTTCATACTTTCTGAAACACTGAACCTCTTAGCAGCTCGGCGCTCTCTTTTGGAATATGAAGGCAGTAATTAACTAGCCAACAATCTTGCAAAATAGAGGTGTTATCCCTTTTTTTATAGAATATGACATTGAGGTTCAGAGAGGTGCAGTGGATTGCTAAGATGTCTCAGCTAGTAAGGGGTGCCATCTACCACATTGTTTCGTACCAGACCAGTGTGGCTACCAAGACAAGGAAGCCGGAATGTGAGCGTATCTTACGTTGATGGTTAGATGTCACCTAGAACAGAACACTTCACTGATTTGCTGGTTTCCTTTTTCATGGTTTGTTCTTTTGTGCTATAGTTATTGACTATACATAATTTTTTTTTAATTTTAGAATTAACAGTGAGATGAATTTAATGCCCTCACATTTGTATGTCATATACTCAGTCACTACTTCTTTCTTGGCCTTTTCACTGCTTTTCTGCAGAATAGGAATAACCATGCTACGCTGATAAAGTATTTGCATACCCTGCTATTTGCAATATGAAAAGCGGGGAGAATTTTAAACAAAGAAAAACCAAAGTGCTGGACTGTGTGTGACTTGAGGGCAAGCTCCCAGTTGATATTTGTGGAATTGCACTAAATCCCTCATTGTAGAAGTAAAAAAACCTCAGATTTGCCTCCTTGTCTAGCTACCTCCATAAAGCTTTGATCATTGTATGTGGCATCGGGACTCTGTCAACTGTGAACTCTCTGAGACAGAAAATGGCAGCTCCATCCCTCTTCCTGTGGGCTTCAATGATGCACCCCACTTTCTCCCAGCCATCTCTGTCCTTGCCAGGGCTCCTTTAATTTCCAGATGAGTATAAGATTGTCTAAAATGTATCAAAGCTTGCGTATAATGGATTAAATCTCAATTTCCAGTGTTATTAATGCCATTAATGCACAGGTAACTCAGTCTCCCCTGTTTTTCTTCTTGTTTGCTCATCCATATAACTTGCTTTCATCTTCTTCCGCATCCCTTTTCTCCTACTTTCATGTGCATATAGATATACTCACTGTTTTTCTATTGCCATATATATTTTTCCAAAGAAATTATGGCGTACTTGCCATGCATAAGCTATAAAACATAACCTGCTGTAAAAAGTATAATATGCTGCAAGACAGAAACTCTGCCTTATTATCTATGCAGCATGTGGGTCTTGCCTCTTCCACCCACTCTGTGCCCCGCCTGAGCGGGGAGCCCTCCGCAAGGGTGAGAGTCCCTTCAGGGACCTGTGGGGTCTGCACCTCCAGATTTTGATGCCTGTGCACCTTGGGCCCTGGAGCACGTGTAGGCACGTTTCGATCCGAGGGATGAGAGGGAGGAGGTTAGCCTAGCAGAGCCGGCGAGGTGGTGCGGGGTGACCTGGGAGTGTAGCTGCTGTGCCGCAGGTGACTGTGTTGAGGAAGTGATGCACACTGACTCATTCTGTCCTCACAATCACACAGTGAGCTATAGATATTGCTACAGCCATTGTGCTGCAAGAAGCCATGAACATGAGGGATGGGGAAACAGAGACGCTCTAGGTACTGAGGACGAAAGCCAGTGACTGGACAGTTGTAATTCAAGCCTGGAGCCTCACAGTCCGTCTGACAGTCCCAAGGTCAGGTGCAGCCATTTCAGCTATAGGCAGCCCCTGTACTGTGGCTTCCACCAAATATTTCTATTGGGATCACTCCGGGACTCACCCTCATCTCTAGCTGCCTCATTCGCCTAGCTCAGAGATTTGCCTGCCAGAATAAATCTGACTTCTTAAACAATCTTAAAAAATCAGGAGATTTTAAATCTGCAAGAAATTGCCAGGGAAGTGTGGCTTCAACATTTAAATCACATTTACATCTAAAAATGCTGGCACCTCCCAAGACTGGGGTCTGAATTTTTCATGATATCGAAGAGATGTGCAGACTATTTTGAAGTTATATATTTAAAAATTTGAGAATAAAGATTTTACTGGCAATTGTCTAAACTCAAGACAGTCATAACCTCACTTTTGAGAAGAAGATAGTTCATCTTCTATATAAATGGCTCCGACGAGAGTATCTGAGACTCTGAGATACGGAGATGCATCATCTCGTGACTGTGACGGTACAGTGTGATATATTCACCCATGTGAATAGACACGCATACTCTTTCATGTTTATTTCTGTGCTGTCAAAGTCTGTGCCTATATTTTTTCTCCTTTATCTGTGTCCTAGAGTACAACCACCCTAGCACTTAACAAAAACTTCTTCATCTGATACAATGATAAAAAGAATCTCTTATGTGTGAGGATCTTTTTGTAGTTTTCAAAACACTTTCACTTCTTTTCTTACAGCTGATCTTCACATCAATCTTACAAGGTACACATTACAAATGCAATTTTACTGATGATGGAGTGGTTAATTGCCGGCCCAAAGTCACACAGTGATAATTGATGGAACCTGATCATTGTTTATGTCTAATGCCTTCTCTATTTATAAAACTGGCATATATTTATTGTACAGAATTTACAAAATATAGAAAAGCCATAAAGAAGAAAATATAAATTATCTGAAATCCCACCCACTTAGACATAAGCCAGTATTTCGGTGTATATATCACCAGTCTTCTTTATATGAATATAATTTTCTCTCAAAGTTGAAATTATACATGCTGCTTTGTAACCTACTTTTTTACTTGTCCACAGTTTTCCTTTTATTAAATAGCTTTATACAACATCATTTGTAAAGCATTCACTGCAAAAGCATTCTAGCACATGAGTCTACCATAATTTAATAAACACCATATTGTAAACCATGCAGGTATATCTGTATCTTTGAGCACATCTTTTGTACATATCTGTGATTATTTCCTTCTGCTAAATTCCAGAATTCCTGGGCCAACATTTGTGTATATTTTTAGGGCTTTTGGTCTTCCTTTTTTGGTCAAATTATGTTCTAAAAAGTTGTACTGCCAGATACAGATGATACTGTCTGTTTCACTACATATGTGTCAGCATGGAGTATTACCATTTATTTTTAAAAATTAAATTTTTTATATTAAACTTTAGTTTTAATGCCTCTGTCTTAAGTATCTGCTCGTAATGGTGGTTATAGGACAGCAAGATAATTATAGAGTCTTTTATATTGATGAGACCAGTGGTTCTCTGGCTTTGCCTACAGATCTGAATGATGCCAAAGGACATTAAGAATTGGCTAAACTTGGATTTCTCCTAGGGCTTGGCTTATCAGTCCCAGGGTATTAACTGTTGGACTGTCTTTTTACCCTTGGTCATACACTTCCTCGGTCCTGTGTTTAGGACAATATTGTTGATTCTCCATGTTTGCATAAATGGCATCAAAAGGAGAAAATGACAGTCATCATGACTATAAGATTTAAGATTTCTGCTCTTTGACTTTTAAGCAGAATAAGATGTATTTATATATTCATTTTCATCACTTAAAACTCTGCATGATCTTGGGCAAGTAATTTCTCCTCTTGAGCCTATGTTTTCCTCATTATGGGATGGAGAGGGAGATGACCGAAGCCGCCTTTGGTAGTCTGTTGCAAAACTTCAGGGAGACAGAATGCACGTTAAAGTTCTTTGCAAATTATAAAATTCTCCATGATGATGTACATTCTTTGGTCATAAGAGAAGAATAACGTTGGCATTTCACAAATATTTATGAATGAATAAACTCTCCCTTTGTTGTTCTTCATTCTAATAACTTAGTATAATTTATAGAGAACAGGTTTATTGAGCAAAGGGAATGCAGCCCAGCTTCTGTCCAAATTCAGAATTAGTGGAACCTGAAATAATGAGATTTTACTGTAGCCTCTTTCAGGATAACTCCTGTATCCCCGTGGTGCTCATCAATTTGGTTTCCCGCCCACAATGCCTCTATAATGCCATGTGGATGAGGTCTTCCAGAAAACTGAATGCACCTTGAAACTGTTGAGGCCATTTCTCCTGCCTCAGAGTATTTTCTGCACAAATCTGCCTTTGCCTGTATTTCTTTTTATGAAACTATATGCACATCATTGGGAGAGTAAGGTTAAATATTCCACTGGGTGTAAAATTCCATCCTTAAAAACCAGAGCTCCCGTCAGCACCATGGAGAAGTCATTTGATATTCTTTTGCTGATACATTCATCAGTAAAAATAAACTTCTTCTAGCAAACATTTACTGAGCACCCACTGTATACCAGGCACTGGAATACAAAGATGAATCAGAGAACCCCCTTCCTCTGCAGGACTCATAATGTAGCAGCCAAGTAAACAACCAATTACACGACTGTGATAAGCAACACGGTGGTGCCGCGCCTAACTTCAAGTTCGTACACATGTGCTTCTCTGCTAATGACCTGACAAGCAAAGCAGAGGGAATCAGTCTCGTTACACAAGCAGATGATATTTAATTGATCTGTACAGGCATTGTTGGTGAAGTAGAGATAATACTACAGAGACACTATGCAGAGAGCAGAGTCACAGAACCAAAGCTATCAAAGAGACAGGTTGTGAAATCATATGAGCCTCATCTCCAGTTCCTTCCGTTATCTGTCTTGACTGCGTTCAGGCACCATTTACTCAGGAATTCTTCCCTGATTGGCAAACCTAGGTTAGATACCTCTTTTTTGTCCTTCCATACAGCAGCCATTTCTGTTATAGTACTTATTTTAAAATGTGTTGTACAAGGTAGAAACAACCCAGGGGTCCATGGATGGTTGAATAGATAAAATGTGGTGTATACCTACAATGAAATCCTAGTCAGCCTTAAAAAGGAAGGAAATTCTGACACATGCTTCAACATGGATGAACCTTGAAGACATTGTGCTAAGTGAAATATGCCAGTCACAAAAAAAAATATCATATGATTATTCTTATATGAGGTTCCTAGTGTAGTCAAATTCAGAGAGACAGAAAGTAGAATGATGGTTATCAGTGCCTGGGGGTGGAAGGAAATGGGGACATAGTGTTTAGTGGGTACAGAGTTTCAATTTGGGAAGATGGGAAAGTTCAATGGATGGATGGTGGTGATGGTTACACAATGTGAATGTACTTAATGCCACTGAACTGTACAATTAAAAATGGTTAAACAATAAATCTTATGTATTATTTTACCACACTAAAAATGTGTTATAATTCGGTATTTAGTGACAGCATATTTTCCTGTGATTTAAGCTCCCTTGAAAGCAGGAACCAAGGATTTTCACCAGTGTATTCACAGTGCTAACCACATACCTTGCAGATAGAAGGTGCTCACTTTAAAAATAAGCTAAATGAATGAATATGGAAATTATCTATTATTACTATGTCAGACTAATAAATTCCTTATGTTAAAGATAAGGAAATTCAGACTCAGGGATTAGTAGTGCCTTTGCTGAGATCACACATGTAGTAAATGTTAAAGTCAGGATTGAAACCCAGGTTTGTCAACTCCAGTCCAAAACATATTCTTTCCGTTAGTGCTGGCCTTTATTTGTTGTCACTTTCTACATATAGCTGGAACCAGAGAGAATAGAAACAGAGAAATGAACCTGAAATGCCATATCTTACATTAAAAATGACTTTAGACGACTAAAAAGAGATTGGAACAGGAAGAGAAAAAAAAGAGGCTGATAAAGAACTTTCCCTGGGATACAATCACTTTTTCATTTGCTTTTTATTTTTTCCAATCTCTTACGATGTAACCAAAAGAATGGAAATGGGGAGATTGATTGGGCAATCAGTTGTTTCCCAAGGGCTGTAACGGAATCCCAGTCTCTTAGGTAATTTAACCTGGAAGGGGGTTTTGCTGTAGGGAACAGCCCACATGGTTGGGGAAGGACAAGATGATTTAATAGGCCTCTCTCCTCCTGTCCTAATTGCTAATCTTCCTTGTGGGAAACCCCTTCTCGTGCTGCATTGAAGACTCCATTAATTTGTTTATGTATAAATTCAAGCTATTTCAGTTCTGTCACACTTCTGATAGGTTCCCATTGAAGAGTCCATAGCTTGTACCACCCATTAGGATTTACCGATAAGAAAGATGTATTATATGTTTTATTACCTTGTCTGCAGAGCACATGCGACAACTATAAAGTACATTCATGTAGAGTATGAATAACTGTCAGGGTAATTGATAAAGTAGTCTGTAATAAAGGTAGCTGGAATGGCATTTCTAGAAGCTGAGGTCTCTAAGTGCTCAAGAGGAGGGAGGAAAGGCACTAAATAAATCCAGTCTTTCAGAATCACTAGCATTTAAAAAAAAAAAATAGCCAACCAGAATCCTTAGGCCTACATTTCACTTTCAAGTGTAATTATTTTATGTTGCAATTCATATCTGCTGACACATTGGAATCAACTCAAATAAAGGAAACCCAAAAATCTTGCATTGTTTGGATTAAGCACGTGTTGGTGCTGGAAGAAGTCAGGGAGGAGACCGCCCCTGTGTGCAAATAGTTTAACAGAATCAAGTTGCTGGAAAAGACGTAGATCCGGTTGAGACAAAGGGTCCACCAGCAGCCTTTCAGCCTCAGTTTAAATATTGAAAGCTGTGGTAGGCTCAGTAATTCATCTTCGTAGGTGAATTATAGCTGGCCATTGTAGTAACAACAATAACAACAGTAACTGACACTATCACTTACTAGGCTCCTACTCCATGGCAAGCCACCTGTGTATACCAGCATTTTATCCTCAAAGCAGCCCCACATAGAAAGTATTATATTATGAGCTATGTTATCTAGGGCATGTTACTTAGTTTCTTTGTACCTCAGATTATTCATCTGGAAATAGAAATAATTACAGTGTAAAATCATAGGATTTTTGAGAAGATTAAATGAGGTAATATGTGTAAAGTGCCTAGAACATTGCCTGGCACATAGTAGTAAGCACTCAAAAGAATAAGCTGACATTGATCATCGTTTCCACTTTACCGATGAGGAAACAATGCACAGAGAGGTTAAGAAACTTATCCAAGGTGGCTGATGGAGGATTTGAACCTGGGTCTTTTAGGTTACAAAATTTAAATGCATTCTGCCATCTCTGCCTGTCTGCTACCTGTTCTCCATGTTAACTTCACACATTGGTCCTTATTCTGACTTTTAAGCATGGAAGGCAGAAACTACATCTACATCCCTGTTAGTCTCCCAGCCTGTTCTAAGCTGATAGAATAATCTTCCTGGGTAGAGTATTTCCCCTTCAACTGGGATCTGCTAGTAGCTTAGTACATGTTGTGTCTTGTCCAAATTTGAATTAATGTGGCTCCATCAGACTTCCAATCAGTTTTGCAGTATGATCTACACTTCTTTTCTCCCCATGAAAATCTGTTGGACGTTGTTACAGCAGCTCACTAGAGAATCTGTTTGAATGATGACTAATCATTGTTGGCACCTGCCATGGCTGTATGTTTTTCTTCTCCAGCTGTTTTGCAATTAGACTGATCGTGTAAGATGGAAAAAATGCTAGAGAAAGGATCAGATCCAAGATATAGGCCACCCCATATGCCTATATATCTATATACCTTGTACCAAAAGATACACGCCAACCCTTGCTCTGACTACCTGAGTCATTCAGCTGTTGGCTCAGTTGTGCCAGGCCATATCCTCAGCCTCTGGCTCCAGATCCACCAAGCCAGCAGAACAGCAGGTCACAGGATGATGTGCTGAGGCTATGTCAGAGTGGCCCGCCACCAAACCTCCCAATACCTTCAAAAATCCCACCATCTTCATGAGCCTTTTATAACTCGGGCGAGAAGGGAATTGTACTTCAACATTTTAGAAATATTTTCACTGTGAGGGCACAAATAAACTGAGCTTAGAAACAGAACAGTGCTTAGACCAATAAAGGATGAGTAGAGAACATATAAATTCAGTACTGGTTCTCCTTGTGAGCTGCATTGTCTTGGCAGGTTATACAAATGTTCTGGAGCTCAACTTTTTATTTGTAAATAATACATACTGCACTGGCATTTGAGTTAGAGTAATACTATGCATGCCAGAAATGCCTTGAAAACTGCACAGTGTCCTGTAAATGTTAGTTGCCATGAAAATGGAAAAAGGGCAGCATTTAGAGCCAAAGATAGAAGTTCAAGGGATGGCACCACAGCTCACTAGCTGCATAATCTTGGGGACTTAGTCTCTCTGAATCTCATTTTCTTAATCTGTAAAATGGGCAAAAGGATATTCATCCTCCACACTTGCTTTGCAGAGTGGTTATGAGACTCCAATATGATATAAATGAAAGCGTTTGCTTCAAAGGTGAACTCTAAAGCACCTGCAAATGTTAGTCACTATGTTTATTACAGGGATGGCCCTCCAATGGATTTGTCCTTGCAATTCCAAAGGACACCTTAGAATGTGTGGTAAATTTTCCCATGTAAAAAAAAAAAAAACTATCTTCACTGCAAGATTTCCAGCTTTCTCAGCCAAATGACTCTTCTCACTGATTCTATGTTTTAATTGGAGAGAGAATAGGGAGGAAACAGAAGTCAAAGCCAGGAATCATCGGGCTTTCTCCATGTAGGTACAAATTAGAAGATCTGTGACTGTCTTTGCCTCTCATTTTGCTGTCTGCTGGACGATGTTTGCACAGTGCTGAGATGAAGTAACTAAAATCTCTATTCAGGATAAATGCTAGTTCTGCTTTGTACTAAAAGATATATGCCAGGATATAAAAAGAATTCTCTCCATGGTGCTCCTGTTAATTCATAGCAGTTATAGAGAGCTGTAAAAAGCCACCTAATTACTTCTTCCTCCTGCTGTATATTTCAGGGATGGCAGGTATCCTAGTAGATTCAAGGTAAATCTGGTATTAAATCCATTGGGCTATAATCTTGTTTTTTTTGTCCACCATCTTATAATCATCAGCTTGGTCTGATGATATTGGCCCCAAGAGCCATTTTGTCCTTGGGCTCCCTTTATCCTTGTATGAGTGGGGAGACACTGGGTTGTCCACTTGGGTCCTGCTGGCCTACACTTGGCCACTTGTAAAATGGAGACAGAGTGTATCTTTGACCAGATATGGTTTGGAGAACACTGGAATAGCTTCTCAAGAAGCTTGTCACTCACGTTTGCAACATGGTTGAAGGACTCTGTGAGGGTCCCTCCTGCCTTCTGAGCTAATCCACGTGAAGGCGCCCAGCACTCCAAAATGAGATGTATGTCCCCAACGGTTCCTGGACACAGTCTGCTGAGCTTTGGAAACAGCAGCCACACAGGTCCCTCCCATGTTCATGACACATTAGATCATAGAAGGGTGAGGGCGGATGGACTAACATCCCCGTGGAACAGCCGAGCCATTCTGGTAGGAACTGCTGTTTCATGTCACCTTTTCCTTGCAGAACAACTGTCCCCCTGGCCTGAGCTAACTTACCTCATTAGTTGGTCCTTTGAAGAGAAGTTCCAACCCAGCCCAGATTCATATCTCTTCCTTACAAGAACCCTATCCTTTTGAGAAATGACTCATTCGCTTGTCACCCAAAGCACGGCCAGACCTTCGCAAGTCAGTGTCTATTCACCTTTAAGAAGCCCGCTCAGAGAAGCCCCCAGCCCACGTTGCCTCTCCTCCTCAGCCTTTCCTTCCCAAATACCCGGGAAGCCTCAGGCCATGCTTCTAGAACCGTGCTGTCCAATGTCGTAGCCCCTAGCTGTATATAGCTAGATTTAAATTTTAATTAATTAAAATGAAGTAAAATTTAAGAACTCAGTTCCTCAGTCACATTGGGCCCACTTCAAATGCAACAACCTGTGGCTGGTGACTACCTTACCAGCCAGTGCAGGCATAGAACATTTCCCTCGTCCTGCCAAGTTCTGTCAGGCTGGGCTGTTCTAGAGGATGTCTCGTTCCGCCCTGTGATGAAAATGCCCACCTACTACTGAGGACTTACTCTAGCCCAACCCTATGCTAAGCTCTTTATAATCCCCAAAACATTATTAAAATGAGGTGTGATTTAACCCATGAGAAAACCAAGGCTTAGGGGTATTAAGTAACTTGTCCAAGAATACATAGCTGGTACGTAGCAGAGCTGGAGCTAGACCCTGGGCCTGTCTTCCCTGAAGTCTACCCTCTAATCCGCAATACTTCGCTGACTGGAGGTATCCGTGTAGCAGTAAATGCTGTTATCTCCTGTGTGTGTTTCTGTTTAGCATCTTCTGTGAGATGGAGGTAGAGCTGTGGGATGGGACTAGGCGATGCTGGCACTAGGGTGTGTTGAGGATGACATTAGCTGTCCACTTCGCACACTTTCCTTTGGTAGGCGCCATGTTGAGCACTTCACATGCATTTATCCTGTGTAATTGTCTTAGTAACCCCATTGCATAGATATTATTATCTCCACTCTACAGATGGGAGAAAGAAAAAAAAAAATCACAGCTTAAAATGTTAAGCTGCATGGTGGTTGGTTAAGTGGTAGAGTCTGAAAGGGAACCCAGACAGTGTAACCTGAGAAGTCTTTGTCATGACTACTGGGTCTGGCCGCTTCAACTCATCTCAGTCGGATTTTCATCCCAACAGAAGGGTTCTCAGCTTCTTCTCGATATGGAGGTCTTTGATGAATTTTCTGCTTGCTTTGGGGAGGTAAACAGAACAAAGTATCTGAGAGGAGTGGACACTTGTGCGTATAGGAGCTTATCTGGTCCCCGGAGAGATGGCCTTAGGTAAAGGCTCACCCTTTCCCTCCACATTGAAGTGCTAATCGATGCAGCAAACACACCCAATTGACTTCTTGTCAGAGCCCTATTTCGCAACAATGGACAACATCTTCTGTAATTTGAAAACTGATTACAGACCTCCGATCCTGGTTTGCTTTTTCTTTTTTTTTCAACATAAATGGAATTTCTCTTCAAAAAAGAGCAAAAGCTTTTCTGGTTGATTCAGATACATATCCAAGGAGTTTTCTTTGCTATCCCCCTTTTAAGTTAATCTATTAAATTATAGTAACTGAACCTAAAAATACAGCAAAGAAGAAAATAGCACCATCTGCATTCCATTTTTATTCATTAAGTACTCTGAGCCTAATAAAAAAGATGAACCTTCATAAACAGTGTTTATTCCATTTTCTCATATATCTGTAGTGGACTATTAACAAATAAATTCTACCTATAAAGTTGTTGTATCTGAAACCCCAAATACAAAATGGCTTGGCAGATTAGATGAGAACATAGTGAGTAGTCCCCAGTTCTACATTCATATTTTGGTCAGGGAAGAGAATTTAAAGAAGGATCACCAACGTAGGGAGACCAGGTCAGTTTCCATAGAAACTACTTCTTACAGTGACTCTAAGGCATCACCAAAAACAGCAGGGAAGTGTTCCAGCCTAGAGTTAAATTCCACTCTAAGAGTGTGTGCACTTTGAATTCTTAGGTCATCCTCCTCAAATACGCCGCAGGAGTAGTAGCATTTATGAGACAGATCCTGTGCTTTGGAATGAGAGAGGTCTGGATTTGAGTCTGAGCTATATACATAGTGGTTAAGAGAATCAAACCACTTTGGAATCAAACTGTATAGATTCATATTCTGGATCTAAAGCTGGGGTTGACAAAACTACAGTGTCCTCTAGGCCAGCAATCCCAACCCTTTTTGGCACCAGGGACCAGTTTCATGGAAGGCAGTTTTTCCATGGACTGGGGGCTGGGGGAAGGGGAGTAGTTTGGGAATGATTCAAGTGTGTTACATTTATGGTGCACTTTATTTCTATTATTATTGCATTGTAATATATAACAAAATAATTATATAGCTCACCATAATGCAGAATCAGTGGGGGCCCTGAGCTTGTTTTCCTACAACTAGATGGTCCAATCTGGGGGAGCCACTGTAAAGCCTACCACCAGATGCAGCTTAATTGTTACTTGCCACTCACTGATAGAGTTTTCATATGAGTCTGCAAGCAATTGATTTATTATGGTCTCTGTGCAATCAAACTTCTCTGCAAAATGATAATCTCTATTTGCAGCTGCTCCCCAGCGCTAGCATCACCACCTCAGCTCCACCTCAGATCATCAGCATTAGATTCTCATAAGGAGTGTGCAACCTAGATCCCTCACATGTGCAGTTTACAGTGGGGTTCACACTCCTATAAGGATCTAATTCTGATGATCTGACAGAAGGCAGAGCTCAGGTGATGCAGGAGATGGGAAGCGGCTGTAAATACAGATGAAATTTCACTCATTCACCCATTGCTCAGCTCCTACTGTGTGGTCCGTGGCTGGGGACCATGAGTCTAGCCATTTCCTTTTTTCTCCCCCTTCCTTCCACAGTGGTACCTTCCTCATGCCTATGTTTGCCACTACTGTCATTCCACTAACTAGTGCTTCATGTTTATGTCTCAAGCATTCATTTAGGATTGTATTATAATTGACTGAATATGTATTTGTCATCATTTCTAGAATGTGGTTTTCTTGAGCTCAGGAACCATTTCTTTCATCTTTGTACCCCTACTGTCTGGCATGCTACCTGGCCCATTGTTGGTGCTGAGTTAGTGTGTGCTAATTGTCTAAATGAATGAATGAACAAAAAATGAACTTGTTGATACTGTTTGTATATCTCTTAACATTAATCCAATTGGGCTTCTTTGGGTGATAGATATTGTTATAAAACATTTGGTGTATAGCTGGCTTAAGAGCTCATGTGCAAAGAAACTGTTACTCAAGAGCATTCCTATATTATGACTGGTCCCTTGAGCTTACAAGAAACTTGAAAAATTACATTAGCCTCCTAAGTGAAAGAGACATTTTCAGCTTGCCCTCTACCTCTCCTCGGCAACTTCATTCATAGTTGCTCTTTGAAAATCCAGGTGGATTTCTGATGGAGAAGACAGCATAAGGGCCCACTAGGTCAGGAATTGGACCACCCCATCTTGGTGATGATTCACCCACTGGCCTGGAACAGAAGACCTTCATGGAGATTAATGGAGACCAAAATAAGTTGCCTTGTGCACTGACCTCAAGATGGTTTGCCCTGGAGATCCACATTGGCAGTGACCACAGCATTTAATATAAAGTGTGTCTTTGACTCTCAGTCTGAACACAGATCCCTGGGGCCATTCTATACTCTTAGTCTCCTAGATTAGAAGCAAACTTCTAGATGGACATAAAGGAATATTAAAATTAAACAGGCACTTTTTCTTTCCACGTTTCTTTTCTTACTCTAAACCCTAGAGTAAAAGAAAGTATGACAGCAATAATGTCATAATGACATTGCACACTTTTCTGTGTCAGATATTTTTACTATATCCGTGTTTAATGGGAATATTATTATTCTTATTTGGCAGACATTGAAACTAAGCTTTCAGAGGTAGAGGTTACGTGTGTAGAGCATTTTAGAGCCTGGAACAGAATTTAAGTTTTTGATTCCTCACCACCTAACCCTACCTCACCACAAATGCAGCCTAGATTCAGGGCAGAGATTATTGAGTCATTTATCTATTCAGTGACTATTTATTGATCACCTATAATAAGCACTGGAGGATCAGCACTGAGTGAATAAGACCGACAAGGTCGCAACCCTTATTACCTTCTATTTTATTGCGAGAGTCAGGCAATAACCATGTAGTTAAATAAATAATTTCAGATACTGATAAGTTCTGTGATTTTTTTTTTTAATTCAGGGCAATGTGATATAGAGTGACCTGGAGGGACAGCAAAATTAGATGGAATGGGTCAGGGAAGGTATCTCTATCAAGGGGACATTTAAGCTGAGACTTAAATTCTAGAAGAAAGCATGAATGAAAAGATTGGAAGGAAGGGTATAGCAGGTGCTTGTGCTCACAGGTGGAAACTGATGTAGGTGAGACAGGTGGTACCTTCTGTGTGTGTGTGTGGGGGTGGTTATGTCCCACCCCTGATGGTATAACAAGAACTATGTCATCACTTCAGAAGGGGCTCAGGGTACAGGTGTGTTAGCCTTTCCTTCTTGTTGACAAATCCATTTCTTCCCATCTCCCCCACCCATCCTGCAGGCCTGACTCAGACAGCACCTCTCCCAGAAACCCTCTATGGCTCCAGTGCCAATAAGTAGTCGTCCCTCCCCCAAGCCCTTTATCTGCAATCCACTTTTGTTATTCTATATAATATGTATTTCTGTCCATTCATCAAGCCTGTAGTATAGTTTTGTAATCAAGACCATGGTGCTGGAGTTAGGTAGGCTCTAGGTTTGAGTCCCAGCTTTCTAATTTCAGGCAAGTTGATTGATCTCTTAGATCTGAGCTTTGTCATCCATAAGTGGCACAATTATAGTGCCTGTAGCATAGTATTATTCTGAAGTGAAAATGAAATAATGCCCATGAAGTGCTTAGTTCATAGTCGGCACTCAATAGAGGTAAGTAATTGTCACAGTTCCTGTTACTGTATGCCTCACAGAAGACTGCTCACTCACCTTTATTAGGCTGAGGGTAGGAACTGTGTATCGTCACCATTTATACCTGCATTCCCTAGCCTCATTCCTGGAATATAAGTAGTGCTCAATAAATATCTTGAGTGAATGGATGAAATTTTTCTTTTCCTTATAGATGTAAATGCTGCAACATTATAGAATTTCAGAACTAGAAGGAACCTTGCTGTCATTGAATGAATTCAACGCCTTAATTTAAACAAAAGGAAACTGAGGCCAGCAGAGGTGAAAGAGTTAAGCCCAAAGTGACAAACCCCAATTTGTGGCAGATCTGAAAACTGTGTGTGGTTGCTGTCAGAACAGCAACATACATAGAAGTAGGTTATAGCCAGCTCTGAGGGTAACAGGGCTCCAATTCTCCAAGATGAGCCTGAATTTAGAAATTTTTTTCCCATTGGACCACTCACTTCTCTTGAATATGTGGCCTAGTTTTGGTTTGGAAATGGTGGCAGAGGCTGGTCTTGTTCATCTTCTTATCCGTAGCAGAGAGCAGACTCTTGGACAGAACAGATGTTCTGTAGACATGTGACGAATGGGCAGACACATGTGCCACCTTGCTTATGGCTCATTAACGTAAAGCGTAGATGTGCAAACTATCTCGAGGTTGATCTAGTCATGTTTCCTGTGTCACAGAGTGCCTTTTGTGATCTCAGCCTTGTCCTGTCCCCATGGCCTCTCTGATAAGGAAAGTGATAAATTTCTGCCTCCCTGGGAGGTAACATGCATTGATCCATCTAAGATTTGAAGCCTTGTGAGCATTTAAATGACACCAGGGGTTATTGATTTCAGAAGCACAGCAGATTGTGTTTAGAAATCATTTAATGGGCTAAGATTTATATAATCATTCAACGAATAGTTAGGAACACCTATTATGTGCCAGGTACTTTTTCCTATCCTCATCAGGAACATCAGAAAAATAATAGTGCCACCCTCATAGGGTTGCTGTGAGAGGGGTTGAGTAAACAGTGCCCATGGGTCACCAAGCACAAGGCAGGCACGTGGGAATCGCTCAAAATATTAGCTAGTTTGTATAAAATATATGCATTCGTAAAATTGTGATAACAATTGCCATGATGAGAAAAAAGCGAAGTTACTACGGCATACCTTGAGTCCTCAAGTTGCAAAGCTGCTTCTCTTCCTTCCTTTCTTAACTCATAGTCCACGTTCCATCCATAACAGACTGTCGGGAAAAGTTCAGCCGTCCTGGAAGAGAATTGTGTGTGTTTTCCAGGTAATCAAACCAAGAGGTTACTCAAGGGGTCTGCCATGTGTTCAAAACACAGCACTTCTCTTAACAGGGATGCATGCATGAAATGGGGAAGTTTCTTGGGAACTCATGTCGTAACTTGGGTGCTAGGCACAAGGCATGGTAGAACCCCGACATGAACTAGAGGAAAAGATGACAAAGTCAGGGTTGGAGTTCAGAGGTTAGTGGGCCCCTGGTGGCTAGACCCAGGATGAGAGGTCTGGGGCTGGCTGGGTACTTGCTTTTCAGAAGAGGTCCCCTAGAAGCAGTGGAGGAAAGAAAAGGGGGAGGCCAATTTCAATCCATCAAGAAGAGCCAAATTCAAATGCCAGATAAAGACACCAAATCCAAATGGCCATATATAGGATAGAAGTCCCAGTGACTAAGCCAAAAAACCAGAGGTAGCCGGAGGTTATATTCAGAGTGACTATACATCAAAGATGAGCTGAGACAAATCCCATGTGATTGCCAGTACCAGCCTTGGCACAATCAGGGGGCAGGAGTCGGGATGTGGCAAAGTAACATACTGAAGCCAAACACGAGTCGTCATATTTAGTCCTCCCAGCATCACGTTGAGGATGGTGCTATTGTTATCTGTCTTTTACAGTTGAAGACACTGTAGGAGCTTAAATAGCTTGCCCCACTTCACCCAGCTAGCGGTTGGTGAAGCCAAGGGTCAAGACCAGGCAATCTGACTCCATGGTCCACTCTCTTGACCCTGAGACTAGACTTAAGGAATTCACATTTCTATTCTGTGCTGAGCACTGGGCTAGACATCGGGACTGCAGTCTTGAGTGAGACGATGCCCTGCCCGAAAGGAGCTTACATTTGAGCGAAGGCGATAGGACATGAAATAAAGGGTTAAATGAGTGATGAGTGGTGGGCAATGCAGAGAACAGTGGTGTGGGAGTGAGTAGGACGAAGCCCACCTAATTAGGGCTTCAGGGAAGGGGTGTGCCAGGTGAGATCTCAGAGTAGAGAAAGTGTTCCAAACAGCTGGGTGCAGGCAGATAAGGCGCTAGTCATGAAATGTGCCTGGAATTGGCTTATAAGAATTCATTTGGGTTAGTCATGTCTACTTATTGAATTTAACAGATAACTGCTCCCTCTGTGAGTCCTTAGAGTCCTTTGCTATGAGGCTACTAATAGGTTCATGTGGGGATAAGTTATTCTGCTGCAACATTTTGCATTTTCATCCTATAGTCTTGATTGGAGGGGCTGTCATGAAGTCATTGTTTACAAGGACCATACATATGAATTCAAAAAGAAACAGGAAAAAGAAAATACATACCCAAAGCTGACACTGAATGACAGCATTTTATATCTTTGAAGGGCTTATTATATATGAGTGAAAATTTAAATTTTTTATGATTTCCAATCCTGCATGGCCCTGCTTAGACAAGAAGCAGAGAGGAAGCTCCACCCCATCAACTGAATCCCTTTGGGACCAACCCAGACTCACATACATCAAAGATGGGTTATGCTCATTGTTTATGAAAGAGCTGTGCACCCCGCCGAACTTGGGAAATGACCTAAAATTTGCGACGAAGCATTTAAATTGGGCAAACAGACCACCCACTCCTCCCACCCCCTGTGCAGAGATGGACTTAATGAGCCTGTGTCTTGTTGAGATTAAAGGAACTAAAAATTCTCCCCAAACATGCAGTGCAAAGAAATAATACGGGGTTGGGGGTGTATGGATATTAGGGGAATAAATGAACAGGAAGAGAGATTTCAAAACATCAAATAAAATAGCAGGAGCTCTATGTGCCATTTAAAATCTTGTTTCTATTTTAGAAAAGGTTAACCCAATGTGATTATTGTCACCTAACAGAAGGAGAAGGAAACTACTAGGAACTAAGCACTTACTAGGGGCCTCACAAGACATGACAATTCAGCAACGTAGGTTTTAGTCTTTGCATTTGACAGATCAGGATCCTGAGGCTCAGTGGAGGTTAACAGATCTGCCTGGGGCCACCCCAGATGTAGGCAGCATCTGAGGCTGAGTTCAGTCTCTGGGCTCCCAGCTCTACTTTCATGCTCTTCTCCCCAAACCAAACAAAAAGGAGGAGTAGGAAGAGGACCTGGGCTTGCTTCACTCCAAACCCCATGTATGCCCTAGAAGAAAACCACATCACTCATAAAATTAGAACACGAAAATAGAAAAGGAAATTTAAAAAAGAAAACTTTAAGGAAAATCAAAGTGGCATAGCAAAATCATGCTGGGTTCTGGAGGCTGTCTTTGCACAGACTGTTTAATTGGCATTATATTTTGAGGGTTAGATTAGAGGAAGAAGAAAAAAGACAGTGTTCAACCTGATTTACATGAAAATGAGAAGAAGAGAAGAAACTGGGCTATTAAAATGTGTGAGTTGAATCCTTAGATCTCTGTATTGTGAATGGCTCACGGTAGAACTTTTAAATTGGCTACATTGCTTTAATTGAAATATAGAATTGTAATAACACAATGTGACAGGCACCTACTGAGGGGGCCTGAGGCTGCTCCCACCTTTCCTTGGAGCAGCAAACAACAGGGGGATAGAAAACACACATACACACACATATATACACACACGCACATACAGACACACACACACGGAGAAGCACTTGAAAGGGCTTTGTTCTTTTCCAGGCTCTTTGAGGTTTGCCTTTTTTGAAAAATGCAATTTTCCCCCATTCGCTCCAGGGTCCAATTAATCCACCCCATCTCACCCCCAGTCCCAGCATGTTCTTGCCATAGAGATATTTTGTATCAGTTACAGTGTTTGTTGTATATTGGATAGAAGGAAAAGGATTTATAAAATATCCAGATTTGCCTACAAAGACCCCAAATATGTTGATGGTCTACAGCCAAATTGATGAGACAGGTGGAGATCTCACACACACACCCTCACCCCAGGGTTCCCCTCCATCTCTGCACAGCCGTGATCATTTTCATGTGTGTACCAATGTTGGAGTTTATTGCAAGGGTACTTGACCTAGAGACAGCCCCGGGGAGAAGGGCTTAGGACTCAAGGACAGATTTTATGCGGCAGGCAGTGAAGCAGTTTAGGGCAGGCAGGTGGGCCCCAGTCTTCTCTCTGACCCGGCATCCCAAAGTCCCAGCCTATACCTCTTGGCAGGATTCACTCTCTGGTTATGGCCATCCCAGATTGCCCAACTCCCTAGCCCCATCCAGCTGTTTCTATCACATGTGTTCTTGATCTCATAATCTCAATCCTCTCCTCCTCTCATTTCCTAACCTTTGTCTCAACCAAATGCCATCAAGTCCAGATTGTCTCGGCGCAGCCATCACCAGCCCCGTCTTACTGGCACTCTAGGTGGGCAACGCATTCTCTCGGTTCTTGTCAAGTAATCTTTGCCCACAAAATTCAGGCCCGAAATACACAGTTCCCCTGAAATATACAGCTTCCTCCAGCCATAGAGCATAGATTAAAACAACAGGCCACGGCTTAAGCCAATTTAAGCCCTCCCTGCCCTAATCCCCAGCACACCTTCTCTTAATGTCAACCCACTTTAAAAATCAGCAAAAGTTAATTGAAAAAATTTAAATTGTCTGGTATGGGTTATAGTAGTATTCCTCTTTAAACGATGTGTGATAAAGGACTAGTAATTTTCTTTTCCAATCCATTGAGGACCAAGACGTGGTCCCACAGTGCCTGCTGTGGGCCCCATGTGACTTGCCATGTGAGTTCGACAGTCACCAAGCTCATCTGTGCCGTGTGCAGTGAGACTGACCCCCTGAGCACACACTGGGATGTGGCAGCACAACTGCCATAGAAGTTTCTAAACTACTGTACTCCCACATCTCTTGTCACAGGTCAGTACCAGTCTGCAGACGGCACAGTGTGTATTTGGGGCATTCTTGGCTTCTCACTTCCATGACAGGTACTGCCATGCAGTGGACGAGGCCCAGGACCCTCCAGGGCCCCTGTCTTGAGAACTACAATTCACCCATTAGCCCGATCTCTCTCCTTGCCTGACACTTGATCTCTCTCCTTGCCTGACCACGAGAGGTCTATCTTACCTCTCTCTGAGACCCACCCATCTTTCTTCATCCCAGCTGCCATCACTGTCATCTAAGCTCCCATCATCGCACCATGAAGTGCTACAGGGGCCTCCTGCTGGGCTAGCTCCCAGCTGCAGCTGTTCTGGACCCATTTCAATCCATTCTGCAGAATCAAGCCACGGTGATCTCTTTAAAATATTAAATGGAACATATTTCTCATCTCTTCTACTTAAAGCCCTTTGGTGGCTCCTTTTGCTCTTAGGCTAAGATCAAAGCACTTGACACGACACCTGTCTGCTTCCCTGTGTCACCTTAACCCACTCTCTCCTCCCCAGCATGCCCAGCCTTCTTTTGGCTTCTCAAAAGTCCTCTGCCTCTGCCTCTGCCCCTGCCCCCACATACACACGACACACACCTTCAGACCGACCCCTCTCGGGGCCTTTGCTCCCGTTGTCCTCTCGATTGGAACGTTCTCCCCTACCCCCAGTACACAGAGCTGCTCTGTGCCCGAGATCTGCTCTAGGTACTTTGCCAAGGGTGTTCTCCTGTAAGTCTCACATCCCCAGTATATAATTAGTTCTCTTTTCAAAATCAGAAAACCAAAGCTCAGGCAGGTTAAGTGACTTGCCTGGGGGTTGGATCCGGGGCCTGGGGCCTAGGCCTGCTGCTGCCTCAGCCAGGATTGGGCCTGAGGAGGGCGCATCTACACTGGTACGTAGGGGTTGGAGGGCCATCTCGTCTGTCCCCTCACCAGAGTGACACCTTCCCTTCCCACACGTCCCTGTGTTTGGCTTCTAACCGCCACCCCCTGCAGCCGACCCCTCTTTCCTGTGCACAGTGCATTTCATTTACCAGATAATGTGCACGTCCAGCTGTTAGCACCCAGGGATTCAGCATTAGCCAGAGCTGGAAGAGCAACTTAAAATAGCCCCATTTTGTCCATTTTCTCTGGAAAGGCCTGGGCGTGCGGATTTCAGAGATCCAGTTATAATTACGATGATCTTCAACACCTCAATTTTGCCCCCCCACCCCCATTTTGAGGAGAGAGCTGCTTTACTCCTTGTCTTGGTCATTTTCAGCTTCCTTGAACCTGGCACCAGGCAGAGAGCTACTGAGCTGACAATTTCTAGTAGGCCTCAAGCATATTCTGGCCTCTTAAAACATGTGAATATGCAGTTGGAAATCCATTTACATGAATAAATGAACTATTCAAGAGATGAAAAACATTTTTTCCACATTTAAAACAGGAGAAAGAGAATCCCCTGAACTTTGCAACTTTGTGATATCCTATACTTTGTGTCATTGGCCTCCACTGGAAGCAAGAAAAGCTATGAAAAGAGAGGAGAATAAAAGCCTTCTCAATGAAAATAGTTGAACAGGCCCTGGCAATGAGAAAAATTCATACGCTGTAATTATAGATTTTTTTGTTTGTTTTAAATCCTGGCGCTCAATCTGTGAGCTCGGTTTAATAATAAAATACTGGAATTATGCATGCAAGTGCAAATTCGGTATCATGTCAGTCAATTCCAAACACTATTTACAGAATAGAATCATTACAGTGCATTAATGTAATGAAGACAGTAGAGTAGCCTATTTCAGTATAATATCCTTAAAACATCACTGCAAGATGGTTGTTAGAGCCCTCCTAAAGAGTTTGAGCTTATTTCAAGCCATCTTAACATCATTCGAGCTTTGTTACTGAAAGAATGCGGATTGGGTTCTGCTGTTAGCAAGGTGTACAGTAATTGTTTGTGATGACTCAGAGAGAGAGAGAGAAAGAGAGAAGAATATGCATCACTGAAAGGAAAATTCTCTGGCGACCTTCTTCTATGTACATGTTGCTCTCACTGCAAAGATCACACCGCATTGGCATTTGATTGATTACATGTGTATTGCCTCACTAGTGTGGAACCTCACTGAGAGCAGGAGCCACCTCTGAAATAGTAGGTGACATGGCGTAGGGATTTCCAACACAGGCTCTGGAGCCAGGCGGCCTGGCTTCACTTCTCAGCTCCGCCAGCATACTAGCTCAGTGGCTGTGGGTAGATAATTATCTTCTCTGTGCCTCAGTTTCCTCATCTATGAACTAAGATAACCTGATAGTAATAATGCCTATCTCATAGAGTTAGAGTTGTTGGGATTAAGTAAGTAAAGCCCTAGAAAGATGCCTGGCACCCAGAATGTGCTCATGGAATGTCAGCTATTACTCTCATTTCTGTACCCCAGGTGCTTAGTATAGTGTGTGGTGTACAGGAGATGACCAATCAGTGTGTGAGGGGTAGAAAGATGAATGGATGGATGAATAAATAAACAGCATGGCTGTAATTCACAGCATGCATTGCTTATCTGAATCTATAGCTTTCTTTCTGTGTCAGTGGCTCTGCCAGAATCCAGGCCTCTCCTTTGTTGGAACTTGAGGCTGCCTGGAGAGGATTGGACTTGGTTCAGATAGCTATCGGGAGAGACAAAGAGGTTTGCACATCAGGGACTGACGTTGAGCCTTTGCGAATGTGCAAAACTGAGAATTGATGCAGAAGTCATTATTAACTCACACATTTAACAGGATGTTTGCCTTTCAACAAAGGGTGACTAATTAATGTAACAGTTGATTACATAGCTCCCTTAATTTGTTACTGGTTTTCAAATACCAAAGTAATTACATCACTAAAAGAGGACAGTTGCTAGAAAGTCAGTCTACAAAAGGGATTTGAAAAGGGTTGCCTCTGTTGATTCTAAGTCCTGTTTGGGTGTAGCCTCGTGTTTTGGTCTCACTTGGCAGCAGTTCCCAAGTCCCAGGTAGAAGTCAGACCCAGTGTCATGGCAAGGGTAGGAAGGTAGAGTGTCTCTGTGGTGAGTAGGTGTGGAGGGAGGGCTGTGGGGTCAGACCATCAGGGTTCCAGTCCTGACTCTTCTGCTGACCAGCAGTGTTTATGGTGCCCATCTCTGGAAATGGTGCTGCTAATAGTACCTGCCTGATGGTGAAGTTGGAAGGATTAAAGTGCTTAAACAGTGTCTGGCATATTATAAGGGCTGAAACATCTTTATTATTATTATTATTGTTATTCATGATCTGCCTTCTGTTTTTCTCTCCAGCCTCCACGGTGGATCATCAGGGCTGATCACTCTGGATCACTAGGGCTGATCACCCTGGATCACCAGGGCATGGGGTGGACCACCCGCAGCCCTGATGACCCATGCCTATTCATGCTCCTCCCTAGATCTCAGCTTCGGTCCCCTTCCCCCAGCCCCACCCCAGCCTGGCAAAGCTCCCATTCATCCTTCAAACCTTAGCCCAACTGAATCTTCATCTGGAAGCCTCTCCTGCCTCTGCCAGGCAGAATTGGGCAGTTCTTCCCCTGGGCCATTTTGTCCCTTAAATATATCATGTTTCAGTGATTTTAAGATATTTTTTATCACATTTTAACATATCTGCAATCAGGATTTGCCTTACAGTTTGAAACATCTTCGATGTGATACAATATGGTATGTCCATTATAGCTTATTCCACAGTGAATATCTTATTTGTGTGTCTTTGCAACTCGAGGACAGAGACTGTCTTGTTAGCCAGTGCCGAGACAAAGCACTCAGTCAGGGCTGCAAAACAAATCTAGAATAAGTGAACAGGCATCACCACTAGGTATCTGAGTTTGTTAGATAGTGCAGTCTCTTTGGATATATGCTAACATCTAAAAAATAACAATAACAGCAACTATATAGCACTTACTCTATGCCAGGCACCATTCAAAGCACTTATGTATAGTAATTAATCTACTCACTTCATCTTCACAATAACCTAATAAAGTAGACTTTACTTTTATCTTCGTTTCTTTGTATCTTCATTAGGGAAACTGAGATTCAGAGAGGTTAAGCAACGTGCCCAAGATCCTATAGCTAGTGATGAGGGAGCTAGGACTTAAACCTAGTTAATCTGGCCAAAGAGCCTGCACATCTGTCCCTTAATGACTGACCTTTTATTGCTTGTGAATAGATTGATTTAATACTCTTTAATCAGGCATCAAAAGTCTTTCCTACTCTATCACCTACTATCAGCCTGGACAACCGTGTGCTCTGGCCAATGCACCCTATTCTCAAACCTCCATTTAAGACAAGTGCAGGCCTCCACACTTGGCTCATATCATTCCTCATCCTGGTATTGTATCTGCCTTTTCTGTACTAGCAGTTCAAATACAGAACTGGCTCCATAACCCTTCCCAATCCAACCTCCCATGGTGTCTTTGGAGCCCACTCCACCCCAAAGAGAAGCTCCCTTCCTTCTAACTCTGTCTATAGTAACCTTTGAAAATTATATATGTGCCAATTTATGCATATATAGTGCTCCTGTATCAGAGTTTATTTTGTGTTCGCCTTTTCTAACCCTGTTTCCACTTTAGACTGCCACCTACTTGAAAGTAGGGTCAGGTCTTAAATATCTTTGAGTTTCCCCAAAACTCTTCCTATTCCAGAGTCTCAGAAGTAGTAAGGATTAAACAAATAATGTGTTCATCGGTTGATTCCTTGTGAGAAACTACATCTTTATTATACTACCTACAATATAAACATTTTGTTCATTTATTGTTCAACAAACATTTACTAGTACCCATGATGTTCTTGGAACTGAGCTCCTCACTACTTCCCATACAGCTACTGTTACTGCAGCTAATAGCAGCTGACATTTATTGAGTGCTTACTTTTGCCCAGATGTTGTGCTAAGCACCATTTCATTAAATCCATACCCTATTATCTCATTAAATCATTTCATTAAATCCATACCCTATTATCTCTTCCAGTTTACAAATGATGAAACCAAGGCTTGGAGATATCACGTATTTTGTCTTATAAACACCATAAGCACAACTGTGTTTGTTTTTCTTCGTCTTTGTATCCTCAGCACTCAACAGTTTCTAACCCTTATTAGGGTCCTCAGTAAATATTGATTGATTGAGTAAATGAATAGACCAATGAGTCCATTTTTAAAATTGACTGCAGGGCCCCAAATATAAACCATTTTGCTACCTTGGTGCTCTCAACCCAATTTTACAGATGAGGACACTAAGACTCTGAGAAATAAAGTAATTGTGTCCCAATTCATGCAACTAAGAAATAACAAGGTCAGAAAATACCCAGTTCTATCTGACTATCCTGGTAAAAGGATTTTTAGCCCAAATGTAATCACATTGTGTGAATTATCTATAAGGTAAAGTTTTACTTTCTTTTTCAAATAATATGATCCCCAGGGCAGTCAAGATTAGGTATATTTGGTGTATAAGTCTAAGAACTGCCCCAATTTATTTTTATTATTATTTTGGTTTCTAAATGGGCCCCATCATTGCTTCATAGTCTGGCAGAACATCAATCCTTAAGTTGCAATCCTTGATTTTTCTTCTCATATCTTTAAATAAGGAATAAGCCATAATTTCTGCATGATAAATCAGACATTTTTATATGGTGCAGTTTGATTTCTTTTTTCCACGGTAGCTTATAAAATGCTTTCATAGGATGTTAGAGGTCAAGGGAACAATGGAAAGAATTGGTCCAGCAATTCACTTCCTCTGCCCTCTAGACATGCTAGGCTCCGATGGTAATGATCTGTGAGCTGTCTGCATATAGTCTTGGGTTCAAATTCCAATTGAACCCTTATGAGTCGTGTGATCCTGGGCAAATATCTTAATCCCTCTGAGTCTCAGTGTCCACATTTGTAAACTTAGAATTGTTATATTATCACAGTGTTGAAAAGATTAGATATTACATAAATAAAGAGCCAACCACACTGGCACCAAGTAGACAATAAATAAATGTTATTATTTCAAAAACCTGAAAGAAGCTATACTTACCCTTAATAAAGTTGTAAAGAATAATGAAAATGGGAATTTTTCCCACCTTAGGTTGGAGTTACCATCAACTCTGTGAAATCACACTCAATAGCTCCAACTGGTAATGAACCATGTCTTTGATAAATAAATGAAAATTAGCCAATGATGAGTTAGTCCTTAAAGTGGTTTGGGTGATGTTTCTTAAGACCTGGAGCATGCAGAAGCATTAGTGCTGCCTTGGCCCCTAGGAGTGCTGTAATGCCCAAGTATGGAAGAGACGTTTGCTACCTACCTCAAAGCCATGGTCTTCCATATTTCCAACTCTTGCAATCAGGAGCCCTGTGACTATATCTGACTGTGAACTTAAGTGACATCTGTCACTTCCAGGCCAAAGCACATAAGCATCAGATGAAACTCTCCAGCTCCTTCTCCTGTCTGGACAACTGCAAGGCCATGGGTCATAATGTAGAAACATCCATCAGCCTGGGCCCGGTGCGGCTTTGTGCGTGAGAGCCCATGCCAACCCAGATTGGACATGTAGTTTGAATGAAAGATGAACATCTGTTGTAACAAGTCATTGACATTTCATGGTTAACCTGGCCTATCTTAATATATTAAACTATAGGTCTTCAAGGGTACAATGTATCAGACAGCGTTTATAAATTTTAATTTCCACAACTGAAAAAAATATCATTGTTCATTCCTTATTCCTTTTATTAATTCATCCATCCATGTATTCACCTACCTATATATTCAACAAACATTTGTCTAACACCTACTCATTGCCAGATATTGATACTAGTCTGTGTACTGAGGATACAATAATGAAAAAGCCACATGACCCCTGCCTTCTTGGGCCCAGGACCCAGCTGGAGAAACAGATGAGAAAAAAATCTATAATCACAATACAATGGGGTAAGGGCTGAGATAGGTCAGGAGAGTGTTATGGGAGCTCAGAAAAAGGGATTCCAGCTTGGGGGGCCCTTAAGCTGAGCCTTGGTGGATGAATAGGGGTTTTATTTATTCAACAGATACTTACTGATCAGCTACTCCATGTCAGGTAGGGATTCAAGACACTGTGAATATAAGAGTGAACACAGCAGCCAAGACAATAAATAAGGACACATGTAAATAACTAAGAGTGATAAGTATGATGAAACAGATCAGAAAGGGTGACATTATAGGGATTAACTGAGGGGAGTGACATCAGCTGGGTGGTCAGGGAAGGCACCTGTGAAGAGGTGAACTGTGAGCTGAGTTCACCAGGGCCCAGTGACTCCAAGCCCCTAGGGAGACATGGTGACACTCTCAGGAAGATGGGGATGCAGAGCAGAAACACACAGACTTCATTTTCATGTCAGATGTGGCTGGGATACTCAATTTTCCTTTTGCTGGATTTAATTTTTCTTCAAGTTCCTTTGCTTGAAACGGGGAGTTTAATTATATCTCTTGCGGTGGAGGTATCTATTATTGGACTCGTGTTTTTATTTTAGGCATTTAGAAAGCAGTACTCTGAAAGGAGCCAGGAAAGAATGAGCAGTAAGCTTTTAAGCAAAGAGGTTGAAAATAGGAAATTGGTGTGCTTTGTGGATTTGGAAAAACCACTGGCTCTGGAGTCGGGAAGGCCTGGGTATAAATCTCAGCTCCACTACTTTTCCAGCTGATCTTGAACAAGGGACAAGGGCAGCTGCTCTCTGCTTCGATTTCCTCATCAGTTAACTGCAGATAATAATAGCACCTATGCCTAGGCTTGCTATGTGGCTAAAGTGTTATAATGCCTCCATATTCTTAGTGTGGTGATTGGCAGGAAGAAACAACTCAGTCAACAGCATCAGCCGTCACTGGTATGATTAGTAGCATTCTCATCTTTATCTTTATTGTCATCCTCATCACTGCATTTATTGTGATGGGAAGCATTACTCCTTCCTGTATTTGTAATAATTTTTCTGAGGGCTTTGCTGTCTCCTATTCCACAAATTACACATAAGCTACTGCCCCTGGTACACTAACTCCCAAATTCTCCTCCTGGCATTCAAGGCCCTCTTTGATTTGTTTTTAACCAAAATGGTTGCATCTCACTTCCCCCTGCTATTAACCCTACTCACCCCTTCACACCCAAATTCCCTCCTCATACCCAGCCTCCAAACTTTTATTAAAACTGGTTCCCACCCATCCTAGAATGTCCTCCTCCTTGACTGTAATGAAGTGTGTTGAGTCCCTACTCTGTGCCAGCCATCAGGGTGGGCACTTTATACACAGGACCCTGTTAATCCTCACCCCAGTGAAGCAGCTGAGACTCAGCACGGTGAAATTTCCTGCCAAACCCAGACAGCCAGGAAGTAGTGGAGGAGGTTCGGTGGTGTCCATGTAAATCCTCCAGTCCTGCCAGAGAGGACGGGAACTACTTCCTCCCGCTTTCTGATCCGAGGTGAGGGGTCCACAGGCTCACTGGGTCTCCGTCCATGCTACCCACAGCAGGAACACAGAACCTTCCGGTGAACTGAGGGCAGAGGGACAGACCAGGAAGGCACTGAGCTCTCGCCTCTCTCAGTGAGCCCCACCCACTGTGAAGAGACAGCGCCAGATTTCTGAATGACACCTGCTCTCGATGGAATTCTGTCCGATGCCCTTGCTGAAACGTGCAGAGTAAACTCATGCAGGGGTACAAGAGCCTTCTCAGAAGCAACTGAGTCAACCCAGCTGGAATGAGAGTCTGAATTTCAGTAGATGGGGAAGTTGTAGGTCAGTCTTAAAAGGCAGTAGACAAAGAGGGGCTTTTAACAGGAAGTCATCAACAGGTCGAAAGCAAGGAAAGTCATTGTCAGTGAGGATGCAGAGCACAGACTATTCAGGGCCAGAGACTGTGGCACGTGGGAAGCTTGCTTTGCTGTGGCGCAGAAGTAGGGCAAAGCCAGGTACTTTAAGCATCATGTTGAGTCTCAGGAACCAGGTCCACAAAGCCCCACCTCCTGACTGCCTGCTGCCCGGCCTGGAGGGCCTCTGCATCTGCCATCCTGGTGTGACCTGGGAATGGGAGCCAGGGTGGAGCAGAGTGTAGTAATGAGATCCTTCAGGGGGTGGTCAAGGACGTCCACCCACAGGACACTCTCTGATATCAGTTCCAGAATAATTTTAGGAGCATAAAAAAGTCATCCAACTAAAATCCTTCCCATCCCAAGGAAGCAAATGTGTAATGGTGATTTCGGGGTGGGATTGGCCGAGTCCGGCATTGCTGTATCTGAAGTCCCCCATTCCTCCTCCTACCTGTGACCACTCTGACCTCTGTAGATGGCCAAGCAGAAGATGCTGTTAGGAACCTGATATCCATCTATGTACAGCAAAGCAAAGAAGGAGTTTGATTTTGTAGCTAGACTTGCTGGGACTCATGAAGAAGAAAATGTTGTAAGGTTTGCAAGCTGAGTTTGGGCTCTTCCCCTTCTTTTGAAAGTGAGCTATAAAGAGGAGACGCTGATAGCCGCAGCCGCCCTGCTGTGTCCCTGGTTGGTCACAGGGACTCAGTACATGTTATTAAAGGGATGAAAAATTAATGGAAAAGCGAAAGGAACTACACTCAGTTAAATAGGGGGAAAAAAAGGAAAAAGAAAAGTGTAAGATATCAACTCCAAGATTCTTAAGCACTTGAGCTCGTCTGACATGGTGGACTCTCTTCTGGGTACATACAGAGGTCATCTCATTTAAGCCACAGCTTTATGATGTGTAGTTTCTTATGCCCATTTTACAGAGCCTGAAACTGAGGATTCTAGGAGTGAAAGCAGTACCCATGGTCAGACTAGTTACTTCCAGACTAATACTCACCACCATCATTTACAGGAAGCTTATCATGAGCCTGGTGATATGTTTTACGTGCATTATCACTTTTATTCCTCACAGTCACCCTACAAGGAAATTATTTTATTATTCCCATTTTTTAAACAAAGAAATTAAGGCTTCTGGGTCTCACATTGCAGGTTAGATAAGTAGAGGTACTCCAGGACTGAGACAAGATGATTTTCAAGGGCTGGATCCCAGCATCGGGCTGGCAGTGAGTTCACTGAGCATCAGCATTATTGCCTTACACGGTAAGATTTGTTATTCCCGAGGCTGAGGAGGCTCAGAGCCAAAGGGCAACACCCTCTGATCTTTTCCCACTCTACACCAGGTGCCCAGACTCCCAACCTTGGGCAAACCTCCAAGGTACAAACGGGGAGGCGATGTGGAGCTGCCTCCCTCCGCCTGCACCTCCACCTGAGCCCAGGTCCAGACTGTCATTCTGACCTGTCTGGGGCTCCAGCACCGGCTCTGGTCTGGCCCAGGACGCACACAGCTGCGGAACGGCAGAGGTGCTGTCTGAGCCCAGGCCTGTCTGGGGCTTTTCATTATCTTATCAGGCCTTGGACCTGCTCTTCCTTTTCTTCTAGGAATGACATGAATCAAGCCTCCCCTTCCATCACTTCTCAGCCACTTCATTCCTGAATAAAAAATGGATGACTTTTTATACCTGGGTAAAGAGGGCCTGGGAAGGATTTTAATTTTTTGATTTTGATTTTTTGAGGATAGGAAACTAAATTTTATAGTTTCCAAATGTTTCTCCTTATTCTCAGAATGCAGGTACTTAAGACTTACCTGCACCCCTCTACCCATCAAAGGCATCACCTGTGGGTTCCCTGTCACCCTGTGCTTCCCCTCTCAGGGGCAGGGGCCATGTGTTTCCATTGTCACCCTAGCATCCAGTACAGTGCTTGCAACATGGGAAATATTCAATAAATAATCTTGCTGAATGAGCATATACATGTATGCAGTGATGAAAACCAATGTCCCCCAAGGGAGAGGGTGTCATTCTAATGGCATGGTTCCCCCAGGAGATGTACTTCCTTCTTCTGGGCCAGGACAGAGAAACTCAGCCCAGGTCCTTTTCTGCATCTAATCCCGTATGCCAAGGGGAAAAGAATGCAAGGAAGGGTCTCGGTGGCACATCTGAAAGAGTCAGGTCTGGATTCAAATCCTCACTCTCCCACTTCTTAACTGGGTCCTCTCAACTGCAGGAAGATTCCCCACCATAGGGAAGGTGCAGATTCAAAAAGAAACAAAGGCAAAAACAAACAAAAACTTACCACTTAGGTGATGCTTATTAGGTGCCAGGGATTATTTTAAGTGTACGGAATACTGGCAGCTATTTAATCACTACAACACTGTGATGTAGGTACTGTTGACATCCTCCATTTACAGATGGGCAAACTGAGGCACAGAGAGGATGAATATTTACCCAAGGTCACGTAGCTGGTAAGTGGCAAGGCCAGGATTTGAACCCAGGCAGTCTGGTTCCAATGTCCATATTCTTAACTTCTGTTTTTACTCCTTCTATCAAGATGATATAGAAAGAGCTTGAACTTAGAAATCAGAAGGTCCCCGAGGATGCTTATGTCTGATCTGCTGCTTGCTAGATGTGACTCTGGGCAGATTACTTAGCCTCTCTGAGCTAAATAACATCCTGATTTTATCATGGGGATAATAAAATGAGATAATGAATGAGATAAATTAGATAGAGTGTTAAAAGCTATAAAGCACTTCGCACATATAACCATGAAGTGGTTGGTAACTGTTAGATACCAAAGAGCTTTGATTAGTACAATGAGGTGCTTATATACTGTGGCCCTACAGAAGCAATGGGAAGTTTTTTTTTATTAAAACAGGAAAGGATGGATGGATGGGTGGGTGGAAGGATGGCTGTAGAGATAGTTTGTCAGTATTTTAGAAGACATACTTTAATTAAAAGAGTGGTTAACAAAGGGAATGCATAGGAAGCAATATATTGTCATGCTCTTGAATTTGGGAATTAGATAGTTGGGGGGTGGAAGTGGGGGTCTAATCCCAGTACTTCCCCTTTCTAGCTGTTTGAACTTAGGCATGCAGCTTCACCTTTCTGAGCCTCAGTATCCCTCTCTATCAAATAAATAATAATAAAACCTTCCTCATTAGCTTGTAATGAGAATTAAATCTGCTCTATAAGAAAAGCACCAGGCATGTAGGAGGTACTCCAAAAACATCGACTCCCCCTCCCCAGACTGGCCGAGTCCCTTTATGTTTCCCATTGTGTCCAAATGATACGAAATTGCTAGATGTCTCCTTTTTGGAATTAATTTCCCGAAGTGGGGAGAGGGCATTCAGAATAAATACCCTGCGTTTTCATCCTTGTGCTTACCTGCTTGCAGGTGCAACTGGTGAGAGACACATTCCCTTCAGCAGGGGTCTTTGTTCTGCTGCAATTAAAGGCGCCTAGCTAATCCTTCTGCTTCCCAGATGCTCTTGGAGCCGGCTATATTTTTAGCTCGTCTCTTTTATATGCCTCACTCTGAAGACATCTTATTATTCATTTCAAAACTTGACAACTCCTATCACTTTGTGTCCCTCATTCCATTCTGATACACAAAGGAAGAACGCATTATAGCAGTCTCAAGCCAAGTTTTGCTTCTGCTCGGTTGAGCCCAGAGCTGCAAGTGTTTATTTTGGCCATGTCCCCTCGTGGTCTCCCACTGGGTGTCTGCTGTGTCACAAGGACTCACTCACATCCTCGTCTGCCTAGTATTATACAATGTGCGATTACATGTTGTGCATAGAAACACTCAAGGGTGCCGCTGATGCTCCTGTGTGTACACAAACCAGCAGTCACGGTACAGTTCTGGGACAAGACTGAAAAGCATGTAGAAATAACAGCAAAGATAAGCATTTCTCACGTTAAGTCATTTACTCAACAAACATTTAAGCATTGACTATGCACCAGGGTATGTGCTAAGTGAGGGGATGTATTTTGCTTAAATAGAGAAGTTATTCCCTCATGAGATACTTTTTGAATAACTTTGAAATAACATTTATTAAATGCTTTATTCTAGGCACCATGCTAAGCATGTCACGTGTGTTAATTCATATAATTCTCATAACAATTCTGTAAGGTGGAAACAGTTATTCCTATTGTGCAGGTGAGAAAGCAAAGTCACAAAATGGGTAAGTGCCTAGAGCAGGTGTATGCAGCATGTGAGTAGAAAGGCCCAGCTTTGACCTCTAGCTTTGGGGCCTGTGTTCTTTTTATTTTCAATTATTATGGGTACGTAATAGTTGTATATCTTTATAGGGTACCTGGGAGGTTGTGATACAGGCATGCAATGTGAATTAATCAAATTAGGATAAATGGGGTATCCGTCACTTCAGGCATTTAACATTTCTTAGGGCCTGTGTTCTTAACCACTGTGCTTCACTGTCCCCGTCCTCCAGCCAGCCTACCTCAAATTCCAGGGTCACAGTAATTGAGATAGTGCATAAGGCACCTAAGCCCAGGGCCTTGGCCTTGAGCTGTAGGTGGAGGTTGTTACAGCCTGTGCGGTGTCAAAGGTAAACACAGCTGGACATCAGTTAAAGCCACGAAAACGATTGTATTCAGTAAGTACTGACGATAGGGAAAGGGCTGAGCTTCATTCTGACTTGTGCAGAGGCGACTGGGCATTTTACAGGGCCAGTGAGGAGGGGGGAGGGGGAAATGGTGGGGGCTTGAGCAGAGTCAGGGAAGTGAAAAATTCCAAAAAGCTGAGGGTGAGGTTGGTCCACGTGAAACCTATGTGGGTTTGCTAACCAGCACTTACCGCACTTAGGGCCCACCCTCCCGAGGAGGCTGGGAGACAGGGCCCTATCTCTAGGTGTTGCCTGAAACAGTAAATGCTTTTGGCAGCCCTGACTTTTCTTAGACACTTTAAGGGAGCCTGGGGTCATCCCAGGGGTGTGGCCTTGATCTGTTTGAATCTCTGTTAGTGTTTGTTCACGCCTTTCTAGGCCAAGGTTGAGGCTTAGTCGAGAAGAGGGCTCAGAGGAGTCTGAGTAGAGTTTGGCCAAGGAGAGAATCTTTGTGGACAGTGTGTGCTCTACTTTCCACTGCTGTGTATTGTGGTCCTTGCACCAGCTCTGCCAAGTAAGCAAGCCACTGGCGTTCTCACACGGACTCGTGAACCAAAGCCCAAACAGGTGTGCAGATAATAGGTCATTGCAAATGGGAATAGCAAGTCTTCTGAGCAAAGGGAAGGCAGAGAAGAAGCAGCTCAGGGAGGAAAGAGTGGGGGAAGCTGACCCAGCGGGGGATGAAACCCTTCTAGGAGTGCCAGTCCTTCAGGGGATCACCCCTGATATCTAGATAGAATCCACAAAATGACACGCACAGGCTCCCACATTTCGGCCCTAGCCTATCTGCCCTTTAGCTTGCAGTGGGAAGTTGCCCTGGATACCTTCACACTGACGCCCTCTCAACACCCAACCCTATGAGCCTTCAGAATTCCCTGAAGCCACCCCATTCTGCCCTGGGCTGTGCAGCTGCTGCTGCCCGTGTCTTGCAATGTACTTCTCTCCCTTTCTACCTTCATTCTTATCTTCTGCGAATGAGCCTGAATGCCGCCTCTTCCAGCAGCCCCAGACCATGTGCTCCCTCCGCCGGGTCTGTGCAGCTGCACCTCTCCGAGAACCTGCCATACCCTACTGCGGTTGTCCGTGCACCTGTTTCCTGCAGGCTGTCTGCTTCTTGAGAACAGGGACTGCCTCTGGTCCCATGTTTTTTCTATGCCCTGTGCCTCCATGGCATCCGACCCACAGTGGGCCTTCAGGGATTGTTTTCTAAAAGGACAGTGAATGAAAGAACCAGATTATTTTGCTCTGTGCCAAGAGTTCTTTCTGGCCCTTTGAAATTACTCTCAGTCACTTGCATCTGCCAGACACCTGAGCTTAGCATGCAGTCGTCAAGGCGGTGCTCTGAGACAGCATCTCACAAATGGGGAGCCAGGGCACAGAGCAGGTCTGTGACTTCTCCAAGGTCATAGGTAGAGAAGAAAGTGGCAGACCCAGGGAGCGATGCAGACCCATCCAGCACTGACACACATGCTCACTCACCGATTTCGCCATGAAGCCGATACAGCCTTATGCTATGAGGTAGGAAAACACAGCCCGTTGTCTCCAAAGACTGCCAGTGCAGCTAATTAAACAAAGAGGCACTCTGCCATCACCCCTGCCACTTCCATCACCCCATTCAGATGTTTCCATAAGACGGACCTCTATCATCTGTTGCTAAAGAACTTTGAATGAAATTCTGTGGGTCACATATCGCAGGCCAGGAAGCAGGGGTTAGGCGGGGAGGGAAGGCAGGATTCATCTTCAGTTCACAAATATTTTGCCAGACTGTCCCCAGACCAGGCAGTCTGCTGCTTTTTTAACCCAGGGTAAAAGAGCAGTTGCCAAAGTGCAACTGCAGCCTGCCCAGGGCCCTTGGACTCTCTGCTCCAGCAGGGAAATCCAAGTTCATCTGTAACCATCTGTCCGCGTGTGAACCACCCTTCCTGACACTTTAGCTGAGTGTCCCCATGGCTGTTAGAGACACCTAGGACATGATTCCCATCCCCACAGGCACCCCCAGCTGGGAGGGGCTGCTCAGCCCCCCACCCAACAACATGCTCGGGAAGGTTCCACTGCAGTGGTGATTCACAGCAGAATCAATTAGAAAGGAGCTGACAGTTTCAACCACCCCAGTTTCTTAACCTGGCCTTCAAAATCCTGCATCCCCTGGCCCCTGCCTAGCTCATCACCTTCAAAGACTGCCACTCTCTGCCGAGCATTTTATGGTCTAATAATCCCGTACTGATTGCAGTTCCCTATATAGCACGCTGTTTTATGGCCCCAGAAGTCTTTGCTATCCCTCTGGATAGAACATCTTGGTTCCCACCACTCCCACGGTCACTAATTTTTATCTAGTCAAGTCCTACGAATCTAGTCACTTCAGGCCTTTGTCCCTGTTCTTACCTTTATTACTGCATGAGCACAGTATTCATTTATTCACTCAACAAATCACTGCTGACCACCACCACCCCCAGGTGTCAGACACTTTTGCTAGGTGCTGAGATGCAGTGGTGGAGCCAGAACCCGGCACAGGATTACTTGCTTGGTCTCTGCAGTCTAATGGAGGAGGCAGATATTAACCACAAAATCATGCAATGAAGGGATAATTACAGAATGTGATTTTCACTAGAAAGAAAAGCAATGGGTTTCTTTGAAAGCATCACCAAAGGCACCTGATGTCCCTTCTCCACCATAGCATGTGAGCTCCTCAAAGGCAAGGGTCTTGCTGGCTCTGTCTTGGTATCGCCAGCACCCAGCACAGTGCCTGATGCAGATGGGCAGAGGCCCTATGACTAGAATTGAGTCCTAGGGTCAAGTGATGGCCTGATGCAAACGGTATTCGATACAGAATACACCGAGTGACTTAGCCAAGCTTCCTTCCATCTGCCCTCCCGCGGGTACAGCTGTCTCTGAGTCTGGCACAGAGATGAAGATAGATGCCAGGAGGGCAGACAGCCGGGCAGAGCCTGATGATCACAGCCCTGAGGAGATGACCCGATGTAGCAAAATGGGCATGAAGCTTGGCCTCGGCGCTGAGCTTCAGCATGGAATGAAAACTGGACCAGTGACTTAACCCCTCTGAGCCTCAGTTTTCTCATCTCTAACAGAAACATGGTAGAATTGAGAGCAAGGATTTAATTCATATCAATTTTGCCCTCTGAGTCCTTTAGGAGAGTTGAGGGAGATGGCTACAGGGTGGCATTTGGCCCATTTTTTAAAAAGAGGGAAATTGTGTGCTAATTTCTTTTACTGACAGTTCATTTTCCAAGGCAACAGCCTAACAATCACGGGGCCAATTAGTATAAGAGAAACAATTGATCCTTGTACTCAGAGAGCTCAGCCCACCACCTCAGTGGTTTGGTGGAGTATTTGGGGAATGCTGCACAGCACTAAATGAGAAATAATTGGATAGATGCAGCTATAAATTGCATGGCGCCGCACTACACTCCAAGCATCTGATTTAAGTAGCAAGATCTGTCTGTAATATGAAAACAAAAGCGTTTCCTGTTCTGCGTTGAAAAATAGAGCAAAGCTGGTAGGGACCAGTGTCGCTCCCTCTTTTTGTGTGTGTGTATGAGACAGTCTCGCTCTGTCACCCTGGGTAGAGTGCTACAGCGTCATCATAGTTTACTACAACCTCAAACTCCTGGGCTCAACCAATCCTCCTGCCTGAGCCTCCCAAGTAGCTGGAACCACAGGTGTGCACCATGATGCCTGGATAATTTTTCTATTTTTAGTAGAGACAGGGTCTCGCTCTTCCTCAGGGTGGTCTCAAAATCTTGAGCTCAAGCCATCCTCCCACCCCGGCCTCCCAGAGTGCTAGGATTATAGGCGCAAGCCACCGTGCCCAGGCTGCTCCCTCCTTTTACAGATGGGAAAATTGATGCTCACTGATGGGACAAGATACTAGGCAGGATTTAGTTTAGTGTTGGTTTCCTTTGTCCCTTGTCTCACCATTGTATTTTCTTGGCAATGAAAGTAAGAAGATGACTGTATTAGTTTCCAAGGGCTGCTTCACCAAAGCACCACAAACTGGGCGGCTGAAACAACAGAAATACATTCTCACAGTTCTAGAGCCTCAAAGTCCCAGATCAAGGCTTCTGCAGGGATGGTTTATTTTGAGAGCTGTGGAGGAGAATCTGCTCCATGCCTAATCCTGAGCTTCCAGGGGTTTGCTGACAGTCTTGGCATTTCTTGGCTGGTGGGCACATCACCATGTTCTCTGCCTTCATCTTCATGTGGCATTCTCTCTGTACACATGTCTGGGTCCAAATTTCCCTCTTTTATAAGAACACTAGTCATATTGGACTAGGGGCCCACCCCACTCCATTATGACCTTATCTTAACTAAATATACCCATAATGACTGTTTCCAAATGAGGTCACTTTCTAAAGTACTGGGGTTTAGGACTTCAGCATACTGGGGGGGGGGGGGTGGACATAATTCAACACATAACCGTGACAAATTTGGGTAACAGAATCTTTGAGCTGGAGAGCAACTACCATTTTAGTAAGCACCCCTGTGCTCCAGGCAGAACACGAAGAACTTTACCAGCATGATCATATTTCATTCTCATCCCAATTTAATGAAGTTATGGATGAGGACGCTAAGGTGCAAAGAAGTTAGGTGATTTGTCCAGGATGACAAAAGTAGCACATAACAGATCTGGGTGTCAGGTGCTGACCTGTGTCTAGCCAAAATCATGTCTTTTCTGAGCACCCTTAGAAGCCAGTATTCTCCATGACCACCACCTGCCGTCCACCTCGTTTTGTAAATGAAGGCAGATGGACTTGGAATCCCAGCCTTCTCACTCCTGACCCAGCATTCTTTCCACTGGCTGCTTTTTTATCAGATCCCTTTTTTTTTGTAAGTTTCCGTCTAGCATGTGACCAAGGCAGAGGTTAATTTCAGACTGGTTGCAACACAAAAAAAAGTCATTTTCCATTAAATATAATGACCTCGTTTCTGCAGTGACTGTGGCAAAACACGCTGTTTCATTTCCATTCAACCACACTCATTCACCTACTTGCTACAATAATTTTACACCATGAGCTAAAATGTTGAAATCATTGGTTATATTACTAAAGACCTACAATGGTTATTAGGATTCTTCATGCAGAAAGAAACAGAAATAAAAATAAGAATTTTAGGAGAATGAAAATATGGGCCATTATAGAACATTTGAAACTGTATTCAAGTGCACAGAGGCCGCCTGGAGTCCTGAGGCAGCCATACCTGACAGCAGTCCAGGGTCCACCTTATCAGCTGTGTGACCCAGGGCAAGTTACTTAACCCTCCTGTGTCTCTGTTACCTCAACAATAAAAGCAGGGGAAGTGATATGTAAAGTTGTTGAGTGAGTGAAAATGAGAACTGTATATGAAGAGTACCTAGCACAATGCCTAGCACATAGTAGGCACTTTCTGAAAGCACCCTCTTTTTTAAAAACAATGAAAATAAAGTCTGAATCCTCATATATTTGGAGAATCTTCCAAGTTTGGGATGCTTTCTTTCTCCCAGATATTTATTAGTATAAATTGTTCCCCTATTTATTCAGCCCGAACTTTTAAAAATGTTGTTGAAAATAGAAAGGTACTGACTGATGTTTATGAATGCTGGCCATGGGAATGCAAGACCGAACAACGGAAACTGGCAGCTCTAACTTTAAACACTTCTAAGCACATGTGTCTTAAAGATCCCTTCTGTTTGGGACGGATGGTTGACTGAGATGGCAATGATAAAGGCCTTTTGTCTGCACCTACTTTCAATTAAGTCATTGAAGTGTTCAGTGTCTTGGTTTCTCCTGTTCTCAGAGAAAGGTGGAGGGAGGTAGAGAAAAGAACATGCTAAGATTTAATTTTTTTTTCCTACTTGTCATCAGTAAAATGTTCAAACACAGAACATTTCAAAGGATAATTCTAAAACTTAACCTTTTGCCATATTTGTTTTCTCTGACTCTCTAGCTAGGTTAAGAGACCAATAGATAAGTAGATAGGTAGATAATAAATAGCTACATTATGTGTGCTCAAAGCTACTGGGGCTTCATTGCTTCTAGGCCCTTTCACGGAATGGTGCTAGGAATGTATTTTTTAAATCACAAGTTTGTATTGATGTTTCCAATTCAAATTTAAGATTACAGGATCATTTCTTAACTTTTTAAATATTGGTGTCTCATTTTTCTTTCACTGAAAATTTGCTTTCTAATAACAACATATTTATGTATTTGCTTTATCCTAATGTATACCAAGAGCAAGTTCAAAATTACGATTCCGATACTAACTATCACTATCACCAATACAGTAGGTATGCACTTGAGTGTCAGTGAGGCTTGCTGAAAACCCACATCAGCCTCCTACTACTCGGGCAGGTCATTTCTTTCTCAGCCTATTTCCTTCTAAGATAGATATACTGATGATTACTATTGCTCAGAAATCTCTTGATTACAAGTGACAGAAAATTCAGAAAGTCTTAAGCAACAAAGGAATTGACGATTTATATAACTACAGGGTTAAATTTCCAAGAATGGCAGGACCCAGGTTCTTACATAACATCATAAAGTTTGAAACTCTAACTCTTAGGTCTTTTCTTTTTCCGACAACTTGACTTCCCAGTGGCTTTCTTTCTTGCCACCCTTTGGCCACTCCAAGACTATTATCCTATCAGCTCCAAGAAAGACCTTACCTGAGGAAACCACTCTTGGTGCTTGAACACTAAATAATGTAGTCATTAGATTGACAACCTTAAAGGCAGTTGCCTGGGAAAAGATCCAAAGTGTTGAAAGCCTACCACCTAACAGATACTGTACTCTGCTAGACATGTTAAGTGGTTGTCCTTACATCCTTGTGAAGAAGGAATCATTCCAATTTTATAGATGAAGAAACTGAGGCTCAGTGGGATAAGATAACTTGCCCATGGCCACAAAGCCATGGAAAGATTCAAATCTGTCTGTTACACTACATGCCTTCTGGAAGTTGGGACAGAACAGCACAATATACAAACTATTCTCAGTGTTTAGCCAAATAAGGAGGACCCCCTCTCCCTTACACACACACACACACACACACACTCACACTCACACTCTCACTCACTCCATTCCCCTCCCCTTTAGAGAACCAGGACTTCATTCTACTCCTCTTAGTATCTCCAGTATCTCTAGTGTATCCTAGCACCGGAGGGCTTTGGGGGATGAGTGTGAGTTGAGTGAGAGAGGACGGCTAGTCTAACCCACTACCGACTGTACTTAGGCTGTAGCCACATCCTTGATCATGGGACATGGACTCTGATTGAACCCCAGCATTAGGAAACTAACACTGGGGAGCTAGGAAACTACACAAGCCAGTTTCCTTGTGTAAGGTGGTTTTCACTCCTCCTGAGCAGAAATCTGCTTCGTTGTCACTTTGGTGATTGCTAATTGATTAAGCGCACCTGGCTCCACTTAGCCTGTTAGACAAATTTAAGCCCAAATCACAGGTCTAGGATGCTCTCAGCTGGTTAACTAGTGTCACTCCCTATTTTTAGGCAAGGATGTCATGCTCATCTTCCCAGATCTGTGTGTGTATAACATATGTTTAGAGGGCTGCTAAGAAGAAGCTGTCTTTTATAGCTGCTGTCTTGTTATAAACTTTTAAAAGCAATTAAAGAGATGTTGAGAGCAAAAAAGGACATAGTATTTACTGAATCCCACCTTCTCATTTTCATTGCTGAGGGAAAAAATGCTTAGAGAAGGAAACAGATACAGAGCCAGCAAGGATGGAGGAGGAGTTGGGGACAGACCACCTGGACCTAGGATCCTGTTGACAGATTCGTTCACTCAAATTATTCATTTAAAAATAAGTACTGAAAAATTCATAGAGATAGAAAGTAGAATGGCAGTTGCCAGAGGCTGGGGGGAAGAGGAAATGGATAGTTGTCATTTAATAATACAGGTGATGTTTGCAGAACAGTGTGAGTGTGCTTAATGCCACAGAATTGACTACTTTAAAAATTATTAAAATGGTAAATTGTATATTATGTATATTTTACTACAACAATAAAAATCTATATGTATTGAATCTTCACTATATGTGAAGGCACTGTACTTGGTGCTCAGGATGGAAAACAGTGTGAAGATTCTTTAAAAAACTAAAAGTAGACCTACCATTCAATCCAGCAATCCCACTACTGGGTATCTACCCACAGGAAAAGAAGTCATTATATCAAAAAGACACCTGTATCCGAATGTTTATCACAGCACAATTCACAATCGCAAAGATAATGTAACCAACCTAAGTGCCCATCACTTGAGTGAATAAATAAAATGTCGTGTGTACACACACACACACCATGGAGTACCACTCAATCATAAAAAGGAATGAAATAATGAATGCCTTTTTCAGCAACTTGGATGAAATTGGAGAACATTATCCTAAGTGAAGTATCCCAGGAATAGAAAAGCAAACACCACATTTTCTCACCAATAAGTGGTGGAGATAGACACTGATCAGCCCCTCCCTTTACACATAATGACAAACTGAGGGAGTTCCCCTGCCCCCACCCCAGGGAAAGTCCAGGAAGCTGAAAGGACTTGGCATGGAACCTGGTCTCTGCTGGAAAGAGAGGGAAGCTTTCAAGGAGAAGAGACATCCCTGCTGAGGTCTGAATGGGGAGGAGTTGAGCTTTCTAGGCAGATGGAACAGTGTGTACAAAAACTTGAATCAGAAGTGGGGTGCACTTGAGGGACTAGAAGACAGCCCCTGTGCTGTGGTAGAAAGGCCCAGGAGGTGGCCTGATCACACAGGGGGCTTTGCAGGCCCTGGAAATTGTAAGGGTGGGAACTCATGTTGTGGGATGAGAAAGAAGTCTCACACTAAGATTAGAATAGTTTTAAAAAAGAAAGGTGGGAAGGGCATGACATGAAAGAAATAAAGGAGAAGTATTGGGGAGGAGGTTTGGGGTTTTCACTGGGGGTAAAGAGAAAGAAAAACAAAGTGATTGCTACCAACTGATAGCAAAAATAGCTGTGAAGCTGCTATGTCTGCTTTTTCTTTTTTTTTTTTTT
>VBSM01000529.1:40162175-40174623 GCA_008086735.1 Cheirogaleus medius | reverse complement strand
AGGGCATTATTTGAAACCCAAAAATTTGTACCCCCATAATTTGCTGAAATAAAATAAATAAATAAATAAATAAATAAAAGACAAGTTGAGCGACAGGTGTTTAATCAAACCAAACAAAGGGGGCAGTTATGTTGTGAGTTTATTCCTTTTTCTGTTTGATAGTATCTTTCTTTGTTAGCTAGTTTATTAACGAGGTTATCCTTTCAGCCAGGATTTAGGTTTTCATCCTAAGAGCAATGGGAAGCCTTGGATATGTGTGTTTTAAGCAAATTTGGCAGATTTTTTCTCAATCCCTTCACACTGTGGTGCGACTATTAGAGCAGAGGCCAGCACAAGTGCATAAGTAGGAACTAAGACAATTGCTGTACTCCAGGCAGGAAATGACAGCTATGGGACCTGGTGTCAGGTGGTGGAGATGGAGAGGAATGAACAAAGTGAAAGAGACTTGGCAGGTGAAATTGACAACACTTGGTTATAGGGGATGAGAATGAGGAAGACCAAATGGGCTCAAGGATGGCTTGCATAAACAGCTAGTCCATGCATTAAATTCAAATATGAAGGAAAAAGCATCTTATGGGTTTTCTTTATTACATAAAATATTTATTGTAGCAAAAGATAGCATAAGTAAGCAAAAAGACAGACTTTAAAAATCACTAGTAATTTCAAGAGAGAGCCCTTGTTATATACAGATATGCATATTTTTTTCCAAAACAGGATCATATTGAAACATGGTATTCTGTAATATGCTTTTTTTCACTCAGCAGGATATTGTGGATATATTTTCATAGCAAAAAAATGCATACTTCTACAAGATGATTTTTCTGTACTGCATACTATTTCATCTTATGGCAGAATCTGTTTTCTTCAACCAGGCAGCTAATGCTCAATGTTGTGGACATTTCTAACTCTTCACTATTCTAACAGCACTGTAGAGAATATTTTATATCCAAGTCTTTGCCCACATGTTACATTATCTGGATAAATAATTAAAGAGGAATCATAGGGTCATTTATACATATCTTAAAGGCTCTGAAACATAGTCAACCAGCCCTCCAGAAATGTGGCACCAAATCACATTGTCACCAATAAGAAAAATACTCCTAATGACTGACGCTTACCAGCTCTCACCAGGTGCCTTATACTGTTCCAAGCACTTTACGTGTACTAGTTTATTAATCTTCATAAAAACACCATGAGAGAGATACTATTATTATTTCTATGTTACATGTAGCAAACCAGTAGCCCAGGAAAATATCTGTCAACACTGGGTATTATTTTTTTATTATTATTTTTTTTATCCTGGTGGGAGAAAATAGCATCTCATATCTACCTGATGTATTTTATATGAATTGATATTTCCAACAACATTTTGGGTTCCATATCATTATTCCTATTATACAAAAAGAGAAAAGAAGTCTCAGAAAGTTAAAGTGATATGCCCAAAGCCACACATCTGGTAAATGGTAGAGCTTAGATTTGAATTGCATTCTCTCCGACTCCAGAATCCATATTGTTCCTCTGTTATCATGCTGCCTCTTCTGCTAGAGACTAGGTTATTTGGAAATTTGGTCGTCTCCTTGAGTAAAACCTTCTAGATTTCAGGATGCCAACCCAGGAAACAATTCTCTGTGACCTGCTTCATTTTGCATCTGATAACGGGGTGCCTGGGGGGCTGGTACCGAAGTTGCCTCCCAGCCTCATTGGCACTGCAGTGCAGCAACCGCATCCAAAAATGTGCTAGAATAGAGAAAGGCCTTTACAATGAGCCTGGGCCTCCCTTTGTCTTGTGAGGTTTTAACTACTGTAATTGCTCGTGGTGTGGAGTAGTGTATTTTTCATGTATCTATTTTTGTTCTGTGTCTGTTTATCTGCTTTTGTGTTTTGTTTTTTGTTAACTCACTTGAATCCTGGTGGGTATTTTTCCTGTTACTAATATTGCCTCAGGAAAGCACACAATTTCATACACACATACACACAGAGAGAGACACGCGCAATAATAACATGAAGACTAAATAGGGTAGAATTTATTCTTTAAAAAAGCTAATGGTAGAATCTGCAGCAGATGACTTTCTAATCCATACTGTATTTAATTGGCTGTATTGAACCATACTACAAATTAAGCCTTCTCTGTAATTTATTCTGTCAGACGGTAACCCTCCAAACAATTTGATACTTCATTTAAACATTGGTAAATGGCTCATGGAAATACCAAGAAAAAAGAGATCTAATGATGATCAGATAAGAAACTCTCTGTTTGCAGAATGAATCCTGTGTGAAATGTTGTGAATTAACCTGATTCATTCATTTATTGAGCACCTACCTTGTACAGCACATATCTGTAGATGGCTTGGTCCTTTCTTCCCCCCATCCTCCACTCCTCCCTCCCTCCCTGTCTTCCTCAAACATTATGTAGCACTTACTGTTCAAAAGGAACAGTTTTAGGAGCTGGGGTAGGATCAAGAAGAACCAGACATGGGTCTTTCTCTGAAGAGTCTAACATTCCCAAAGTGGAGAGAAAACATGTACACAGATGTTCCCCACAGTGTCCTGTTTTCGAGACCTATACACCTTTGCACGCTCAGTTCTTTCTGCCTAGAATTCCCTTTCCCCCTTATTTTTTCTGGGGTCTTCCCATTTATCCTTCGAGACTCAGTTCAAGGTCACCTCCTTTGTCAAGTCTGCCCTGATGCCCTTCCCCCGTTCCTGCTCTGAGCCTGTGTGATGCACTGTACACACCTTTAATAGAAAACTTGTTATATTATGATTTTTAGTTTCTTTGTCCATTTTATGAGACTGTGAGCTCCTTGAGGAAGGGACTGTGTTTTACTCATCTGTGTAGCAGTAGCACATAGCAGGAGACCTGCAGCATAATGGGCACTCACTAAACATATGTGCCGTGAATAACTGGATAAATGGACAAGCGTGGAACAAAATTAAGAAGTGCAAAGCATCCTATATAGAAGGACAGATATGGTGCAATGGGGTCTGGGGGTGGGAATTATTACTAAGGGAGATGGGGTGTCAGGGAAGGTTCCTTGGATGGGCAAGATGTTGGAGCCGTGACTTGAGAATTACCAAAATGCAGGTCAGGGTGTCTGCAGAGAAAGCCATGTGAGCAGTGGCACAGAGGTGGGAAGGGGTAAACTCCAAAGGAGGAGGGTTGAGCTCCTCAGATTATTTGTAGCACAGGTTACCTGAACTTTACTCGTGGGAGGAAGGTCAGACTGGATTGAGGATGTTGATGTCTGACGTGTCTTTGGCATTTCTTATTGACAACTTCTGTGCACAATGCAAAGAAGAGTTCAGAATGGGAGGAATAAATGAAGTAAATGAAGCTATGGTAGAGAGATAGGGTTTTCCTGAAGGCTCTACTTTTAAGACCAGATACCTGCTTTGATGTTAGCAGTACTTTAATATCTAAACTAAGTTTTGCTAAGATAATAACTTTTCCAAAGGAAATGTGGAAGAGAGGCAACCAGCATTTGCCTTTCCCCCACGCCCTTCTCCTGTGCTAGCCCATTGTTCTCTGGCTGTTGTCACTGCCACCTCCAGAACAACCCGTGATGCCACAGAAACATTCCCAGGATGTAATGGTCCCATCTCCGCGACCTAGGGACTGAGGGCCTCGCCTCATGCTTCTGGCCCTGGCTGATCAACAGACACCAAGACAGCCAGTTCCTGAGAGTAAATGTCCAGGTTGTGCTGCCTTGACCTTTTTCTTTGAAATCCCTGTAGCTGGCCTTTACCCCAAACCTTCTGATTTACAACTCTCCCTGACCTCAGATACTTGCCAGAATTCCAAACATTCTCAGCTCTATCTCTTACCCTTCTCTTGCCTTCCTCATCCCAGCTCATCAGGGAGTCATCTTTGTCGTTGGGCTAGGGAGCCAGAGGTCTAAGGAAAGGAGCCATTGATTCTAAATAACCTTATTTCTTTTTTTCAATGCTTTGTCATCCTTAGTAGGAAAGACAAGGCCTGGGTTTAGTAGTGGTCCTGCCACTACAGTCTCTGGCCTCAGTCCTTTCATAAATGAACTCAGAGTTGCACTATGTAATGTTTAAGGTCCCTCTTGGCTCCAACTGTCTTGGGTTGTGCTGATAAAATCTACTTGAAGACACGGGCAATTTTGAGGCTCAGTGAACAAGTATTTGCATGATGCTCCAGGTTACTAAAATGACTGTGATAATACAACTGTGGGATTAGCAGAATTCTAATGTATTTGTATTTCTAAGCATCTATATTATGTCTTCATGGTTGAGCTCGGAGAAAGTGGAGACATATCCCCTCAATGACTGTTCGTTTCCAAATGAATGAGCTACTTTCAGAGCAATCCTTTTTAACATGTCATAAAACTAACTGTGGGAAAGGATAATGTTACAAATATCTTTAAGCACTTCACGCGCACACACACAGCTACACTTGGCGAGGCAATGTTAGGTATCATCAGGCGTTAAAAATGTTTTGATTTTAAAACACTTAATGAGGATTCCCAGATAAATTAAAACATCTCCATCTGCTGTCTTGCATGGTAGGTGATATTTTACCATTGCACAATCATCTCCAAATCTAATTCCACCAGGAAGACTTCTAATCGCAGTTTAATTTTAGAGCAATATTCTACTTGGCAATCAATAAGGCACTGTCGTCAAACTTTGATTTAATAGGAGACGTGGATGACATTCTCCACATTATGCAGAGAGAAATATTTTCGGGAAAGGGAAAGAAGGGGAAGAACGTCTTTGTCTCCCATTTTCCCCTTGCTGCACACCATTCTAGCGCACAAAAGCCTATAAATCAATGTCCCCGTGTTGTGTGAATATAAATCTCATCAATTTTACATCATTAACACCATGAGAAAGCTACTGCTCTTTGAGCAATTTTCCTCTGCTAGCTAAATATGTCCTCCTAATAAAAATGAGTAGGTTCTGATTATTTTACTAACAAACACTTCCTTCTTCACCAACCTTGTATCAAATCCATTAGAATTATACAGTCACTTAAGGGACCAAGATGACTGGGCTTTGACACCACCCAGCAAGCCTGGTGCCTAGGATGACTGGCCCAATGGACAACCTGGACAGGGTGTGAAGACAAAGGAAGAATTCTAAGAGTAAGCTGAGAGGTTAGCACATGGTCAGACCCTAGAGGGTTGTTAAGGAGAGGCAGAATATTCTACTGCAGCAAATGATTCCTAAGGTCAGAAGGCTGGTAAGATTGCAATAGGCTGAGGAATGGATATTTTGGAAAGTCAGTGGTCTAGAACTAAGGAGATGACCATCATGAAAGCTAGAGGCCCACTGTTCTGGAAGCTGGTTTTGTTGTAGGAGGTCCTAATGTCTTAAAAGATGTGGGAGACAGAAGAGGAGCTTAGAGAATATCTACTCCAGTGGTTCCCAGTGTTTTTATAACCAACTTCCCCTGTGTTACATTTCTTCTTCTCTCCATGGACTCAGTCATGGAGATGATTTTGTCCACCAAATAAACTGTATTTATAATCATTAGTTTTCCTATTTGGACTATTTAAACCAGTAACTCATTGTCAATAAGAGAATATACTCAAATATGAGCTAAGGAATATAAAAACACTAACCTGATATAATTCCCAATAAACTTGCCATTTTCATTGGCAAGCATAATAAATATGCAGACTTATTACGAATAATTATAGATTTCTTTTTAGCTTTTTGAGATTTTGAAAATTGCTTGAAGCTTCTTTTTATTACCTTTAATGACCGCGATAGATCCAGGGCTTTGGGTTAAGAACTATTGATCTGATACTACTTCCCATTTACTAGAGGAATGTATTTAGATACAGAGAGGCAGGTATAGTAGGTGCCTTGTGTTTATACAGTGGCTAGAATTCAAACCTCCTGATATCTGGTTAACAAAAAGGCCCTTTATAAGGACTTTGAGCATACCATAAACATCCAGATGCATATGTACGCCTTTACAGAGTACTATTGAATGAGGATTTGCTTTAAGTAGGTTTAGTATAGGAAAATAACCATAAAGATAACTATCACCTAATAGGATGGTGAACATTATTTATTAAAGCTCAGATAATAAAGGCAAAAAGGTCAATTTTAAAAGGTTTTCAAATTACTGACCATCAATCTCAATTTACTATAGTTCAACAGCTGTGGGCCAGGCACAGTGCAAGGTGCTAGGATGACAGAGATGAGGAAGACAGAGCCCAGTGGAAAAGACAGACAAAAAGTCATGCAAATATATCTGAGAGGGAAGGGCCACAAAATGGGAAGCCCAGGGAAGCAGCGCTATGTGAGGAATCCATCAGGAGTTTCAGTATCACTAGAGACTAACGTTCTGTGAAAACATAAAAGTGGGAGGAATTATTTCTGCAGGGAGAGGGAAGGCAAAGCTGTTCAGGGGGAGTTTCACAGAGGTGACGCTATTTCAGATGGCCATTGAAAGAGAAATAGGATGTGGCCAAGTGGATACAAGAGTCCACACTGAAGACACAGGGACCAACCCATGAAAAGCCTCAGAGATACGCGAGGCCCCACCTGTGTACCCCAAATGGTGACTTAGGGCTAAACAGAGAAAGGCATTCCTTCCCCACCACACTTTACTACCATCTGCTGGAAAAGTGTTGTCACCATGGAACTCTACTGCGAATCTTAATGGCATCCCTGGAATTGTGCAGTGTACACCCTTTAGCACAGCTCATATAGGGCCTGGGTATGTAAATGTATTATTAAATATCAAGCCAAGACTTGGACTACTAAGTCCCGTCATGAAAAAAAAAAATGGAACCGAAGCCTACCACTGAATTAAACTGAGTAGCCCCAGCAGGCTGAACGCAGCTTCCGCCACATATGCTCACTCGGCGTATGAACAGTCCCGTGTCTCTCTGTGGTCACGGCACCAAGACCACGGAGGGAAGCCTCCATTTCTCAGGGGTAGGCTCAGCTTTTTTTCCTTCCATCTGGTCCAAACAGCTTTTCCAAAGCCCTTCGGGCCTGTTCACACGTAGCTGAAACACATCTTTTATTGATCAACAGCTTGAAGGGAAGGTCCCCTGAAAGCCGCTCTTCCTTTTGTCTCTGATAGGCCCTTCAGCACCATCATGCTGTTCACGAAATCTCCTACATCGCGAAGGACATCACAGACCACCGGGCCTTTGGATACGTTTGTGGGAAGGAAGGGAATCACAGATTCGTGGCCATAAAAACAGCCCAGGCAGTAAGTATCCCTGTTGAAGGGAGGGCACCTTTACTTGTGACGGTGGGGGACAGCACAGTGGCTCTGTTGGTCTTCGAAGGCCCCTCTGACGTATGACCAGGCTGTGGCTCGGGTTCCCATCTAGAAAAGAAAAACAGCCTCGGAGCAGGGAAACATGCTCATACTACCCGTCCAGTTTTTTGTTTCTTTTTCTAATGGGTACTTCCTAATGACTAATTATTTTCCTTTCTGATTAAGCTGGATGGAGGCACAGTATACAAATAAGTTTCCTTGTGCTCATAGCCTCATTTAAAAAGAAAATAAGAGGAAACAAATAGCTGTTTTGCATAAGGCCTGCCCTAATTTTATTGTATTCGAAATCACTAATAAATAAAAGCAATGCCTTTTATGCTTATGATTATTATGAATTTGCAAATATAATTAGTTGAAGAAATGAACTTTAGCCTAGATGCAATTTGCTAAACCAATATAAACAAGGTAGAATTAATTAAGAATGGAATGCTTTCAGTTTAATAGAAAAAGGAAGGGCTGCGGGTTGTAGCCGCAAAAACAAAAATCGGACGTTGCATCTCAGCACCATTCCCTTATTAATGTGCTTTGTCACCTTTCACTCCAGGCTGAACCTGTTATTCTGGACTTGAGAGATCTCTTTCAACTCATTTATGAATTGAAGCAAAGAGAAGAATTAGAAAAAAAGGCACAAAAGGATAAGCAGTGTGAACAAGCTGTGTACCAGGTATACCTGTGAATTTATCCTCATACTGGAGAAGATTGGGGGCTTCAAATAAGCAGATGTGAAAACTGACAGCCGGGGCTTCTCTTCCTGCCGCCAAGTAGAAATAAACAAAGATGAAAGGTTCCTGTGTAAATTACAGGCACCCGAAAGCAAGCCATTGGAAATGATCCCTTATTCTCTGAAACTCTTGACACGTTGAAGAAAGTGAAATCTTTAATTCAGAGGAAGATTTCAGGGGAGGAGGACTAAAGATATATACAATTGCTTTTGCTGTTGCTAACAGTGGGGGTTGGGGGAGGGGTAGCTACAAGGGTTTTCGCTTTTCCGTGTTTTCTACCTTAATGACTCACCAGCCTCTTCTGCCCAGGGCTGGTTTCTTGACTGTCCTGTAATTTCTGAATACAGTCTCACATCTCTTCCTTCATGTCCTCTGCTTTTCACCCTCACTCTGCGCTAGACAATTTTGGAAGAGGATGTTGAAGATCCTGTGTACCAGGTAATTTCTGAAACTAGTCGGGGTTTTAGGTTCAGGTGTGGCAAGGCCTGTGGCACAGCCATTTTGTCAGAAACGGGGAGAATCCACTAACTGCAGAACCCAGAGAGGGACCAGGATTATTTCTGAGGGCGAGGGCGGCCAGCCTCCCCAGCAGCGAATTTCCATAAAGACTCACAGAAGCTTGGCCAGCGTCAGCATCATGGGATTCACAGATCCACGTCTCCCTTCCTGCCCCTGCCTCAGCCCCCTCCACAATCTGTAAAAGTTTGATCCGAGAGCTGAATGTTTTCAAGAGTCTCTTGAATATTCCGAGTTCATTAGAGAGAGTATGAATAATGAGGTTGGCTTCTACAAGTTAAGAGCCAGAGGTGGGGACTGACATTTTGGTAACATTTGAGCACAAACCTAAAGGATGGTTTGTAAGCTTGAGAAAGGCTATGAGAAGTCTCTCTGATCCCTAGTGGGGCAGCCTGACCCTCAGATCACCTGGATTGTGCCATAGGGGCTGTTGTGAGGAAGGCAAGAGTGATCCCAGGGACATCTCTGCCTGTAGCTTTCCCTGTACTCTCTTCAAAGTCTGTAGCCCAGGGGTGAGTAAAGAGATGACCTCTCTTGGGTTCAAGTATGTGTTCTGTTCAGAGATGCAGAAAAAAGGGAAGAGATGGCTTCTCCCTCCCCCATACTTATTCCCAAGGAAAGAAGGAAGCCCAAAAACACCGACTTCTTGAACACAAAAGAAAACCTCCAACTTATATTTCTAACCAGGATGCATAAGTATTATTAATATATATGTGTGTGTCACATATGCATTTTATATGAATGCATATTTTCACAAAGAAAGCTGGTACTGCTATATTGAAAGTAAAATAATATAGATAACTTGAAGTAGAAGAAATATCTAGCGTACATGGCAATAAGTCAAAGATGCACTTAATGACATGTCCTTGCTTTAAAATGCTAAGGGGTGAGGCTTTGTTTATATTTGATAATATGAGCTTCAGCCCCTGGCTAATTGGCTTGCAGAGAAAAGTGTCCTTTTTGAAATGTCCCAGACCTTTCGAGTCTAAAACATGCACATGGAAAGATTGATTTTCAGTATGTAAAAGTGAGATGTAAAATAAGGTGGTAGTTATGGGATGAGGAATTTTGGGGCTTCTGAGCTCTTCAGAGTTGGTTTAGGATCTTGGGCTTTAGGGAGCAAAGGGAGGAACTCAACTATAACCCACAGTTCACAAAGTTTGGGATCTCAGGCACTCCCATGAGATTGCAGTCTCAGTAATTCCAGCAGATTCAGACTTTACTGAGACAAAAGGCCATTGAATGAAGAGGTTATATCTCCAGAAAGATCTGCAGGGGCCCGATGTAATCACTGCTAAAGGACTGACCAGCAGACCTTTGCAGTTTTCTTTAGAAAAGGCAGGACACATTTTTATTTTAGTAATCCAGTTGTGTCTTTAAGGCATTTTCTCTTGTGCTTGTTTCTTAAATGCTCACTGTGATTTGTATCTTAAATTCCAAATGCTTTTTTTTCCTCTTTCTTTTTCACCTCTGACCTTTCCTTTCTGGCTGCTCCTGCAATAGTACATTGTGTTTGAGGCTGGACATGAACCAATCCGTGATCCCGAAACGGAAGAAAACATTTATCAGGTATAAAATTGCTTGCCTCTCTTCCCATTGCACCACTACCGGTAAATGCATAAAGGCACTGATGGGGCTGAGGAACCAAGGGGGTTTTGGTCATTCCTGGCTTGTTAAAATACCTTTGAGTGAATTGGCTTCTAGTTCCCCTGTAATTTACCAGTAGTTTTCAAGCCTCCTTGTTGAAATGTTTAGTGGACAGTTGGATACTGTGTGTTCCTTTTGAATGGATCTTAACTCTTGTTAAGTAGAAGCAAAACTCAAACATTCCATTTAACTAATGTAATAAATTGGAAAGTTATTGCCCCGCATACAATAGGATCCTTCATTCTTCAAAACAATGTACTCATCACATTTTTTTAAAAAGCCAACTCCACTACTAAAAATAAAGTACAGATTCAAAAATGCTATTTGAAAACAACATTGGGAATATTAACAATAAAAGTAAGTACAGCTAAAGGTTTTGCCCCTCCTAAAGGAAAAGCAAATTAATTTTCTTAAATGTCCATATGAAGAATACTGAATATCCTTTTTAACCCATTTAATTCTCATAGATATGCTACACAGTAAGTATTTTGATCCCATTTTTACAAGGGAAAACTGAGACTCAGGGAAGTTTAGTAACTTCCTTAGGATTATACAACTATTTAAAGCCAAAATTCAAACACAGGCTCAGGTAGCTTCTACCTTGGTTTCCCATCAAAGCATTGAGTAATCGCAGCATAGAAGCCCATCAAATAAATATGGCGACCTGCAATTTTTCTCTCATTAGAATTTTAGTCCTAATCTGAAATGTAGACATTATGGGAGAAGGAAAAAGTTTAATGTATTTAATACATGATTTTAATTTTCTTAATTTTTTTAGTTGTGTAGTCTATTATCCTGCCTTGGGCATATATTACTTGTGTAATAAAAGTAAAACATACTTTCAATTTCTATCAAATGCTAAGTGACCAAAATTTAATGTTAGTTCTATCAATAACTTGGTTTAAACCAGCCTTGTGGAATAATAATCTAAGTATTTCCCTCCACTGGATCCATCTGGATTCTATCCAAATGTGAGGTTGTGCTTTGAGGCTTTGTTTAAAGTCATCACTTACAAAGTATCTTTAAAAAAAAAAGTTGCTTTTGTCCCTGGTGTCAGATTTTAAAGTATGTACAACCTTGCTGTGTCTGAATATGAGGCCAAAGGAACCATTAACCAGTCATCCTAGGAAAAGAAAGCACCTTTTAAATAAAAGGAAGCTTTGTAATATTAGAGGTTTCTGAATCCAGACTTAGCTGAAGTTGGCAGAGCTCCCTTTGAGCCCTGGAGGACTACAGTGGGGGAGGGGGAGGGAGGGAGGGAGGCATCCTAGTGCACTAAAAAGAACTGGTTTAGGCTGGTGGAGAGCTGGGTTGTAGTTCTGGCTCCCTCACCAAGCTGTGTGGTAGTGGGCAAGGCACTTGCCATCTCTGAGACTCAGTTTCCCCAGTGATAAAATAGGGGAATCATTTCTTCCTAATGTACATATCGTGAGAATGAAACAAGCTCATGTGTAGACTGTAAAGAAGAGGCGTCATCCCAGAGTCCCAGAAAGTGGAGTCTGGCCGTGTGGATCCAGGATCATAGCACAAGTACCAACTCAGCCATGAACTCAACTTAACCAACTTGCTTTTCCTCTCTGGGCCTCATTTGTAAAATGAGCAAGTGAGACTCAAGAATCTCTCAGGCAAGGCTCTTTTCAGATCTTTGGACCTAGTGCCTTAGCACAGGAGTCTGATTATTTAGAGAAGCACGTTGGCTGGCTTTACAGGGCAACAAGACTCCGAAATGGGGGCATGTGCGGGCATGCATGTGTGCGCATGCTTCGTGGGCTGGCTCTGTGAATGGGGTTTACCTGCAACATCTTACTATCTCTCACAACAGCCCCATGTGGCTTGAATCATTATTCCCACCTTACAGATAAGGAGAGTGAGGCTCACAGAGATAAGGTTATCTTGCCCAGGGTCACAGAGCTGGCAAGAAGTAGAACTCTACCTCTGTAAATAAATAAATATATCCTGAGGCTCTTCTGGGCTCAGAGTTCCCTGATTCTGAGTTTCCCAATTAGATTCTGTGCTCCTTTCAAGACGCTATCTACAAATCACACTTGTTTTAACAGGTCTGACCTCAGGATCTTCCCATCTGTCCATCATTAACAAGAAGCTGCCATTTAAGGGAATGAATATTTTATTGGCTGCCATTGGAAAGGCCTCTCTGGTCATTTTCTTCGCCTGCATTGCCAGTCTGCTGGAGCTCAATTTACTTAATAAGAGATAAGCTCTTGGGCCTAAAGATAAGGCTAGGCTTTTAAGCAGCTGCTATTAGGAGCCTCATTCTTTTTTTTTTTTT
>VBSM01000529.1:40085536-40162165 GCA_008086735.1 Cheirogaleus medius | reverse complement strand
TTTTTTTTCTTTTTTCTTTTCAAGGGCCTTCACATATTCCATAGCTATTTCTCCTGAGTGGTTTGCAATGTTTGTTATACTTCGGCTTGGCCCGGGGTGGTATCAGCTTTTATTCGCTGCCTTGTTTTCTGGAATGAGGCAGATAGACCTGGTGAAGTACGTAATTTTTGTATCTCAGTGTCCTGGGCGATAAAATGGGGATAATCTATTCTCTGCTCCTAGAAGTGCTGTGGAAATGTGAAGTGTCAAAGAGAACTATTGGTCCATAGTAGGTTCTGTATAAAAGTGAATTTCCTTTACTTCCTGGTGTCATCAATTTCAGATGCCGTCTAAGATGTCTTATGATGACGTTTTAACTGAAGCAGAATATAACCTGCCTACCCCATCTTGTTAGAGAGCCTAAGAAATCTTCAAGCTCACTTCACTTTCCTATTTCTAACTCCAGCATAAGGGCGGCAGAGCCTCTTGAGTAAACCTAACCTCTTTTCAGGATCAGTAGTCTAACTTTCCCAACTGCATTAATAATAACAATTAGCTTTCGCTTTGCATGCCTCAGAAAAAGTGATCGCCTGTCTTTTTAAAACAACACAGAGCCTCACAATATAAAGCTTTTTTATACATCACTTAATTTTGACCCTTCCAGTAACTCGGTGAGATAGGAAGAACAGCTACAATGTCTATCATTTTAAACATATGAAAATCAAGTTCCCTAAATTGAAATGCTGAGTCAGAGGTCAGAACCTCTGATTCTAAATCTAATGTTCTTTAATACCTTAACAAGCGTCTTACATAAATAAGATTTTGTCTTTCTAAGTGGGCATTTTCCAACTTCATTCAAAAATCATTGTTAAGCACTCTACATGTGTCAAGTATCATTAGATTAAAATGATAAGTCACCAGAACTATGTCACCCAACACACCCTTGAACTGCCTCTCCACACTATTAATTAGCATGTTGCTGAAATAGAAGTGTCTTCTGTATGTACAGTACTGAATATATAGCTTTTGGAGTAATTTAACATCTATTAGCGTGCTCATTCAAAAAGTAATTATTAAATATTTATAGAGCACCTCACATGTCCCCTGCACATGGGAATGTAATAATGACAATAGCATGGTCCCCACCCTTAGGAGTTTATAGACGACCCCCTAGATGCTCAGGACATCCAGATGAGGAAACTGAGGTTCAGAGAGTAAAGTGACCTCTCTCAGTCACAGCCTGTGGCAGAGCCAGAATTAGGAACCAGTCTTCTTGTTCCTTTCAGAAACTTTTATCTCTTCCCAACATTGTGTTACTGAAATGGTCTGTTTAGATGGAGTGAACCAGCTAGGCAGAGATGAGCGTCAGGACCATGGACCTTTGCACTCAAGCAGTGAATGTTTGATGACTAGACATTTTTTTTGTTTCACCAATATTCACAGATGGGTGCACAATGATAATAAAATAAATACCCACCCCGCCCTCAGCAAACTTACAGAGCTGTGGGACTACAGACCTAAATGTGGTGTGATCACTCCCACGATAAGACAAAGCACATTTCAACTCTGTTTAACCACCTCAGCAGGAGCGTCGACTATAGTTGTCAGCCACAGATGAACGCGAGCGTCGACTCTAGCCGACAGCCGTGATGTGAAGGCGCACAGCCAAGCATCGACTTTAGCCGACAGCCAAAAGCTTTTACTTTTACAGCTTTTATCTCTGCAGTTGCAGTGTGTACGTTCGGCTAATAAGTTACTACGAATCTGTGACCTTTTAACAAGTCCTTCGTAGGAGTTATTATAGTTATTTTCCTAAAGCTGCCTGTAAAGTAAAACAAGCTTTCAGTGCTTTAAAGCTTTCCTCATCACACAAGAGCAAAACGGATCCGTCATCAATGCACAGCACAAACTATCGTGCGGACTGTGAGTGCCGGCTGTGGGCAAGGTTTCGCGGCCGGTGAGCGCGGTACCGAAGTGGTTAAGACGGCTAATTACTTTTCCATCTCCCCCAGTAAGACAAGGAACTCTGTTAAATCAGGGGCCACATCCAGCTTGTTCGCCATCATTGTCCCAGATAAAGCACAGTGCACGGTACATAATAGGTACTTGGTAACTTATATTTTTTAATGAAAGGATGCATCAGAGGTTACTAGAGTACAGAGGAAGGCTCCAAACCAGACCTAGAGAATCCGGCAAGGCTGCCAAGAAGATGTCCCAGCTGAGATAAATCTTAACAGACAAACAGGCAGGTTGATATCTCACCCATGGGAGAGCCCAGTAGAAAAGCGTTTTCAATTACGCACAGTTTAGGTTTATCCATTCCAGCGCTCCTCCTGCGTTTGCGGGGATAATTGAGGCAGCTGCGGTTCAACTGAGCTAAGTGCCCGTAGTGAGCAGTGAATTACGGGGAACAGAATGCTCTTCATTTTGCTCAGTAAAGGGTGAGCTACTAAAAACAAAAGTGAGGGCTGGTAATTTATTGGCCCTCATTACGAAGGACTCTGTCGGCATTCTCAGATTCCTTTTAGATGGAGCTTGGTTATCAGGAGCAAAGAAATGATATTCTTCACTGGCTACCTGCACACTGAGGCTTGCAAGAGCAACTCATAGTGCTGTTTTCTGCAAGAGTGTGCCTGAGCTTCTGGGAATATAGGACGTGATGGCAAAGAAAAAGGCACACCTGAACCAGCTGTCTGTATAGTGTAGCAGTCAAATGGCAAACTGTCCTGGGCTCAAATTTGTGGCTTCCCCACTCCAGGACCCTCTCCAAGCTTCATTTTCCTCCTCTGCAACATGAGGACAATTGTAGTTCTTACCTGTTAGGCCTGTCCTGGGGATTGCATGAGAATGTATGTAAAACACAAATGTTTAGAACAAAGCCTGGCACATAGAAAGCACCTGGTCGAGGTTAGGTTATGCTGTTAATGATAAATGTCTTTTTCGGTAGCCAGAAAGAGCTAAGTTTGAACCTGATCACTTAACAGCTTTGAAACTCTGGGCAAAGTCCCTAACATCTCTGAGCCTCACTTTCTACTATTTAAAGCAGAGAGCCAGGAGCAACTTCTTAGGATCATTATAAGGATTTAAAGTTAAATGAGAATGGAAATGACAAAGGAACTCAAAGGATATGCTCAAATTCTTCTCCTAGAAGAACGGTATGGTTAGCTGTTCCAAACCTAATGTATACTTTTTCTTTTTCTTTATTATTCCCAACATTCCTCTATGGTACATTTACCCAGCAGACATTTACTCAGTGCCTACAGGGTGTTAGGCACTATGCCTGCTCTTAGGGAACTCCCAATGTGATGGAAAGAAAGACATGTCATCAGACGGTTATAAAACCACTGCTGGCTGGTCCCTGCAGTGGAGGTGTGAGCTAAGCTGTGACAGTTGCTGGGGAAGGAAAACAAAGGAGTGCTTCCGATCGAGAATATTTCAGTGCAAAGCCTTTGACTCATTAGAAAAGTATTCAATGTATCTACTATGGTTAGTATCATAAAATGTGTTCATATACATATTTACATAATGTATCAGTGACTAAAAAATTATTCAAGCACATTACAGTATTGTACCTAATAGTTTTTGTTTATCTAATATCCATTTTCTCATTTGGTTCTGGCTGTAACCTAAGTAAGAGGCAGAGCTGATAGTAGTGAAGCCTAGAGGAGCTGAGTGACCTGCTCAGGGTGTTACAGTTAGCACATGGCCCAGGAAGACCAGGTGGATGAGTAAGGGCAGGGAGCAAGGTGCAGGTAAAAGCAACCAAGACCTGGAGCCTAGCCCCATTCTTTCCATGCCACTATGGGCCCTATTCTTGAATGAAAACCTTTGGTAATTATCAGATGGCTTATACATGACCCCAACAGAAGCTGTGCTTTGTACTAGGATCTTGATATTTGCTATATTTTAAAAAGCCTGAATCTCAGACTTAGCATTGAGCAGTTTAAGCTCAGCTATAAACTGTTTTTAGTAATGTTGGGCAAAGCATAGCACCTCCCTGGGCGTTATTTTTTCTTTAGTGAAATGAGGGTTATTTTTTTGACCACACAATCCCTGAAGTCTCTGCAGCTTTCTGTTCTGTGACTCTGTGAGGAGCTCAATGACACACAGCCCCTGTAAACATTTGTTAAATGATGCCCAACCCCTCTCCTCATCTGATTGTCCTAAGGGAAGGAGCCTGGCCAGATGCTTTCACAGTTAGAACAGGTCTCCTTGGACTTGTCTCAGGGTCCATTCTCACGTACACTTAGCCAACTTGGCATTGAAGTCTAGTTGGTTTGTTCTTTAAAAGTGGCATGCCAGAGTGTTTTGACAGTGCTGAATCTGATTTTTCCTTAGGTTCCTACCAGCCAAAAGAAGGAAGGTGTTTATGATGTGCCAAAAAGTCAACCTGTAAGTGTAAGTACATCTCTTCTCTGCTGCCAGGTTTCTGTGACCTGTATTCGTGCTGAGATTGTGTCTCCAACCTGCGGAAGGGAACCCCTCTCCTGGAATGAATGTCACGATGTGTATGGCTCTGCTGGGGACTGCATGCTGGGGACTCCTCAGTGGGCCTGAGGGCAGGGGCGTAAGGCAGAAATGGTAGGGCTGAGGAGAGTGTGCCAGTCTGGATCAAGAGCTGCTCCCATGAGTGGGAGTGAGTTGAATCGTGCAAATCACTCTGTCCAAGGGACTTGAGGTCTCAGGTGTTCCATGGCAAAGATCTCCAGCCAAGGCTTTATTGTACCTCATGAAGTAGAGTACAGTGTCTTCTTTCCAGGAAAAGAGCTGCCCATCCAATTTGAAATTCGTGGAGAAGTTTCAAGGGGATGATAGGAGAAGGGCTGGCCCGGGCTGTTGGGGTGTGTAAGTTCAGCGGATGGGAAGAGCATTATGGAAAAGGCCATGGGCAGCGTGCCTGCAGAGAACTCAGGAGGCATACTGCATTCAGGGCAGCAAGGTCCAGTGCGTCTCAACCCCAGGGCTAGTGGGACTCCTGGGAACTTGAGGCAGGATGGAAAAACCTCAGTTTTGTGCTATTGCCCCAACCCACTGCCAGGCCCAGAACTCATATTTAAGACCTCCAACTGGACTGGCACTCAGAAAGCAACGTCTACATATAATTCAGGCAGCACTGGGGAGCCAATTAAGGCTCTTGAGCAGGGGGCACATATATATGACTTTGCTATAGCCGATATAAAAGGGTGCTTAGCCACTATTGATCTCATTCATGTCAACAATGTGTGGAAAGAGAATAGGCTTTGACATTATCCAGGCCTTCGAGAATCCTAGCTTTGTCCCTGATAGAGCTGTTGCAAGGCTAAAATGATTCTGCCTGGGACATCGTTGTCAGTTCTGGACCCCACACTCTGGGAAATATAAAAACATGCCCGCATGTTGCAAGGTAAGATTAATAAAGGCAGTTGAAACCCCGTCCCATGAGAAGCAGCTAAAGGACCCAGAAATGTTTGGCCTGGAGAAAAGAATCCATAAATGTGAGATGGGACTCCAAAGGACGCTGTATGGAAGAGGGATTATATTGTTCTGTGTTAGCCAAATCCTGGGACTGAGACCAGTGGGTGGCACTATTAGGAAGCCAATTCCAGCTCAAAGTGAGCGTGACCTTCCTCACCATCAGAGTTGTTCAAGGGTGGCACAGCTGGCACCTGAGACAGTGTGCTCACCACCACTGGCGCTGTGCAAGCAAAGCCTTGCATGCCACTTGTCACAAAGACAACCAGGGCGATTTAGACAATGAGTGGGGAGCTGGACCGGGGAGCTCGTCACGTCCCTTCCAAACTCGAGAGTCTGTATTCTCCGAGCTGGGAGTTTTTATGGTCCATTCTCACCCTTCTCTGCCCACTCCTCCCTCTTTCCCTAGTGAAACTTTTTCTGATCTATGTCCATTTCTCTAACCCACTCTGTCAGTATCTTAAAACCACCATCCTCCACCTAAATAGCACTTCTGAAAGCCCATGCATGTTAGTTTTAATGAAAAAGTGTGACCAAATGCATGTCCCTTTTCAAAAACTCTAGTCTAGGGACCCTAGTCAGTGTGGTGCTGCTCAGGTAAAAAGCAATTTTTCTCCCTAAGGCCTCTGCATCTCATCAAGTTCCCTTGTCACTAAGACGCTGGCCTGCTCTTTGCATTTCAGTTCGGCCCAGCCCCCATGACACCATTCCCTACAATTCAATTTGTGCCTGAATTGCCTCGCGTGTCCCTAACAGGTTGAGATATGTGAGGAAACATGCTCCATTTGCTGCCTTGGTTTTTGTGAATTTATTAGCCATTCTGGCCACACCATCTCCATGCTTAACAGCTCCGGGGGGAAAAAAATCTGAGCTCCCTAGCTTAAAATACACGGCAGGCTGCCTGAATGTCCCCCCATAGCCTACGTGTCTAATCTGCCTCCTTGTCCAGGCCCACCGAGTGCTACTTTCCTGAATGAGTCAGCCCTCTTCCTACTCTCTGGGCAGCCCTTCCCTAACATCCGACTTTGCTTCATGCTTTGTGTTTTCAGGGAGACTGTCTGGACTTCTGCTCTGGGTGGCATCAGCAGAGCACCCCTGCCTTGGTGCCCCCAGACCCTCTTGTGCCTCTTTTAACTGTCGGCTTCCTGAGGCCCTTGTGTTACCTGAAGCAAGCTCAGGGCTGGTATGTGGAAGCCAGGCATGACACGGCTGCTCTAGGAACGTTTAAGAAACATGAATGACTCTATCCTGTAGAAGGAATTTATGAAAATCACTGGTAGTTTCTTTTAAAGGGAATTCCTGTTTTTCTGATTCCAAAATAGTCATGAACTTAGCGCACTGGAAGTTTTGCTTGGAAAATATCTAGGCTGTCTGAATAGCATGCAGCTGTTCCCTCAGAGTCCTAGAACCACTGATGGTGACGACAGCTTTTTCGTGAGCTATTTTCAACATTTGTAAAAGCCTAAGAGAAGCAGGAAGTAAGAAGTTCAGGCTACAACATAGAGACAAGTGGATGTGGTTGGAGTCTGAGCTCCTTCTCTTTCTACCTGTGGGATTTTTTTATGTTTTCTTGCCCCTGAGTCTTAGTGTTCTCATCTAACAAGAGGGATCATTGAATGTAACTTGAGGAGAAAACAGTGTATGTATTGCAGGGTTGATCCCACTTGCCCAAACCTCCCACCATGGGGTACAGTGAATACCCCACATCCCTTCCTGCTCTGGCTTCCTGCCCTCCAGGCTTCCCCCTGTAGAACTGCCTCTCTGACAAGTGCACATTCCCTACGGTGCCTCTGTGCTCTGAAATTCTTGCCATGATCTGCTCCTGTTTGTTCATGTCTTGCCACTATTTGCTCCTTCACCACCTTCCCCTTACTCAGGAAGACAAATAAACCAGAGATAACCCAATGAGTTCATGTTAAGCAGCTTCCAGGAAGTTGTGGGACTTCCACAAGTTTCCCACGAGAAAGTGACCTGTGGTTCTAGGTTCCACCCAGTTCCTTATTCCTTGGGTCCAGGTCTGTGAGAGTCCAAGGAAGAGACTTAGCCTGTCCTTGGAGAAATCATCCATCAGCACACACATACCACCCCCCCTCACCCTTACCCCCCGCCACACAAAAAAAGTGGCCTGATGTTCAGAGTCAGATCTGGGCATAGCTATCACCTGGCCACTTCCTGGGGTCCCTGAGCAATTTTTGCATATCTGATCTTCTGTGTTGTTATCTGTAAAAAGAAAGTAATATCTACCTTATAACTTTGCTTGGAGGATTAGAGACATTTATGCAAAAGCCTTAACAAAGGATGTGAATTAGATTAGATGAGAACAGTTTCCATGTGTTGCTGTTACAAGCAGTGCTCCAGCAGATAGTTATCACTGAGCTGAGGATCCTAGGTGATTACATACACCCTCTGGAAAGCCTTCCGTACCCCCAAACAGGATTATAATCCCTCTGGGGCACCTTCCTCCCTGTCTTTGCAATGATCATAATGGATTGTTGTTGTCTCTTAATGTATCCATGTGAGCCATTGACTTCGAGTTCCTCAAAAACGTTGGCTGAAATCGTATCTCATGCAGCTTTGTAATCTTAGCAGATAGCCAGTACCTAAAACATAGTTGTCATTGAGGACTGACATAGTAACCCATGTTGTAAAAGAGATCTGAGTTCAAACCCTGACTTCATTACTGGCTACATGACCTTGAGCGAATCCTTTGCCCTATTCAATCTGTAGTCTTCTCCCCTATATAATGGCAATAGGGAAAACCAAATTCAATGAGTTCTAAGAGTTTAACTAGATTAATAACAGTAGTAACTCAGTAGTATGCATTACCAATTAATGGACAATGATGTTTGTTGCACTGACTTGCTCACCAGGAGTGGTCACTTCTCCATATCTCCTGCATTGTGAGTCCACTGAGGTCAGGAGTCCTATCATATTCATGTCCTCATCACCAGTGAGCACTGGCACAGAGTAGCTGCTCAAGCAGTAAATGAATGAGTGAGCAGATGAATGCACAAAAAAGAAATGAACAAGTGAATGACTGCATGAAGAATAAGGCAATAAGTGAAGGCCCTTAGACCAAAAGCTCATTTGTTATTAGATAATTAAGTTCTTTTTCCTTCTGGGACCAAAGGCACTGTGTCAAACTAAGAGTCTTTGTTTTCAAGAAGCCCCTTACCTGTCCCCTTCTTGCACTTTGTGTTCAACTGCTCTTGCCCTGTTCCTCCTCCAATCTCCATAAATATGTGGGGCTTTTTTTCTTGATAGCTTGGCTCACCAAGCTGACAGGTGGCCTTCTAAATGCAAACACACACAGCACACACCTGTGTTCACTCACCTCCCACAACAGGAATTGCATCCATCAAAGCCAAAACATTTTGAGTTCAGAGTCATCAAAGTTCTTTAACTTTCCTGAAGTGGGGCCTGTATACTATAACATATTAGGGACACAATCCGACAGAATTCAGAATCAGCATGGTTCGTCTGCCTAGAAACCCCTAGAACAATTTGCATGTCACACAGAAGAGTGGGAAAGGATTTTGGCCCAATGACTTTGCCAGATGTTTGTCTGAAAACCACTGTAATTTTTGCATTTTAAGAGTGTGATCAGTTCTACCTTTTGCCTTGTCTCAGTATAAAATTAGAGACAGCAATTACATAGTCCATTTCTCAAACTATGCTCAGTTCAGACTTTCTTTATAAAAATCAAAATTTTCGATAGTGATGTAATAGATAATAGAGGTAAAAGAGAAAAGAGTGGTCCTACACTCCATCTCATCACCATCATACTCGCCTCATGGCGGCTCCTGAGGCTTCTCTGTGTCGTGAGCAGTAAGAAACAAAAACACAGCACCTGCCCTCAGACTGATGTTTCAAGAAACATTGGCTAACCAGATGGTTACAGGTGAATCCAAAAATTAATTCTTTAAGACTCTCAGATCCTTTAATACATTAACATGTACTCTGACTGTACTATATATTATATATGAATATACACTATGAATATATTGTGAGTATATGAATATATTATATGAATTGAATATTTTTCAATTTTCTTTGATCTAAAAACTCTTTTCATACTTCTTATACATCTCAGTTTGAGAATTATTCCATTAGAGACTTGTTACAAAAAGAGATATGTGTGTGTGCACACCTGTGTGCGTGCGTGTGTGTGCTGTGTGATACAGTCCACTCCAAAACTCAGTGACTTAAAACAGCAGCATTTGTTATTGGCCACAAGTCTAAGGGTCAGCTGCATGGTTCTTCTGGTGGCTCTGCTTTTCCCTGGGCTCTGTGACTCACCTGTGTGTGGCCAGCTGGGGGTTAGGCAGGTGACTCTGCCAGTGTCCACTCGGCTCGCTCCTGTGCTTGGAGTTGGCTGGCTGTGGAGTGGTCCCGCATGGATTCAGGTGGTACAAGAGGATTTTCTTCCACATAGTGGCTCCTCCTCTAGCAGGTTAACCTGATCTTGGTCACAGAGCAGTGGCCAGGTTCCCAGAGGCACACAAAACCTCTGGGAGGCCTAGGTTCATCACATCTGCCACATTCTTTAGCCAAAGCAATTCATGAGGCTGCCCCAGATTCAGGAGGTAGAGAAGAAAGTCTACCCCTTGGTGGGAACTGCTGCAAAGTTTCATTGCAGAAGGGCATGAATCTATGGAGAGGTGATCCAACATGCAATCAGTCTGTGCATAAAATCACTACTGAATTATGGTAACCAAGTGTTGATATATAAAATACACTTTCTTCTTTGACCCTACTGTTTTCTTCTTTGTTGCCTTCCCTACTTTTGGCCATTATCTGGGGAGATGTCACCATTCAATTAGACAGCACTTGTAGTCACCTGGACTCCCAATTCCATGACCTTCATCCCTTGAATCTTTTCCCTGGGAATAGCCTTGTCATAGAGCTCACTACTCTGAGGTGCTGTCCTTTCCTCTGAACATCAGCTCAGATGACCTGAAATTTCTTTCTTATGTTGAGCCCAGATCTTCTCTCTCCACTCATGTAACTGTGCCTTTTCTCTTAATCATAAACAGCCCATAAAATAACTGAAGGAAACCAATCCATACCATCCCTAGGTCTTCTCTTCCTCAGGGTTTCATAAAAGCAACCCTCTCCACCCTCTTTGCGGACAATGCTTTTCACACACACTGCCTTGGGAGGCTCACAATGGCGCCAGATGTCAGCAGAGGATGGTCATCATGTCTTTCCATTGTGCAGATGAGGAAGATGAATCTTAGAAAGTTAAAGTGATCAACAAAGATTACACCCAAAGTGAGGAAAAGAAACTTGGCAGGGGCGAGGGTAGCAGTCTGATCATTGCTTTCAGTTTCTGCATCCATGTTTCATCAAAAGGATATTGATGTTGAATCCAACTTTCCAATTTGACTATCTGCTTCCTTCCTATTTACTGTTATGCCATACTTTTAAGAATCTCTGTTCTGAAGGCTGAAAACATTGTGAGAGCACAGTTTTGTTTTGATTAATCAAGGCCAAGGTAAGGATGGAAAGCTGATTCCCTCTCTTTACTTTGTATTCACTCATCCTTGCCCTGGTTTTAACCCTCCTCGGCCCATCAACTCAGGGTACTCAGTTGTGCTTACGATCCCTTTCTTGTTCTTCTCTGATAACACATTTGGATGCTCTTTTTTGCTTATTTGAATCTGGACCTGTGATGTCCCCTCCTTCTAGCAGATGTGTCCTCAGGGTCATGCTTTGCTCCCCTCAACCCTTTCTCAGGAACTATGAGCCAAGATTAGGCTTAATCTCACTCACTCCTAGAAATACACACTTCCCATCTCTCTTCCTGGTCAGTGCAGCTGGAAGCTTGGCACGGGGCTAATTTCTCTTGTGATCTTAAATACGTGGGTTCATTTTTATGTCAGGGTCTCTGAAAGCCAACTGCACAGATGCTTGCTGACTGGACATGTTAACTGGCTGTAAAGACAGGAAGGTTTTCGCAAAGAGGGTATATAACTTGAGCAAAGCCTGGAAGGATGAGCAGGATTTGAACAAGCAAAGGAGAAATGGAATCACCGTCTAGGTAGATCGTTGAGGTCTTTCTCACTCCGGAGTCCTCCGCTCAGCAGCGCTCAGAGCTGGTTAATTTACTATCAATTTCCATCTCAAGGAGAGGGGAGAATACAGGTGGTGTTTGCTTCTGCCGGCTGCTAATGCTGGGCGTGTTCTTTAGGCACATATCCTAGCTTCTTGTGACTGTCAGAAATGCCCATTCCTGAGCAGAGAGGAAGGTGTCTGCTCAGCATCCCGTTGCTGCATTCATTATTTAGTGCTTTTTGCATTCTCTTAGCCTTTGAACATGATGCTAGTCCCGCCATGGGACCCAAGTAGAGCAGTGCACTCACAGGCTGCTCGAGTGCCTGCATCAGACCCTACCACGCGTGCCCCGCAACGCTGGCCTTGGCGGAACTCGACCTTCACAGACAACTGTTTCAGCAGCTCAGTCCTCAACCGTAGCACGATGCACATCCGTATGCACGTGAGAGGGACTAAGCGCTTTTCTTCTCCCCTCTCCTCAGTCCTCCACATAATACTCTCATGGCTGGAAAAGATCTTTCGTTCTTCACCTTATAATTGCCCAGTGTAAAAGCCTTTTATATAGTTGTATTAGGCATAGAAGACTTTCTAGTTATGGGTAATAACTCATCAGTGAGTTGTAACAGAAATGATTTGGCCTTCAGAACAGAGATTCTTAAAAGTATGGCATAACAGTAAATAGGAAGAAAGCAGATAGTCAAATTGGAAAGTTGGATTCGACATCAATATCCTTTTGATGAAACATGGATGCAGAAACTGAAAGCAATGATCGGACTACTACCCTCACCCCTGCTAAGTTTCTTTTCCTCACTTTGGGTGTGATCTTTGTTGATCACTTTAACTTTCTAAGATTCATATTCCTCATCTGCACAATGAAATGACGAACATCCTCTGCTGACATCTGGCGCCATTGTGAGACTCCCAAGGCAGTGTGTGTGGAAAGTGCTTTCTGCAAAGAGGGTGGGGGGTTGCTTTTATGAAACCCTGAGGAAGAGAAGACCTAGGGATGGTATGGATTGGTTTCCTTCAGTTATTTTATGGGCTGTTTATGATTAAGAGAAAAGGCACAGTTACATGAGTGGAGAGAGAAGATCTGGGCTCAATATAAGAAAGAAATTTCAGATCATCTGATGTTCAGAGGAAAGGACAGCACCTCAAAGTAGTGAGCTGCTCTATGACACCAAGAGTATTCAAGCAGCAGATGAATGGTTCTAGAAGGGATTCCCACATTGTGAAGGAGACTGCCCTAGTGGACCTCGGAATTTTTCATCTACTCTCACATTCTGTTTGCCCCGTGTTCATTATTATAAGTCAATATTTACCTTGTCTTCTTGCTCCCAGTATCTCATCTGCTGCATTGGATACCCCAGAGGCCCATTCTCACCTTGACTTCTAAGTAGCCCACTCTGAAATGCACAGCAAGCAATAAGTTCTGGTGCTGCCTTGTGAACTTAGTGCCTTGGATGCAAAGAAGTTTATCAAGTGCCTCAGTGAGCAAGCATTGGCTGCAGAGTAGGTGCCTAAAAACAATCTGTTCCTTCCTAGTTTCCTTCTGGAGAGCTTGAAATCAGAGCTCTAGATCTCTCTGGGGTGTCCTGAAAAGGGACCACACTGGGAGAAACTGATAAAATCCCAATGATTGGATATGATGTCCCAGCTTTCGATTCGGTTTCTTTGTTTTATCGTGCCAAGCCACTAACTATGTGCGAAGAATCTAAAGCTAATTTAGCTATGGAAAAAGTGGTTGGATTTATTGAGCATCTGCTGTATGCCATGGGCAGCCTAGGCTCTGGATTCAGCTTATCTCTTTTTCAGTAATCACGATTCTAGGAGGTAGGTGTCATTTACATATAAAGAAACTGAGGCTTTGAGAGGTCCTATAACTCACCCACAGTCACAAAGCTAGTAGCCAGCAGAGCCAGAATTTGAACCCTAGGTTGTTCTGACTCAGGCACCCACAGAATTTCCCCTAAAATATACCACGTTTATGATTAAAGAAAATGCAAAGCCCTCCATCTCCTCACCCTCATCCGAATCAACACTTGGGGCCCAGGTCCCATCTTCCACTGCTCACTGTCTCTAGGGTCTTTGTACCTGCACCTCAGGAGGCCCAGCACTCTCCTTGGTTGGCTGTGAACACCTTTCTCCTTTAGACTGAGTTCCAAGCAGGCATGCCCCTGTCTGAGTCATTCCTGAAGCTTCACACTGCCTGGCACACTTCTTTCTTCATCCTGGATGTTGAAGAGATGTTTGTGGACCTCAAAGAACAAACCTCACTGAAAGGCAGCCACCTCTGAAGCTCAGACAGATTCTCTCTTTGCCACCCTGCTTCCCGTCCTCCACACACCCTGTGGGTTTCCGTATGAGACCCCTGTCCCTCAACAGTCAGTACTTGTGTGACTGTCCTTGCCTTAGATTTAATTCCATTACTCTGCTGCAAATTCAGGAAGAGTCAATCCATTAATGTGAAGAATTGCAAGAATTCTCTGGACAACTGTTCCCTACTCTCCCCCTGCCACACACACACACACTCCCATCTTTTATGGCAAATAAATTTTCATTCACAATTCAGCAGTTGGTTTTTCCATCAGTTTGAAATCTGGATCAAGATGTATAATTGGATTAAATCTAGTCTGAACATTTGTCAGTTTCACTTCCTCATTAAGCACCACATTGTAGAGAAATTATAATTATTGCAATGCAGTTCACATAGATGTCATACAAGAGAAGGTCGTACGGAAGTGAGGGAGGGGAATCTGAATCTATGTATTCCCACAAATGAAATAAAAGGTTGCCCCTTTCGGTGTTTCTTAGGTGGGCTTCCTTTTAGCTGTACTTAACAAAAATTGTCCTGAGATAGGATCCTGAATTCCTAAAGTCTTCCTAGGAACATTAAAAAGAGGCCATCGGGTTTTGCCCCACCCTCCATGCAAGAATCCCTCAAGAACATTTCTGAGAGGCGTGGATGAAGGTGACTCACTATTGGGCTTCAGCCCACATACCTGCATGTGACAGGTAATTCCAGAGCTCCAATTGCTAGAGCAATTCTTTTTCAGAGCTCCTTCTTTGAGTTTCCTTACGATTTCTATTCATTCATCCATCCATCCATTGGGCAACCATTTACTAAGAACCTCTTACCAGGCAGTGGTCATAGGGATATAAAGATGAATAAGACAGGGTGCTTGAGAATTCATGGTCTAAAAAGAAGACAGACAGACAAAAGGAGTTTATGATTTGTATAATCAAGGCTGTGGGAGGCTGTGAGCAAGACACTATGGGAGCATAGAGAGAAGGTGGTAAACTTTGCCTGAAGGACTTTAGTGAGGTCTTCACCCAGGGGATACAGTTAGAGTAGAGTCTTAAAAGATGATGGGAGTTTGTCACTGGAGAAAGGGTGGAATGGCATTCTGGAAGAGGCAGCCAAATGTTTAGAGGAGTTGGCCTGTGGTGACAGGACACAGGATGCCTTCCTGGGAACAGGAGGTAAAGATGCGAGGGAAGCTGGCCCCAGCGAGCAAAGGGCCTGAAATGTGGTGCTGAGAAGCCGGAGCTGTGAGGAAGGCACGGAGGCTTTCAGGTGGTAGAGTGACACTATTAGCGTTGTGTTTCTCTGTGTCCCTCTGGTAGCCTGTGACAGGTGGCTTGGCAGGTGCGGAGACCATTAAGAACTTAATGGAATTACCTAAGTGTATCCATCAGGGTAGATAGAGTCAGAAAAACAGAGCCCATGCCAGGTAGTTTAATAGAGGGAATTTAATGTGAAGAACAAGTTAGAAATGTGTTGGAAGAGCGGAAAAGCCTGACAGGGCACAGTGGGGCAAGGTTAGTCATGGTCAGAAGTGGCTACTATCCCTGGACCTGCAAGGACCAAGGAAGGAGGTGGTGTTAGCAGAGCCCTGGAGCTGGGACGGCCGGCAGGCTCCAGGACCACAGAGAGAGGGACTGTTTGGTGGAAGCTCAACCCACACAGGAGACTGAGCCACTGCCAAAAATATCATCTGAAGAGAGCTGGGAAGAAATTCACTGCTTCTCTCTTCCAGCCACCATCCAGTCTCCAGCCACTGCTCCTGTTGAGCAACCCTGCACGGAGTGTGTGTCTTGATATGGAAGCCCAGGCAGTGTAGTTGACAGTGGCCAGCCCCTGCCTTACAGCACAGAATCTAGACAGCCAGTGAGGATGGCTGCAGCCCAGGGGCGGTGCAGATGAAAGTGTGAGGCGCATGTGAGTGGACGGCTGGGGCAGATGAGACCAACGTGGAGCCTGAGCTCCCTCTGAGGCGATAAGCATGGGAGGTCAGTAGCCAGGTGGCATGGACCAAGAGCCCTGTCTCCTCCCTGTGGGCTCTGTCATTTACATACATGCAACTTTATGTCTCTAATTTCTAAAAGCGTTTGTACCTCAGCCTTTCCACCTGCTGTCTTCAGGTTCTCACCAAGGACAGCAAAAGTCCCTTTCATCTTCTTCTCTGTTCTCCATCCAGGACTCACATTTGAGTTGTGTCATATTATCACACGGAATGATACCTGGCTTTTCCTTCCAAGGTTGAAAAACAGGCCTGTCATTAATGGAGTGAAGCAGAGCTGTAGAAGGCTTGCTGTGAAATCGTTCCCAAAACTTGTTTTTCACAAATGCACATGGGGAAGGGGATAAGTGGCTGCATATGCAGAGACCTGGTGTCTTGCTTGCTCAGTTGTGTGTTGGTTAAAAGCACGTCTGGATAAAACAATGGCCACTCCATTCCTCTGCTAAAATGTAGGCCACTGGTCCCTGGCGGTGCGCTCTTCAAATTCTTTCTAAAACCCAGGATCCTTTATTCAAATGAAGCGTGCCTGGTAGCCTGCTATATAAACAGATAAAAGTGGAGATGTGGTTGAAGCTGGGTTGGAGCCTCAAGACCTGCCCACCAGGAAGTCCTCCCTACTATTCACTCAGAAGGATACAAGGTTCTGGGAGGGAAGAGATCAAGAGAGGATAGTATGAAAAACACTGGCCAAAGGACCCCACTAGTTTTTAATGACATGGGTGGGAAAATTGAGGTAGTCAGTTGAGGGCATCCTTCAGGTTATTTCCCATCTGAGACTTTGTTATCCTATAATTTAATTAATGAACACAGACTGGGAGCCTGTTCTTTGGGAGGTTATAAAACAATAGAACATGAAATTTAAAGTCAGAACCTTATACTTCTTAGTTTTTTTAAAACTCCAAGAAAATTATTTTATGTTTTGTGTTCTCAGTGAGCAGCTAACAAGATGGGGAGAGCTACTTCCCTGGGTTATTGTACAGATTAAATAAGAGAAGAGATGGACTTGCTGTGGCATCTGGCATAAAGTAGGTGCTCAGTAATGGGCAGGCAACAGGGTATTCAGCTGAGTGTGAGCTGCATAGCCTGAATAATTGGGCTCGAAATTTTTCTTCCTCCGTTACCAGCTGTGTAACCCTGGGTGGGTTATTTAAACTTCTTTATGCTTCGATATGTTCACCTGTGTAATGAGGCTAACAACTGTGGTACCTACCTTAGAGTTATTTTGAGGACCATAGAAGGTGATATATGGAAGACATTTATAAAAGCACCTACCACATAGTAAGTACTCAGTAAATGTCAGCCACAATCATTGTTATGAACTATTATATGCACGAAAGACCGTACTAAGTGCTTCAAGAGATATGAGGATGAGTAAGGCCTGGCCCAGCCACGAGGGTGATTTGGGTTACGAGTGGGAGTAAGACTGGTATACGGAGCATGGGGCTGGAGTGCCTCAATCCTCCACGGCCAAGCAGCAATGTCGACAAGCTCATGTTCAACTGGAGCCTGAGATGGGGCTTGACCACAGGCAGTGCACCGTAGCTGTGGGACCATGTATTAATCCTCTTGGGCTGCTATGACAACAGCATTAACAAACAAACTGATGGCTTAAACAACAGAAATTAATTTTCTCACAGTGCTGGAGGCTGTGAAGTCAAAGATTAAGGTGCTGGCTGACTCTGTTCCTGGTGACAGCTCTCTCCTGGGGTTGTCAACCATCAACTTCTAACGACATTCTCACATGACCCTTCCTCAGTATGTGCATGCAGGGGTTGGGAGCTGTGGGGGAGTGAGAGAGTGAGCCTCTGCTTCTTATAAGGCCACTAGTCCCATCATGAGGGCGCCATCCTTAGGATCTGATCTAACCCTAATTACCTCCCAATGGCTCCATCCCCAGGTACCATCACATTGGGAGTTAGGGCTTTGGCATATGAATTTGGGGGAGACACAAGCATTCAGTCCTTAACAGGCAGGGATAACAAACAATTGTAACCACAAAACATTGAGCACCCCACCAAGTAAGAGACTGCACTAGGCACTTAATGTGCTATTTTGAGATTCTCCCAAACTGCTGTAAGAAGTAGGTTTCTTCTCTACTGTAAAAGATATTGAAGACCAGGGAAGTGAAATCAATACAGCTAGAAGAGGGTAACTAAGAATCTAATCCACCTCTCTCTGACCCTAAAACTAGGGTGACCTAGTTTATCATTCCAACTGGGGCACTTTTGAAAGTGAAAGGGAATTTGCTATTAACAATTATGTCAGGACAATAGGCATAAATAGAGCAGTCTTAGGTAAACCAGGAACTAGGATCACCCTACCCAAAGCCAGTGAATGCTCTTCCTGCTGGTCCAAACTGCCTCTGAGACTCGAACAAGAGAGATTTCAAACAAAAGCAGAAGGTTTCTATCTTCTATCTATCTTGTCCCTGAAATTCTGTGCTAGTAGTGCTACCTGTGCTGAAGCAGCCCAGGTACTACCTCTAAGATACAGGTGTCCTGATGCATGTTTGCTCCTTCAATGGGCATATACCAGATTACTTGGAGATCTGTTACATGGTAAGAAAATGTGATCAGGGTATCTATTAACTGCTGCTGCTATGAGTCTGTCATTATTCCTCTAATACAGATCATTAACATTCACAGAACCTTAACTACAGCATCTCTAACGAGCAGAAGTATAATATACACTTTCCCCATAAATATCCATTGATGCTGACACTCATTCTCTCTTGGTACAGTAATTCAGCTTTTCTGGATAAATCATCATGTTGAGGTTTTTTTCTTTCTCCCTAACTGCCGTTATTAGTAGTTGCAGAAGAATAATGAACAAAGTCTAGTTAAAAAAAAAAAAAGATCAAGAGCTAAATGAACAGTCACAGGGAATAAGAAAATATATATTGGTGACAGTCCCAACACAAAGGATGCAAAACTTGGTTTTGCACGAGTTAGAAAGGAGGCAAGAAACTAACATTGCCGAGTACTTGCTAGTGGCCAGGTAGCGTGCTGGGTGCTTGGCAAGCTGTATCTCGTTCAGTGATTCCAAAGACAGCGTTGCATAACAGTCATTTGTGACACTTTGGAAAACACAACTTCCTGGGCGCTGACCCTGTAGATCTGCTTTTGTAAGGCTTGCATCAATTTGTGTATAAAGGGAGATTTACGAAGCTCCCCCAACTGAGTCTCCTCCTCAATGAAATTTATCTAGTTTAATTAACATGACAACTGTTATTATCTCCATTTTATAGATAAGAAAATTGAGGTTGAGATGCTAAGGAGAGAGGGAAATAAAGTCTAATTGTGAAATCCCTTGCATCTCTACTTACGCAGAAAGAATATCTCCTGTTAAGGTGACATTCACTCTCACTTTTTACAACACTTTCCCCCTTCTCCGCCTCCCATTTTCCTGCCTATCATAGAGTTCCGTCAGCATGTCATCTAACCTGCTCCTCTCCAGCAGGTTAGCAGCGTTGCTGTCTCTATCTCTAATATTCTCCTTCTTTCCCACCGTTGCATGCTGTCAGCCCAATACTGAGGTCCCCGCCCTTCTTTATTTCTAAGTTTCATAGCCTTTTCTCTTTGGCTATTTCTTTGTTGTTGTTTCCACAGTCACCCAGGAAGCTCTAGTCCCCTTCCTCCTGCCACCGTTACAAGGATGACCCTTGCAGTAGGATCTGGCCACAGTCCTCCAGAGAGGATTGGGTTGGACAGTAGCAGGGCAGGATCCTAAGCAGCCCACCACAGCTGCTCCTTCCCAAATTTACCACTCACCCTGGTCTTCAACCACAGGTCGTCTTACATCTCTCATTCCTATGGCTGTAACATAATGGTTATGAGCACATATTTCAAAGCTCACCCACTTTGGTAAAAATCCTAGCTCTGCCATTTACTAGCTGTGTGACAATGGGCAAGTTAATTAACCCTCTGTGCCTCAGTTTCCTCCTCTGAAAATGAGGATAGTAATAGCATCTACACTGGTTGTGATAATGAAATGAGCAAATGCATGAAAGTACTTAGAATCATATATCATACGTACAGAGAAGAAGTTCCATCTAAGTATTAGCAGCAAGTATTATTGTCCTTCATGACCTCTGCCTGGACAAGAGAAGGTCTTAATATTACTGTTTGACCCATTCCTTCGTCTTCAGTCCAGAATGGACTATTTTTGTCCTATTTATGGATTTGTCAAAACCAGAAATAATGATCTCAGCCACTTGTGACCTAATCAAGGAGATACTTTTAATTAAAAGGGTCTTTTCATAGAATAGATAAAGCAAATATGTGGGTAGAGAGGGCCTCTGCTTTTGGTGCCCATGGTAAGATCTCATCAATTATGTTATCTTCATCCCCTGGCTATATGGTCCTCAGAGATAAGGTGTCCAGTGCCAGAAACAAGCAGGAAAAGAAGCCAGAGACCAGAACACAAACATCAAAGTGACAAACAAGGAGTTCCCTTGTCCCTATAGTATGTTCACCGTGTCTTTTTCTTATAATTTTACAGTTTCTGCAATACTGGAAGGTACCTCCTATAACCACTCTCTGGTCACTTAAGCATCGTTCTATTCAAGCATTCATTCCTACACTCATTCTTCAAATGTTGGCAATGTCGCTGTGTGTCAAGCGCTGTGCTAGGCACAGGTGCTATACAAGTCAGACCAGGTCCCGTCCGTCCCACACCAGGTCACTTCCCACTAGGGAAGGCCACCAACAAACAAGGAAACAGACAAAGCAGTGAGTGCTCGTAACAAAACCAAACAAGGCAATGCAACAAGAGCTGGGGCTGCTCCTGTATCAGGTGCAGCTGGAGAAGGTCTCACTGAGGAGGTGACACCTGGGCCTGAATCTGAATTAGGAGAAGGAACCAACCAGATGAAGAGCAGGCTGGGAACAGGGAAAGGCCAGGGCAAAGGCGAGGCAGGAAAATGAGCCAGTGTCCATCATGAACGGAGCATGGCGGGAAACGGGTGTTGGTGGAGGTGAGTTCTGAAATAGGCAGCGGCCGAGCACAGATGGTCTCATCGGCAAAGGTAAGGAGGTTGGATGTTATGCCTGGTGCAATGGAAGACTTTATCTGATATGTTTTTAAGATTGCGTTGACTGCTCTTTGAGAGATGAATTTAAGGGGGCAAGAGAGGAAATGGCAGTCTAGGCAAAAGAGAATGCTACCAAGGGGATGGAGAGAGTGAGCCAGATTTGGGATATGTTCTAGAGATAGAATCAGCCTCTCTTCATGAATGACTGGATGTCGGATGGCGGGAGAGAGGAATCTAGAATAACTTGTACATTTGAGGCTTGAGCATCTAGGTGTGAGTTGGCAGCCTTTACAGAAACCAAAAGACAAGGGAGGAATGGGTGTGCGAAGATTAGAAGTTCTCTGGACATGTTGAGTTTGAGAGGCTGAAGAGTATGGGATCCAGTTGCCGGAAACCAAAGAGATGATGGGATCGGATATCAACAAGACTTCCAGTAGCAAAGAGTATCTCTGATTGCTGCCACCCTGGAACCACCTATGGCTCTCATGGGATGAGCTTGAAGAGTCAGATGAAAATGCCATGCACATATCAGAAGGCAAGAAGGGCAGCATACCTGTGTTCTTACAACTTTTTCTGAAACCTCTCCCTAGTATTTCTTTGAAATTAGAATGAGAACCATTTACCCTAATTGTAAAGCCCCATTTGGTCAAATGGCAGGCTGGATATGACATCCTTTCTAGAATTTGTAAGAGCAAATGCCAAGTCTCTGTGGTTGTGTGTGTGTGTGTATGTATGTGTGCACATGTGCACATAAATGGTGAGCATTTGCAAACACCATATGGATTACCATACCCACCATATAATAAGTCATGCTATTGCCAAGTTTCTTTCTGTTCAGTTTTCTATTCTGTTGTATAAGCAAGTTCATCTACTTATTAATTCTGTTTTTTAAAATGTATCAATTCAGTATAATTTCCCTCTGTGTGCCAGCCACTAGGCTATCTAGATATTAGCAAAACAAAGATGACTAAGACAGTTTCCCATACAAGGAAGTAGAATCTCTCTCAAGGTCCTAGTTTGTAGAAGAGAAGAGAGAAGATAATCACTGGATCCAGACATGTATGATGCCCAGAGGAGGATCATCTAATGCATCCTGAGAGTCATGGAGGAAAGCTTTGAAGAGGTGACTAGACTCAGGTCTCTAGAGATGTGTTATAGTTCTCTGGATAAATGAGGGTGGAAATGGCAACCAGTCAGAGGGACTATCTTATGCCAAGGCCTGGGAGGGTAAAGAATATACTTAGAGACCTGTTCAGAGGGCACATATTATGAAACAAAATTACAAACTATTTATAAGTTGTATAATCAATCAGAGACAGTTGAAGATAATGCTCTTCCAGATATTCTCTGGACTTAAAGCCTTTCAACTCTCTTCCAAGTCTAGTCTATTAGTAAATATTGCCTCATTTGATCCTCAGAGCTCTAGGAAGTAGCCATTTCCCTCAGTTTTACACATGAGTAAGCCAAGGTTTCCTTGGAGCCTTAGTTTCCTTATAAAATGTGAGCCAGGCTTCTCTGCTCTGACTTAATATTGTCTCCTCTTACTCTATACAACTGTGAGCAGAATCATGATGCAGTGGAAAGGAACTAGACTGAGAGTTGGGAACTTGGCATGTCATCTCAGTTCTCCCACTAATATTATCATGTTCTTGAGAAAGTTGGAAGCCTGTTTCCTCATTTGAAATAAATGCAGGATTGAGTTGAGTTAGAGATTTCTACATTCTCTTCTAATTCTCTTCTGCAATTTATAAATCAGTTCAAAGGCCACCAAGTAGATGCTACAAAATCATCGTATTCCTAAAGGATACTCTGTTGAATTGTCGGCTTAACATACTTGACTAAACAGACACCAATCGAGGTCTTACTATGTGTCAGTTGCTGTGTTCAACTATAACCTTAAATCTTATCCTGGGTAATCTTTCAACAGTCTTGTGAGATGAATATTCCCCTAATGTCACAACAAAGAAAAATCCAAGGGAGGGATAAACTAGTTAAATTCCATTCACATAAAAACACAATTCTTGTTTTGGTTCTTCGGAGTGGAGTTGGGTTTTGTCCTGTGAGTGGCTCTGCCACGGTGCAAATGTGCATGCTCGGCGAAGACGCTCAGCATGGCTCCCTTGCTGTGCAATCCCTCACACCCGACTTGAATTAGTGTTCTCCAGTTTTCCCTAACTCGACTGTTACACCTCAGAGAAGGGACAGCGTCTGAGTCCTCCCAGTATTGGCACAACGCCTTGTTCATAGTGGGCATTCGGGAAAAGTTTGTTAATCATTAAATTAATGCCTTGAGAATCAAATCCAGGAACAAAGAAGTAAATAAGGAAATGAATTGCTAAGTATGTAAAATCTGCATTCCTCTGGAGAAGAAAAGCAAAAACATTTTGCATGGAACGGCTGTCAGAGCAGCAGGCAAAGCCCTCCTAACTATTTTTTCCTTTGCTGTGACATCTCTGCATTTGTGATTTCCTCTGATTTGCTCCACATTCAGCCTGAGCCTCTGCTACTCTTGCTTGATTTCAACTCTGTCCAATATTTCTTGTTACCGTTTAGATGCCATCTGGCCCACAGTGGTAGCCTCTCCAAGAGAGGCACAGCAGCAAAGAGAGATGACTGACTCTCCGAGAAGTTCCCCTGCCCTCCTCCCCCAAAGCATGTTAAGATCCTGTCATCCTGCTGACAGGAGCCAATTTCACATTACTGTGATTCTAATTCACTCCCTTTTCAGAGTACTGAACTGATGCCAAATCTTGTTAGGAGTTTTTGAAAAATCCTTGAGTTTTTGCTAATGTGGAACTAGAATAATAGATTTTTAAAAGGAAGAGAGAAAGGAAGAGATCATTACATACACATAATTGCAAGCTTTGGTAAATCATTCCCCTTTGGTTTCTAGTTTTCTGTGTACGTTTATACCTGCGCAGATCTGTTTGCTCCATCAAAAGCCATTAAAGTAGCAAAGCCATCTTGCAGTCTGCCCCTTCCCCTAACAAAGGAGCTAAAGCAAGGAAGGGGCACCAGGTCCTAAAATCCTCCTTGTCAAATGTCACATCTTTGGGATAAGCTCGTGGATTAGGACCGAGAGTCTTCCGTGAGTGTAATATCGTCTTTCCTGGTGTTCCTAGAGAGCCGTGTGGCTGTGATGGTGTTTTCAGTGTCTCCTCAATTCCCATCCTAGCTGCATCTTGGCTGTCACTACAGAAAGAGCTGTGTCATCATCTCTCTTTTCATGGTCCTGCCCACTATCCTATGAAACAGCATTGCCACTATCAAATCCCCCTGCCACCGCTGTCACCATCTCAAAATATCTGCTGGTCCCAGCTTCCCCAGCCACACAAGATTGGGTTGGGTACTCTGTGTTTAATTCTAAGGACCATAGTGCTAGTAACTACTAGCATGAATCACGTCGTTCCTCTGAGCCAGGCACTGTATGCTAAAGGTTGTGCATGAATTATCTCATTGATAACATCAACTGTAGGGTACTTGCCTGTTTTCTATGTCCCTCATGTGATAAAAGGACAAAACTGGGTCCACAGATGCTTAGTGTATCATAGCTGCTTTGTAAATAGATGTGGAGGGAATGAATGACTGATGACCAGTCTTAGGCATCGCTATCACTACCACCATCTTCCCGAACTCTCGCATCGTCATTTCTCAGCCATCACAATCAACATCTCTTTCCCTTTGCCACTGTTACTCAGATCAAACTTACTTGGCTATTAGTATCTTATCGCATGATCATCCTCTGCCTGCAAACAGTGCCACCAGTCCCATCTTCACGTATATTTTCAAGAAAATATTGAGTGTGTTTTAGGAAATCTGGGCATGAAAACACCATCTCTCTTTCCACTCCCCCACCCTGCCTCTCCTAAAACCATCACATTTCTCACTTTTAAAGAGTATCTAGTGTTTTCAAATGCAAGCAGATTGGTTTTCTTGACATGAAATGAAAGTTGGGAAGTTCAAGAATCCGGAGACAGAGTTTTTAGCCACAGCGATGCCCTGTTCGTTCACATGAGCCCATGCAGGTCAGGTTAGCACCTTGACCTTTGTCTACTGGGTTCTGCCTTTCTTGCAATCCCTGGATGAGGTGCCAGCAAATTCCTTACAGCAATAGTCTCCACCCTGACTTTCCCCTCGCACATTGAGAAAGGCTGTTTCAAAGGCCATCTGAATTTCTGGAAGCCAAATATAAATATTGTGTTGTCCAAGGATTTGTATATATATTACATTTGTGGGCACTTCAAGGGTAGAGGTAATTTTCATTATAAGATTTAAGCATTTCCCTCCACCCTCCAACCTTCTGGACAACCTTTGGGACCCTCCTGAATTAGAAGCTAGGGGAATGGGGGCTATTAGCTGCTAAAATGAAGCCCAAATTTGAGTAATTAGAGGAAGCTTTTCAATCATTACAGAGACAAAAATCTCAAAGCAGTACCAATTCCTCTATTAGATCAAGGCATTAAGTCCAGCACGATCATAGATCCCCAAATCTCAGTAGGCCTGGCACATTTTGGCATTAATGGGATTCTACTTTGTTTGAGTGAAGATGAAGCTTCATAGATTTCCCCTTTGAAACATGAATCTTAACTTCTTTTTTAAAAAAACCCACAGCTATCTGGCCCAAGCAATGAAAAAAATCTTTCATATGCAGAAGAAGGCTACTGTTTTTGCAAACTGAATTTGACTTCATGGTATTGTCTAGACATAGCAAAGAATTCAATTCTCCCATAGCAATTTTCCAATCCTACATTCAATGCAAATGTAGGACATTTTTTAAAAGAACAGAAGAGAATATAGAAGGAAGGAATATGTCTAGTATTTAGAAAGCGCCCGGTCAACCAGAAGTTTGTTTATTTTTCAATATATTTTACCTGGAGTTGTTTTGTACAATATAGTAGTCACTAGGCACACATGGCTTTTTAGATTAAAATTAATTCAAACTAAATAAAATTTAAAATTCAGCTCATCACACACTAGTCATTTTTTTTACACCTGTGCTGTAAGACTAGCCATATTTGAAGTGCTAGGTAGCCACAAGTGGCTGCTGACTCCTGTAGCGGGCAGCATGGATGTAGAACTTTAGATCATCCTAGAAAGTTCTATTGGACAGGGCTGCCCTAGCGATCATTTATTAACATTATAGTCTCTATTCCCCATCTCAAATCACCCACCCTTGTTCTTTAATTGCCAAATAGAGTTTTCCCATCTCTCTCTGCCAGGAAGTAGGAATGTCGCTGTTTACTCTTGGCAAGGGGTGATGGAGGGACATAAACTCCTAGGTACCCCAGAGGGAATCAGTCCTCATGAGCATATGCCTCCCTTGTTAAAGCACTCCCTAGGGAAAGGCAACGTGTATTCAGATGCCGGGACTCACCTCATTCACAGGACCCACCTTAGTGCAGTTACAAATCACTTAAGTTAATCCATTTCTCCTGAACCTTCTAAATGGCTAATTCATTCTTTTGGAGGCTTGGTCTGAGTTCTGAGTTTAGATCTAGATGATGCCTTGGGGAGGTCTCAGTCCCACTCCTATCCACCCACAGGCTATGATGATTATACATCATGACCCTGCTCCAAGCGGGTGAGAGCAAAGACCAGGTGTTATTCATCGCAGTGTCTCCAACACCCAGCCAGGACATGGTACGTGGGAAGCTCTCGTGAATGTTTGTCACAGAAATCAATTAATCAGTTATGTAATCAATCAAGATGGCTTCAGTTTTCCCAGGAAGATTTTCACTAATTATTCCTGCTGAGACTTTGTCCCCCGGCATGGTGTTGTGCAAACCTCTCTGCACATTAAGCATCATCTGGGGAGCTTTTAAATCCTCCTAGTGCCAGGGCTCCACCCTAGACCAACAGAAGCCAAACATCTGATGGTGTGGCGCTGGCAGCAGTGGTTTTGTAAAAGCTCCCCACTTTGTGCAGCCAGGGGTGAGAACCCCAGGAGGTTTCTGACTTGGCAGCCACAAATAAGTTTCATCCTTATTTTCACCCCAAGTCCCTTCTCATCCACTGTCATTTTTGGCTGCAAGAGTCCCATGAATCTGGTTCTTAACTCGTTGCCTTACTCAGTTGTGGAACAGTAGTGTCCCCACTGCTCCAAAAAGAGATTTGGGGAAGATAATCTCCCTTTGGGAACTGTATTTCAATGCCTTAATGAAGATTCAGGCTCAAACTGTATTGAAACAATACAAGAAAATATCTTCTTTTAAATTCTCTTACTGGAAGCTTAAGCTTTGAGTGAAATGGATATCATGTTGAGTTTTTAAAGGCAGAATACAAAGCTGCATATGTGCTATGATAGGAAGTATGAAAGAATATAGCTGTAAGAGGCAAAACAAAAAGTCTTTAAGATAAATGAATTAAAACTCTAGTGGTAATTGTGGGTAAAGCAAAAGTCGGGGGTGTGGGGAGACTAGGGAATGGTTCATCAGGGCCCACCCATAAGACTCCACTGGGGAAATGTGTACTCATTGGCTAGAAGGGTCTCCCCACTGGCTGGAGGAAGTACACTGGGTGTCACCAAAGGGTGTCCCAGACAGCAGTGACCCAGCCAGGGCCAGAAGAATAAGGGAACCACAGTACCAAGTACAAAAGACATGGAAAAAGATGACTAGGCAAGACTGCAGCCAGGACCCGGGTGAAAGGAAGAAGATGGAAACAAGAATGGATCGAGGGGTTCGGGAGCAAGGCTGGGAAGCCTAGGAAGTGCTGGTTATCCCTTTGCACGGGCTCTGGCTTAGGTGGACGTGGTTTCTAAAGAGGGGCCTCTGGCAAGATTTTTGTTTCTTCTTCCTATTTCCATCTCCAATATCATGTAATAACAGTTTCCTAACCTTTGCACGTGTATTGTTACAATAAGCCAAAAATAGGATGAAAAGATACTAATAGTAGCTACTATTTCTTGAGCATCTGCTATGTGCTAAACACCAAACAAGACCTTGCGCTCACATCTCAGTTAATCTTCTCAATACACCTGGTACGATGCCATCGTTACCAACCCCACTTTACAGATGAGAAAACTGAAGTTAATCAACGTGTCTAGGGTCACATGGTCAGCACGTCCACAGCCTGATGTGGCCAGGACTCGGTCCATCTCTGTGTGACTCCAAAGAGACACATTTGTTCACCTGTGCAGACAAAACTTCACCTGAATTCACGGAAATCACCTCATCACACCTCAGCTCCACACTGCACTAAAGGCCACCTCTTCCGTCACCAGGATGTGACAACAGGCTCACGCTGACACTGGTTATCCTCCCACATTTTCATTATATGGGACATGGTGGGGGTTTTTATGAGATTCTACCACAGGCTGTTTTTCAAATTTATTTAATTCATCCATCATGCTCTGAAGCCATTTGCTTTTTTATATTGGACAGATGTAATGAGATTTTGGACACTAAAAAATGTTTTTATTAAAAGTTATGACCCTGAGCTAGTTGGTAGGGGCTCGGCCATAAATCCCTAGGAGTGTGTGAATTTATAAAGGATGTAGCGATATAACCTTAACCTTTTAGGCCACGCCATACATTACAGGATCGCTAAGACTAATACTGTCTCCCCACCTCTCCCCACCTCTGGCCAAATAATAATAATAGTAATAATTTATGTGGTTATTTGATGCAGCAAATTTTCCTCTTTCTGTAGCCACGGTTGAGTCATGGTGAGCCAGTGCCTCGCGGAAACAGGTGGCTGGTGGTTGGCCTGAAAGCCCTGGCGTAGTGGATGGGGCACATTGGTTCTCTTGCTCTGCTCTGCATCCTCTAACTAGGGGTAAGGGACGTAATAGTCACATTTTCTACAGACCGGATGAAAGTGATTTCTGGCAAATGAGCAGTATTATGAGGCTATGGGTGATAGTTTCTCCACTCCTCCTTTGCCAACACCAAGCTGTCCTCCAAATTAGGAAATGGTACGATCATTCCTGTTCATGCATAATAACTCCATTTTAATGTCCATTTTAGCAGATTTATATTAATGTTAAACTACTTGGAAATCATCCAAATCAGCTTGTACATACAGACCAAAACATGGTCATTAAAATATACATGTACATTAGATGTAGATATATATTACCTATAATATGTAATACGAACCATAAAATAGAAAGTTTACCAAACAGATGTGGCCCGCTGCCAGCTCCTTCGCAAGCATGCATTCGTTCATGTATTGGTGAGCACTGCTGTGAGCCAGCTCCTCTGTGAGCTGCCAGGGATGCAGTAATGAAGGCTGCATGGTCCCAGAAAATCCAGGGGATGACTTTTAGCTCAAAGGATCAAGGAACACTTCCCGGAGGAGGTGGCTTTTTCACCTGAGTTTGAGGAGTTCGGTGAGCATTGCGCTTGCAGAGGTGAGAAGATGAGCATCTCAAGCAGAGAGGACGACCTGAACAAAGGCGCGCACACAGTTAGCTGTGCACAGGCCACTCCAGACAGTTAAGTCTGGCTAAAGCATATGGTAACGAATTTTCCCTTCTAAAAGAAAAATCTCAAGTGTAAACATCATGCTCTTATCTCCGGCCACTGCCAGTGTCTGTAACTGCAGGGTAATGTCTGTGATTGCAGGAAGATGGACATTAAACTCACAAAGTCACCGCAGCTGCATTTCCTAATCAGATCCGTGTTTTATCATCTGCTCATGCTGGAAACATATTCCAGGATTTTCACAGACAGCCGAGACCGTGGGAGTGTGAATCGTAGATACTGTCGTCATTAAACCCATAAATCCATGTCATTTGTGTGTCATTCACCTCATCCTCATCCATCATCCCGTTTCAGAATGGCCCTTCATTTGAGGATTTTGAGGAACGGTTTGCTGCGGCCACCCCGGTAAGAGTGAGGGGGCTCTGTCTGGTTAACTGTTTCATGTCACTGTCCCATCGTTCATTTCATACTCATCTGTCATGCCTTGTGGTTACAGAACAGAAACCTGCCCGTGGACTTTGATGCGATTTTTGAGGCAACAAAGGTAAGGCCTTGAGGTTCTTGTTAAACAAGGTGGTTCTGCTCATTCGCGTGCCTTCCATACCATCCTCATGCTGCTCGCAGGAGTGGCAGACTCTCTGCTCTGCCCCAGTCCGTGCCCATTCTGATATTCCCAGGAAGACTATCGGTGGCCCTGCCATGAGGTCAGACTGTGAGTGTGCATGTACATATGTGTGTGGGTGTGGGTGTGGATGGATGAGAGTCTGGTTGGAGAAGAGGTGACTCCCTATCTTTTCATTTGACAGATATTTTCCAGGCCTCTAACATGTCCCAGGCATTCCGATAGATGCTAGAGATGCAGTAAAGACACAGCCCCTGCCCTGAGGAAGCTCGTAGCAATAACATAGTGCAGCATTGCACAGGATAAGATGCAACAGGATTGCCCCGCCTAGCCTAGCATAGTGCAGTATAACAAGATAGAGTAGGAATTCGGATGCATAAACAGGATGTGCCAAGGACACCACTGGGAATAATAAAATAGACAAGACTGCTATTCAGTCAGCATACCCTGCTATATATGTGCTGGTTACAGCTCACGTTTGTTCAAATTGATTGATGCACAGGCCAATGACTGTTATCACCCCTGAAGATAGGGTGCTGGGAAGTTTCAAGGTCCAGGGTCCTCAACCTCAGCAGCAAATTAGAATCACTAGGAGAGCTTTCCAAGTTCCAGTGTCTAGGCTATACCTCACACCAATTAATTCAGAATTTTTAGGGGTAAGAACAAGGCACCAGTATTTTTTCCCCATGTGATTTCAATGTGCATCCAAGGTTGAGAACCACTGATCTGGCAGTATCATGGGCAATGGGATGGGGGATGAACTGAGTTAGGAAACACTTCCCAGAAGGAAAAAACAGACAAAAAAGTCTTCTACTTTGTACCCTGAAGGATAGCTGGGAACGGTAGTGGGGGAAGGAACAAGTGTTCTAGGTAGGAAGAGGAGCAAGTGCAAAGGCCCTGAGGTGGCCTCTTCTTTCATAACCGCCCCCCCCCATGCTGTTCTCCTCCATAAGACTGCATTGAATTGTGCCTGTAGCTCTGTCTTTCCATAAAACAGCCAGCTCGTGACAATAGGAACAAGAATGTGCCTTACTCATCTCTGTATCCTCTGCTCTTGGCACGGTAGCTGATGCACAGTGGCACCTTCAGAATCTCTCTCTCTAAGAAGGGCTTGGGGGTCTAGTTGCGGCAATGCAGTTGAAAGAATGACCGGGGACTAATCTTGAACCAGATGTTACTGGGAAACCATCACTTGTTCACATCAAAGAATGGCGGGGGAGGGGACAGGCCTGGTGGAGTTACTGAGGGGCTACCCTCCGAATATCTAAGCTACTTCTTATCTCCGTCATTGGCCTTGGCAGCTTCCAGTGTCACTCTTCTTACCCCTAAAAATGCCCAGGGGCCTAAAGAAGGGGCAAAATCTGCTATCTCCAGTTCCACCTCTCTCTGCCTGAAGACATTTGAAATGCCACTGATGGAATGGCCTTTCTCTGTGGTGAGCAGCACCTCGAGCTGACGTTCTGAATGACTTCAAGTACATCATGGCAGACCTCTTAGGAACCCTGGCTACTGGTTAGAGGATACTGTAGAGCTAGAATTCCACCATTTAGCAAGGCTAACAAGGGTTTGGTAAAGTGATGGATAAACAAGATGTTGGTGGGTGTGTGGGTCAAGTCCATCCTAGCTGCTTTTATTTATTTTTTTTTCTCCTTGCTTATTTTTTTTTTATTTCAGCATATTATGGGGGTACAAATATTATGGTTATGTATATTGGGCAATATACCTAGCTGCTTTTAGCTAACTGATCATAGCCAAGTCATTTAACCTCAGCCTCAGTCAGCTCACCTGTAAGGTAGAGGGGGTGGCAGTAATGCCTGTGCTGCCAACTCTGCGGGGCTTGATGAGTATCACGCACCATGATAAGCTATTTGAAAACGTATTGCAAACTATAAAGTGTTTTGCAAATGTGAATTGTTAGTTTTATTCTCTCGGGGCCCTTAAAATGATTTATTAGTACAATATTATCAGATGGAACATGGTTTATTAGGTTACAAATAAAAGAACTGGGGTTAATATGGGAAGGAGGCCTGTGAAAATAGATACTATTCCAGACTCTCAATCACATATGGTTATTAGTATTATTTTTAATTTTATGGCCCAAGAATCCTCTTTTTCTATAAAATTTAATTAACTCAAGGTTCTGTTTAAACAGCAAGTCCAATGGAATGAAATAACAATCTATGTTTTATGCCTCTGCATGTTTTTCTCGTTTAATCCTTGAGTGAAAATCATCTGGCAAAAGGAAAGTCTATAGCTCAAGAATGAAGGTTATTTTAAAAGTTGTGCTTAAGGAGAAAATTAGCCAATAAATTATATTTATGATGTTAGTAAAAGCATGCCATGAGTTCAACACATTTGAAATGTAAATTGTGTGACTTAATTATTAACTTCATTTTAATATTTTCCTGACACTGGAAATGGTTGTGGGCCATTTTAAAAGCGTCTGGTTCCCATCTCGAGGAAGCCCAGAAGCTTCGTTTGAATTGATTAAATAGAATTATTCCTTTTATGAATTTTGGAGAGAGTCTAAAGGACTGGTATAGTTTCACCAAATAATATAAAATATTGCTAGCATGCTAAAGATGCCTTACCAAAGAGAAGCATTTCAAGTCCAGCCAGGTTTGGGAGAGCACCTGCGTGCTGGCCACCTTGTCCCCATGGGCTGCTGGACTGTTGTCATAAGAGAGAGAATCAAGTTAGTCAAGAGTTGGTGGAAAAGACTGAAATGCACACGAGTCCCACCACGACCTTGCCCCCATCCACCCCAACAGCCTCCTGTCTCCTCCCTATGTGTTGGTAACACCACAGCTTCCATCCCACCTGTCGACACTGGTCCAGACCCCTGACCTTGCCACTCATGCAGTTTCATCTGCCGGCTTGCCCTCCTCTTCCTTGTTAGCTGACTACCTCCTCCTCCTCCCCTTCAGGATTCAGATCTGGCTATATCCTTTAGAAGACCTTCACTAAACTTCGGCTAGGTCCCCTTCCAGGTGCTCCCACAGCAGAGAGTCCTCTGTTGATATTCCTGATGCATTACCTTAAAATCATCTGCATCTATGGATTGGATTGTCAAACCACCAGACCATAAACAGGCCGGGTCTTGGCATTTCTCATTATGATGTTCCCAGCGCATAGAACAGTGCCCAGCACCCAAGAGTTCCTCAGTGTTTATGGAAAAAATATCATGTAGTTGGGGAGGAAATTAATACTCACAGGACCTTACTGTGTGCCAGGCACGATTATTCTATCTGCAAGTTCAATGGGAAGGAAGAGCTGAAAGTGAATTAACAAAGCTAAGCTACTTTCCATTCAGCAAAAAGAGCCTTTCCTGCCTTTTTAACCAGGCTTAACCAAACTTCAAAGAAAGTCCTGCTGTTAATATCGTCAATAAATCTGCAGAGGAGATATTATCATCTCCACTGTCCAGGTGAGGGAACTGCAGCTCTGAGGAGTTACAGATACTGGAGGTGGTAAAACCCAGATATATCCCAGGTGTGGGACCTTCCCAGAGCCTGAAGTTCACTCTCTTGTCAGTAGGAAAGAACATTCCTTTCATCGTGAGATTTCTAGAGGTCCAGCCACAACCTGGTTAGAGCAGGGTTTGAGTGCAGGGGACCTGCATAGTGGAACAGTCAGACTCTCCCTGTCCCTCCTGTTAAGTGGCATTTTTAGGTTTCCCCAATTCAAAGCTATCACTAAGATCTGAAGATGATGGAAAAGTGTCTTTCTCCCGTGGGCAGGTTTGCACAAAGCATGCGATTGCACACTTCTCGTAATTGAGTCAGGCCACGGGCTCCCTGCAGTCTCTGGAGCTGGCAGTGTATGCAGATTAATTTCTAAGTGTATCTTACAGGGTTTCTTTAACTGCCGTGACTGGTCTTGCTCAGACACTCCTGCATGATGGATGGGGAGAGAGATGATGCAGTGTCTGCCGTGATGGAGTTCCTAGGAGTGATTAATAGTGTATACACTGGGCTGTTTTTGATGCCCTTCCTGGTATTAAATGAAATGTTTTCTTTTCCTCCAACTACATTTTTTATCCTAAGGATGGACCCTTTAGAGACTGCCATGTAATTGCATTCTCTATATTAAGAAAATTCAAATCCCTGTCTGGCTGACCTTGATGTCCCCTTCATGAGACTCAGTTTATTCATCTGCAGAGATGGGGGTGGTGATCCCTCTCTCGGGGTTGGTGTTACTGGGAGCCCTGACTGCACAGTGACCATGAAGTCGTGGCTTGCTGTACTTACGCGTGGAAGGTGTCCTGTATGTGTGGATACACTCATGTGAGAAAAAACAGTGATGGGACGACCTTCCCGCCTTTCCTCCTGGAAGAGAGAGAGAGTGCTGGCATCTGATGGTAAATAAGTGTGGAGCGGTATTATTATTGCTTATGGGAGGTAGCTAAACCACACCTGGATAAACAGCCAGACACAATGGAGCAATAATTGATTCTGGCCACATTCAAGATGCTGCCTTTGGGATCATGAGGTACAGTAATGACCAACCCAGTGTGTGGTTTGTTAGTCATGATGAAAAAGAGAAATGCTTGTCCCCGTATCAGACTGTTTTTTAAGCAGTGCCCGGCAGCATTAGCTTTCCTTGTGGTTACATGGTTGTCTTTTTGTCTTTTCAGGCTGTGACCCAATTAGAACTTTTTGGGGACATGTCCACCCCTCCTGATATAACCTCTCCCCCCGTAAGTATGCACTGCCCTCTGATCACTGTTACCCTCTCCTTTCTGTCCTCATCCCCTGCGTGGCCAGAGTTTGGGCTTTGGGTGGAAGAGACCTGCTTGTGGATTTCAACTCTGCCTTTTTAAGCTGTGCGACTTGGGCAAGTGAACTAGGAATTCTGACCTTTAATATTCTCTGCTAGTATAAAAAAAGGAATTATGATATATGCCTCTGTTTTGAGAAATAGCGAGATCACGCATTCAGCAATTACAGGACCTTGCCCAGGTGCTTGCTGTCCTGCTGGGCTCTGAGAAGGGACTTGAATGAGATCTGACTCCTGCCTACATGGAGCTTACGTGGTCTGATTGGAAATATGGGCAAGAAACTCAATGGGACAGCACACGTGCTGAGGCGTTTGTCAGTACCTACCCTGAGCTCAGCACAGCGTAGGTGATCAGCACAGGAAAGGAAGCAGCTTCCCCTGCGCCCCTCTGCCCTTCCCTCTGTCCTTCTTTGCTTCCTCTCTCTGTCCCGGGTTTTATGTCCTCCCTCCCTTCCCACCTGGCTTTAGCTTTGCAGACTGTGACCTGGGCCTCACTGAGCTTCTCGAGAAGCTCTGGATTCCCAGCCACAGCTTCAGCCAGGGTATCTCGGTCAAGGCTTGCAAAAGGGCAAAGATTGCAGGGAGCCCTAATTTGAAAATGAAATGAAGAAAACAATTAAAACCAAAGCAAAATGGAATCCCAGTTCTGGATGCATCCCAAAGCAACCCTGCAGCCACTACAAAGGAAAGTACTGAGATGGCTCCTCCATGCTTCCCTGCCCGTTCCCAGAGGTGGGCAGAGCGCAGTCAGCTGCAGCTGTACCAGCTGAAGCGTCTAGGAGGGGACAGCTCCTCTGGGCACTGCACAGTTGTGCGAACCACGGGATGGGGCTACGGTTCATTGGCAAGATGTGCCTTGCAGAGAAAAGGCTGTGACCTCACCACTGAGGCCAGATGGCATGAGACCCTGCTGCCCACAGCTGCCGCGGGGGCATCTAGGCACAGCTGCCCTGGTCCCAACACCTGATGTTCAGAGCAGCCTTGAGGGAGGGGGTCGCAGCTTCTGTCCCCAGGGAAGCCAGACAGCCCTAGGAATTCTCATTCGCTCCTCCACCCTGGGGATAACAGCTTTACCCTGGGAACTCAACAATTGCAGAACTGCAGGGCTGCGTATTCTAGAAAGAACTGAAGAGATCTTCTAACCTTGTCCCCTTCATTTTACAGATGAGCAAACTGAGTCCCAGAGAGGACACGTGACTCACCTAGGGTTAGGGAGGGCAAAAGAGAACAGTGCTGACTGTGTTTAAAAGTGCTTAACACAGCAGCTCATGGCTGTGTTTCTGGCCCTGAACCCTAGCGCAGTCCAAATGGGTATTTAATAATCCTCAGAACAATGCCATTCGTCCCGCAAGCTGCTAGTCTAAAAATGGCCTTGTCTAATTGCCATGGTTTCAGGATTAATTGCTTGCCCCAGCCTATTCCAAGGAGAAAAAAAAAAAAGGATATTATGGCATTGAATAGACTTATACTCTGTAGGCAAAAGACTGCTGTACACGGGTGTGGGCGTAAAAAGATGATGCATACAGGACCCCTACCTTACCCTCCCATTCATGCACAGACCCTTCTGGAATTCTAGCATAGGCCAGGCACTGCAGAGTTTTCAGCTGTGCAGGCATTGTTTTTTGTTGTCTTCTTGAAAATATTTACATCTTTTTGCAAATGAAGATTTGGGCAAAATTCTGGGAGGCACCAGGCTACAAGAATCAGTGCTCCACTTGCTAAGCTTCATTTGCTCATTTAGTCAACAACTCTTTATTGACAGCGTATCAATTGACAGGCCCTGAGCTGGGCACACAGTAGGTCTTGAGTGGGTGTATTTCAATTTGAATTGACCACTTCTAAGGAGTGAAAGCCAGATATTGTGGAAATTTTGATAGCCTACAAATAATTCCCTAGGAGGTAGGGGCTCAAACTAAATCTTTATGATACTAGCCATTGTTTACTGAGCACCTACTATATGCCTATGCAGGGTGCTAAATAATTTAAGTAATATAAAATAACATTTAAATGCATGATTTCATTTAATCTTCACAGCAGCTCTAGAGGTATCATTTCCCCCATTTTATAGAGAAAGTCTATGTGACAAGCCCCTAGTCTGCACGCCACATAAGTGGACTAGACCATGGCCCCCTTCTACAGCCCCGGCCCCCTTAATTCCTGCACCTGGTGCCTCGTGTCCTTGATGACTGCTGAGTCAGGTCTCACGTGTCTTCTTGCTCTCTCTGTCTGGCAGACTCCTGCAACTCCAGGTGATGCCTTTATCCCATCTTCATCTCAGACACTTCCGGCGAGTGCAGATGTGTTTGGCTCTGTACCTTTCGGCACTGCTGCTGTACCCTCAGGTAAGCCCTCTGCCACCCGCTTCCCTTCCTTCAGCCTCCACGCATCAAGAGAGAGAAAGGGTTTACTGAACCAGCTGCCAAATTATGCCAGAACACCCGTGGAGCCACCATTCTCTCCTGCGACTCTTCAGGTGACATTGAGAAGCTGCCATCTGGAGGGGTGGGGGTGATACGGTCCAAAGCTCTGGTCTGCTGCTGGCTGGAATTCAGTGGTGTCTTTTGCCTGGAGAGTTGAAGATCCCAGGTTACTCAGGGGTGTAGTTTTGGGGAGCATGGCCTACAACAGCCACGCAGATCCATTTCCTCCCGTCCACCCCAGCCAGGAGAAGAAAAGCGGTGAGCAGGGGAGGAGATGGAGCCAGCACTCCACAGACCTCTTGAGACCCGATGGATAGAAGGCATCTGGCTCATTTGGTGCCGACTTGAGGAAGAGGAGGTTCCCCAGACAAAGGGGGAAAATCCTGTGGGACAAGAGCAAACTGCCAACAGTGAATTGGGAGGGTGATGGGACTCTTAGAGATTTGAAAGTATTTGTTCTGTGTTTCAGATATTCTTTAAAATGTAAATACTATTTTACAACAGAGACAAAATGTGTATAGTTACAGCACTGCAGGTGAATTACAAATGGGTGGGTCCCAGGGATCTTACCTTGTTTCCATGGCATTAGGCACTCTGTGTAGCCAGGCTACCCTACTTGGAAAGAGCCAAAGGTGATATTTGTTCTGTTTTTCACATACATGTGAGCCTTAAGGAGTTTTGTGTTTTCCTTTAACTATATATTTGAAATCTGTGGCTTTATCTTTCTCAACTTTATTCTCATAAATGGCAAATGGAGTTTGAATATTTTACAATACAAATCTTCCTGCATTTTTTTCTATAAATAATTACTTCTAATTGCATAGTGTTAGAAGCAAATTCTTTCCACCAAATATAAATCTTGCTTTTTATTCAAAGTAAATTAAAAATTCATACCCTGTTCTAAAATAGTTATAGTTATTCCTCATGAACCAAGGGATCATTATGAACTTCTAGAAGCAATAAATGTTGGTAGCCACTGGGTCTAACTGTGTGGTCTGCAACCCCCAGGCCATGGCCCGGTACAGTCTGTGGCCTGTCAGGAAACCAGCCACGCATCACTGCCTGAGCTCCACGCCATGCCCTCCGCAACCCCCCACTCCCTACCCCCCAACTCCCAGTCCATGGAAAAATTGTCTTCCATGAAACTGGTCCCTTGTGCCAAAATGGTTGGGGACCTCTGATGCAACCTACAGTTTAGACTCTGCAGGTAGTCTAGAAATATATTCAATTGCTAAGTTTCCCAGTCTAATCTGTTTTACCTGCCCCTACGATGGGATAGTGGCCATGACTAGTTTTCTTTACCTAAAGTAGATATTCAAATCTCCTTGGGATTAGTGTGATAGAATATGTCATTTTAAGTAAGAATAACAGTTTTCCGTCAGAAATTCACCACTCTCTATGCTTTTTTACTCTGTTCAAAATACCGAAGCTTTGTCCCCATTGTCTCATCTGTAGAGATGATGGGAACTTAAGGCCCACACCTACTAATTTGCAGCCATGTCCATTCCACAGTGTTCACTGGGTGCCTACTATGTGCCAGGTCCTGCTCTAGGTGCTTGAGGTGTGTCACTGAACGCAACAGACAGAGAGCTTACCGGCTATTGGGGACACAGAAGTGACATGAAAATTAGAAACGTGCGTAGTATGTTAGGAAATGAGAAGTGGCCTGGACAAAAGGAAATGCAGAGCAGAGCAGGGTGTGGGCTCCAGAGGGCAGGCAGGGGCCAAGTGCCAGTGCAGGCTATGGTCAGGAGAGAGGCTCTGGCCAGGAGGAGCGAGCAGACTGGAGGGAGGTGCAGGAAGTCACAGCAGACGTCAGAGTTCAGGGTTTTTCAGGCCGAGGAATGGCCAGGCCCTCATCTCCACCCCTTCTCTAATTTCACATCTCTCCCAGCCCCAACTGTTCATTCAGAACACCCTGAGGACCTGCCCGGGCCAGGCCCAGCACTGCTCTGGGCCTTCTTCCAAGCCTATGCCAGATTAGGGGCTTGAAAGACCTGGGTTTTGGTCCTTCCACTTAACCAGCCCCATTACAAACCGTAGACAAGCTACTTCCGCACATCCAGATTTGCTTTCTTCAGTGGTTAAAAAAAATAAAATGGATAGATTACCTCCAAGATTTCAAATTTCAGAATGTGAGTCTAAAATTAATTTCAATGAGCATAGTTTTGCTTTCTTACTCTACCAATGATAACAAAAGTAGGTTTCGATTGGTGTTAAAGTGTATGCCCTTTTCCTCCTTTAACTGGTCTTAAAAATCTCTGCAGCTGTTGAATCTCCGTGTCACTAATTGTCCAGCCAGTGAGAGAGAGACAGGGAAATGAACCAGGTCATGCAGTATGATGGGTGGGCTGGCTCCTGGGAGCTTTGGAATTTAATGTGCTGAGTTTGAATCCTAGTTCAGCCATTTATCTATAAGCTTTAGACTCCTGGGCAAATTACTTAACCTATCAGAGCCAGAGTTTCTTCATCTGTATAACTGGGTAGAAAATAATACTTACCTTGCAACAATATCATGAGAATTAAATGAGAAAATAAAGTTAAGTGCCTTGAAAAATGCTGGCACATCATAGATACTTGTGGAAAATGCTGCTGTTATTATTATATTATTATTCTCATTTCTAAAGTAGAAGAAAATATGTCCTGTCCTACCTGTATTTTTTTTCTTTACTTTCCATTTTTTTAAAATGCATATAATAAATCTCAGGTCTTGGGTCTCTTGAATGCTCATGGCAGAGGTAGCTGGGTGGCCTGGCAAATGTACTATGTGTAAATATAGGATCTCCCACCAACCAGCTGCATAATATTCAGCCAAATCTCTTCTGAGCCTCAGGGAACTTGCCTGTAAAATGGGGATGATCACAATTCTACCTCGTAGAGCTGTGCTGAGGATTGCATGAGTAAAATCCATTCAGTAAGACATTTGTTAACGGTATCTGGCAGTGTTTTCACATAAGCAAGCACTCAACAGACGTTAGCTACACAGTCCATCAGTAGCCCTGGATGAGCATGCTGTCCATACACTGTGTGGCTGTGACAAGTCTTGCCCTCATGGAGCTGCAAGTTCTCACGCCCACATTAAAGAAAGGGCAATCACAGCTCCCCCAGACGCTTGCTGCAAGCATCAGCTTCACAAAAATATCAGCTCCACTAGGGCAAGCATTATTTGTTTAACTGTCTTGTTCTTTGCTGCAGCTCCAGAGGCTGAAACAGTGATTGACACCTAGTAGGGATATTTTTTAATGCATCAATCAGTCAAATGAGAGATGATGTGGGCAAGAGCTGCCATACAAGCTTCATATACATGTTGGAGGCGTCCATTAGTTTTCACTGTTTTTCTTCTATTTTAGTCTGCTTTTTGTTTTCTTTTTTTCAAATAAGGGGGGTATCCCCAGGTGCCAGCATCTGGTTATAAATGACAGTTTTCATCATTTTTTTTTTTAAATCTAGCTGCAAGGTAGCAATGCAGGTGTTCCCTTTCACCTCACAGCCAGGAGAGGTATGAGTGATCTGAACTCCATGGCGTAAACAGATGCTCCTCGGCACCTCCTCCCTCTACTGTCGAACATTAATAGCAAACAGTTAATAAGCTGTTAAGTGGCTGCAGTGGCAGCCACCAGACAGCTCCCCATATCCAGTGCAACCGCAGTCCTGCCAATGAGGTGTCCCTTCAGGCATGCACAGGCCACATGGTCAGAGATCCTTCGCTCACAGGCTAGGGGGAGCCCGGCCTACGGGGACCTCCTAGGCACAGGGAGTGAGACCTGCAAGCTCCCAAACATGACACCCAATTACCCTGTGCTACCTTCTTTTCCTTTTGAATATTGTACTTTGGTCTGGAGCAGATGGCATGAAGCCAGAGAGACATGCTAATAGCTCTCTCCAGAAAAGTGTGCACAGCCCATCTGTTAGTGCCTTGTGAAGAAGAAAAAAAAGGATGATGGGAGGGGGAAAAAAACCCTGCCACCAATAGTATAATCGTCAGAGATCACAGTACTTACAGATCTTGGAGTTTAATTGTGCTCTTGGAAGAATGCAGTGAAGGCATTGATTTCTCTGACTTGTTCACCTTGGTGTGGGGCCTTTCTCCAGGCCCAGGCATCTATGGAGCTGCTGACGTGTGCCAAAAACAGTGCTAGGCAGAGGGGAGCGACAGGAAATGAAGGTTTTATACCAGCAGGTGGTTTCTAGTCTCACGAGGGAAGACAGAATAACTAGGTAATTACAAAGCAGTGTGACAAGTGTCATGCTGGAGATGAGCACAGGGAACTGTGGAAGCCCAGAGCAGGACCAACGGAGCACATAGGGCAGGGAAAGCATCCAGCAGAGATGATGGTAAACTGAATCCCAAAGAGCAAATAAGGGCCAGCCATGTGAAGAAGCAGGAGGTGGCTTTCCAGGCAAATGGACCAGCAGAGACAAGAGATGGTAGGTTGAGTATTAATGTTTGCAACTTCTGGAGTCCAAGGTGCCAGTGAGGAAGCCAACTGAAGATGGTGATAAGGAGGTAGGAGAGGCTGACTCCCAAATCAGCTTGCCTGAGCCAAGCTGAGGCATCTGAGCCTTATACTCAAGATGAGGAAGCACCATATTTGCATGTTAGAACAGTCCTCTGTGTTAATGAGGAGGGTGGAATGGAAGCAATTAAAAGACAGGCTGGTAGAAAGTGAAGCCACCCACCACCCATTCATCAAAACGGGCATCAGGCTGGGGTGGTTGAAAGATCCATGGATAGGTTTCCACCTGTCAGACCCAGGCACCCCTTCTTATCACAGATATTTGCAATGTTCCCTCAAATGTCTTGAAATGAATTGCCTAGATGGCATAGCCTACCTACACAGTTTTTAAAAAATTAATATTATGCTCTGAGCCGTATCAATATAAATCAGAAAATAAGGAAAACAGAGTTGCAGAATCCTCCATCTGTTGGTGGATTCGTCACTACATTGTTCTGTGATAGACAAGGCAAGGTAAGCAAGTTTCAGGTATGAAGTTTCAGTCCAGTGCCTCTTCACCCCTCTTTCTTCAGAGCACGTGGGCTAAGTCTGTGGTCCCCAATCCCTGGGCCAAGGACCAGTACCAGTCCGTGGCCTGTTAGGAACCAGGCCACACAGCAGGAAGTAAGTGGTGGTGAGCAGGCAAAGAAGCTTCATCTGTGTTTATAGCTGCTCCCCATCCCCCCCAACCATGGTCCACAGAAAAATTGTCTTCCATGAAACTGGTCCCTGATGCCAGAAAGGTTGAGACTGCTGGCTAAGTGATCTGGCAATATATTCTCTATGTTGTTTGTTGACATGGCTGCCTTATTCCACAAACGCATTTAATATTGCTGGATTACTCAGCAAGAGCCCATGTGTCCTGCCTGTGCTCCTTCTGAGCCTCCTCTCAGGGCAGCAGGGCAGGGGGGACAGTGTGCGCACCTGGCAAGGAAATGGCCAGGCCTTGAATGTCGACTCTAACCTTCATCATTATCAGTCAGTTGAAGGCAGGTGGGTCTGTGACTGGAGCTTGGAGTGAGACCCCCTCCACCCCATTTCTCTGGGCTCACCAAAGTTACTGAGATGACCCATGGTGTGATCAATGCCACTATGTCCACCCATCATCCCTGTGGAAGTTGCTGGGACATTCTGCATCCATTCCTGCTTTCTTCCTGGTCTCACCGCACTGCACCTGCAAGTTCCTACTGACAGCTGTGTAGATGCTTGTTTTGAGAGGCCAGGCAAAGCTAGCCCCCTGTTCTCTACTCTGTCTGGACTGGTAACTTGTCTCTCAGGCTCGACTGCACATGCAGGTGGTCACTGTGCACCCTGAAACACATGGAAGTTTCCAGCAGGGCTGCAGCATGCTAAAATATCCCATGCCAGGCAAGATCCATCGACTGCAAAGATCAGAAATTGGTCTTGGCCATCTGAGTGAGGCAGTGTGTGGCACAAAAGAAAGAACACTGGCTTTGGGGACAGACAACCTCAGTTTGATCCTGATCCTACCTTGTGCAATCTGTATGACCCTAAGCAAGTTGCTTTTCTTCTCTAAGTACCAATTTCCTCATCCCTAAAATAGAAATAATAATATCTACCCTGCAGGGATTTTGTGAAGGAGTAAAACCTAATAGTGTACCTGGCATGTTGTAGGCATTTAATAATTGGAACAATTATTATAACAAATGTCAACTGTGCTTCTGTTAAAATGTATATGTCTAGCCTGAAAAGGACAATACAGTAAACAAGTATCATAGTAATATATGTAAGTACATGCCTGTAGTTTTATGGGACCCAACCTGTACCACTATACAGGGTGCCCCTGACTGGACAATAACCTTCATTTTTTTTTAATTCTCTAAAATCAGAATAATAACAATGCAGAAATAATGCATAATAAAATCTCTAGCTACCATGTATTACATGTCTGTTATATACCAAGCGAGGTATTAAGTACTCTGTAGGATCTGTCTGATCCAAATCATACTATTTATTAATAGTAGCTAACATTTACTAAATGTTCACTCTGTGTCAAGCGCAGTACTCCACAACTTAAATGTGTAATCTCAATCTTCAAATCAACCCAATGAAACAGAAGGTATTATTTTGTGCCCATTTTACAGATAGAGCCTTAGAGAGGTTAAGAGGGGCTCCCCAAATTACATAGATAAGAAGTGGCAGTTTCAATTTTTAACCTTGGCCTCTAAAACTCCAACATTCAGATTCTTATTCACTTTGCACACTGCTTCAATGCGGAGAAGGAAGCTATTATAACCTGGTTTTACAGCAAGGAGACCGAGTCTTAGAGAGTGTAAGCAATCGAGAAGGTTCCAAGTGTGGGAGGATGAGGAGGCAAGGTGAAGAGCCAGGCCTGCCTGCCTCCCAGTCTTCTGCCCTTTCCCTGAGACACACGGCTCCAGAGGCCATGAGATTTGCAGAAACCTTTAACAACTTGTAGAAATGTTGTCATTATTATCCACCAGCTATCTGCATGGCTTGCTCCCTCCCCGCATTCTATTAATAGTTTCTTACAAATCACTTCCTTGGAGAGTTTTTTCCCTGACCACTTCCTCTGAGAGCAGGGACTTTTATCTTATTCATCTTGGGGTCCCCAGGCCCCGGCACGCAGCCTGGCACTTAGTAGGTGCTCCACACGTTTTTGTCAGTCACTCGAATCCCCAAATCCTCCTTTCCAGGACGCCTGACTGTCCTTTCTCGCCCTGGCAGGTTATGTCGCAATGGGCGCCGTCCTCCCATCCTTCTGGGGCCAGCAGCCCCTCGTCCAGCAGCAGATGGCCATGGGTGCTCAGCCACCAGTCGCTCAGGTGATGCCGGGGGCTCAGCCCATCGCATGGGGCCAGCCGGGTCTCTTTCCTGCCACTCAGCAGCCCTGGCCCGCCGTGGCCGGGCAGTTTCCGCCAGCCGCCTTCATGCCCACACAAACTGTTATGCCTTTGCCAGCTGCCATGTTCCAAGGTCCCCTCACCCCCCTTGCCACCGTCCCAGGCACGAGTGACTCCACCAGGTCCAGTCCACAGACCGACAAGCCCCGGCAGAAAATGGGGAAAGAGATGTTTAAGGATTTCCAGATGGCGCAGCCTCCGCCCGTGCCCTCCCGCAAGCCCGACCAGCCCTCCCTCACCTGTACCTCAGAGGCCTTCTCCAGTTACTTCAGCAAAGTCGGGGTGGCACAGGATACAGACGACTGTGATGACTTTGACATCTCCCAGTTGAATTTGACCCCTGTGACTTCTACCACGCCATCGACCAACTCACGTGAGTGCCCTTCACTGAAGACGTCAAACCCAGGGAGGGTGACGCCTCTTTTCTGTAGCTCGGGGTTCTGGAGTCGGAGGACTCATCTCAACTGCATTCAGCAGGCCTCTCTGTTTATATTACTACTAATGATAATAAGCACTAACAATTTAGGTACCGATTATACACACCTTTTCCATATGCTCTATGTTTATTTTTAGACTCATAACAATGCTTATGATGAGTTTTATTAGACCGGTTTGACAGGTAATGAAAGTGAGGTTCAAAGACAGTAGACAAAGTGGTCGAGTTGAATACAAGCCTGGTATTTCTCCATCCTGTCAGTCTGCCTCCTGATTTTGTTAGTTTGCTCATTCATTGATGCATTTATGTATATCCCAGCTTTTGACACACAGACTTTGGTGTGGCTTATTGAAATAAAAATGAATGGTGACTGTCGATATTAAAAATTTTAGGAACAAGGTTTAAAAATTAAAATAGAAAATTAAGATCAAGAGAAAACTGAGGTGAAAGATCTAGCAGCCATAAGGTCTTATACAGCTGTTAGAGTTGAAACCAGATTGTGGCTCAAAGCTTCTGGTAGTTAAAGAAAGAAAAAAAAAACAAAAGGATGGTGCAGCTGAAAGTTCTAGACTGGGAACCTGGAGAGCAGGTGTATTACTACTTTTGTGCGTTTGGGCACGTCACTTTATTTCTGTAAGCCTCAGTTTCCTTATCTGTCTAAGGGTATGGGTTATGAAAAGGATTTGATGGTATATGTACTAAAATAATATACCTCATGACATTTGTAATGGTTTTGTGTGGAGGCCTGGAGCAGGGTCCTGGTGTTGGCTCCTCCACCACAAGCATGTGACTTCTCTGAGACTGTTTCATCATCGGTAAAACAAGTGCATTGGCTTGGTGAGCAGTGCATGTCCTTCTAGTTCCAGCTTTCAGGGACTCTGCCCCAGCTCGCTTTCCTACTGCAAACATCTAGAAAACACTGACTGTGCACCCACATCAGATCCCAGACACACCTGAGTACACGTAGGCTTGTTTGACACGATTCAGGGAAGGTATCCTGGTGACTCAGCCTGTGCCTTGACAGTTGATAAGAAGGAAAAAAGCTCACAGTACAGTGAGCTTGGCGGTTTCATTGCAGTCACAGGTGATAAGGATCACTGCATGGCCGATACTGTGAATTGTCAAAAAAATCTAATCTTAATACAATTAGATTCTGTCATTTCAGCCAGGCTTAGGATGCTGTTTTGAAAATGACTGCCTTACATGTATATACACAACCTACTTGCACGCAGGCCATAGGATCTACCTAGTAAGGAGCATCTCTATTAACTTTAACTCACAGGGTTTCAATGAAGAATAATAAAACAAAAAATGAACTGCTAAAGAAATGCTAGCCATGCATAAATAAGCATCTTTTAAAATAAATATCCCTCTTTCAAAGAACTTATGTGTCAGCTACAAATAAAAGAGGGAAGTTTAAGTTCTTTGAGGACAGGGAATATGTCTTCATCATCCCTACACCTCTCATGGTGTCTAGGACATGAGAGACATCTGGGAATATTGTTGAGAATGAAATGAACAAAATAGAGGCCATTTAGCCACTGTTGTGCAACCTTGGCACTGTTGACATTTGGTGCCAGATCATTCTTTGCTGTGAGGGTCTGTCCTGAGCATTGCAGGATGTTTAGCAACACCCCTGGCCTCTACTCACTAGGTGGGAGTAACATGCATCCCCTTTTTTAGTCTTGAGAATCAAAAATGACTCCAGGCATTGCCAAATGTGCCCTAGGGGTGAAATCGCTCCAGCCTGAGAACCACTGTTTTAGAGTATCAGAAGCATTCTATAAAACCTCCTAAAGGCTAAGACACTTGTATAAATAAACTTCTGGTTATGCTTCTCATTGGTTTGACTGGAATATGAGCAGTATACCTGTCAGAATTGGCAACTCAGAGTGGGTTCTCAGACTTCAGTAAGCAGTAAACCACCTCAAACACAATTTGGGATCCAATTAAGCTAATATTTATTAGACATCTACCTACTCATCAGGGTGTTTTCATATGGCTTTAAACCCACTATATAACTAGTTTCTTTCATAATCATCTCATGAAATAAAACAGACTTCATTTCAAATTTTTTTAATTTAATGTTTTATTTTAAATAAAATGAGCAAAACTAGTCTTCATATCCTCTTATCCATCAGTATCCCCTTTAGAAATGTTTTGAGTGGAGAATCAGTTGGACCAAAAGTAAACCTCAAGTAGAAACAGAAAAGCACAGTTGGTCTGGACAGTGTGAGACAGATCTGGGTTAAATGCCAATGCTGCTGTTTCATAGCTGTGCCCACCCTTAGCAAGTCACCTCACCTCTCTGAACTATGTAGTTTCTTCATCTGGGAAAAAAAGGTACAAGAACACCTTGTGGTTATTTGTATTAGGGAGTATAATGAATGAGAAGTGCCTAGCACAGTGTCTTCACTCATTGGCACATTATAAGTAATAAATGAGGAAATAGCATCATTGTTCTAAATATAGTTTCATCAGGGTAAAATAGTGCACATTAAGTTTTACAGTCATTCACTATGATTTCTAAGTTCTGGAACATTACAACAGGGAGGCCTTGTCAAGGGCATTTGAAATTCAGCTGCTAAACCAAGCCATGCTACCCGCTCGCTTGGGGCTGAGCCAGTGACTGGTATTTTCAAAGCCAAATTAGAAATGACTGAAAGAAGAGTAGTATCAAATGGCACATTTGTTGTAAACCTCTGGAACAAATGAGAGGAAATATAGGAGGTCAGCCCAGCATATTTCTTTTACCTTTATAGACAAAGTACCAGCTGTGAAGTTGCCATCAGGACACCCATTTTTCCAGATCACCGAGACACTTTTTATTCCACATGTGTTCATGGAATATATACTATGTGCAAGGATCCAGAGCCTGGTTCTATCAGTTGCCATGAGCAAACTAGCAACCTTCACTTTCCTTCTCTGTCAAATTGGGATGACCTCCACCTTTAAGAGGCTTTATGAGGATTAGAGATGTTGTCTGTAAAATTTCTAACAGTGTCTGACACATAAAGGGCTCAATAAATGTGTCCTCTGACAAAAGAAAGAAGAAAGTAAAGTCGTAGCCCAGTAGTTCTTGGCTTGAGTGTGCATCAGAATAATCTGTAGGGGGTTGTTAAGATGCAGAGTTTCTGATTCGGTAGATCTGGGCTAGCATCCAAGAATTTGCATTTCCAACAAATCCCTAGGTGGTGCTTCTGCTGATGGTCCAAGCACCATCCCTTGAGAACCGCTGCCTTCCCTATCAGTGTGGTCTAGTCTGTGTAATGACAAAATCAATACCTACAAGGTGTGATTCAAGTGTTCTACTGATTTGACTTGGGATAGGAAGAGGAATCCTGTGATTAGACTTGAATATAAGCAGATTCCTGAGGTTTCTGTGAGATAGGAATCATTGTGGCCGGGCACTTAAGATGTCTCCTCTTTTTGCATCATCTCCTTGCAGCTCCAACCCCAGCCCCTAGACAGAGTTCTCCATCCAAATCCTCTGCGTCCCACGCCAGTGATCCTACCACAGATGACATCTTTGAAGAGGGATTTGAAAGTCCCAGCAAAAGCGAAGAGCAAGAAGCTGTAAGTGGCCAGTTTATTTCTGGTTTTGTTTTTCCTTAAAATTAAAGCTTCCATAACCAAAACGGACAATGAACAAGGAAGCCTACGTAGAAAAGAATGCTGGCTCAGACCCATAAGTTCTCAAGGGGTTGCTAAAAGGGCTTGCTTTCGTGTTCAAAATGAGTCAGCTGGAAAAGGCTGTCCTTTTATTAAGTTGTTACTACAAGTCTGCATTTGTGGTGTGGCATCCTCTAACTGATACTGCATCCTCCTTTAAAATAACTGTATGCGCTGCATGAAAATATTTCTGGTTGTCTTATATTTTCAGTTGTTGAAAAGAGAAAAAAAAAGTATTCTCTTCTTTTGTTCTAGCCTGATGGATCACAGGCCTCATCCAACAGTGATCCATTTGGGGAGCCCAGTGGGGAGCCCAGTGGTGATAATATAAGTCCACAGGCTGGTAGCTAGATAGCGCAGGTCTGGGTAGGTATCTGTCCTTTTTATCTCTTTTACCCTTAAGGTATCTGCTTTCCCCTTTGCTTGCTCTTGAATTCTGAAGTCACATCCCCACTGTCTGCATCCTCTGTCCTTGCTTGAGCTGTCTTCCTGATGCCTGCACCTTCTCTCCATGCTTGACTGTACTACCTGCTCCATCTCCCCTTGCCTCGTGTCTACTTTCCACTTTGTTTTTCCTCGTGGATGCATGACCTTTGACATATGCTGGGAGGTAGGGGTAGGGGTGAGAAGCGGGGAATGGTCATATTGTTTTATTAACATGTTATGAGTGGGCAGTGGTGATAGAATGAGGCACGGTCAGTACTACCGAATGTGGATTTCGTTTCTGAGATGGACACATTCTGCCCACCCTGGTAATTTCTCGGTGAGCTGTGGTCCAGATGCTTTAATCTTTTAAGCAAAATGTCACTGCATTTGCCTACACTCTGCAGATCTAAAGAGGTCACCAATCAAACACACTGAGAAGCCCGACTAAGAAGCAAAACCAAGCAGGGCTTGAAATGAGATTGATCGAGATGTAAGATCATGTCGGCCCTTTCTGTCTAGCCAGAAAGGAGCCCGCACCCCTTCCAATTTGAAATTCAAAGCCCCAAAGACATGTAGCGTTCACTTCTGAGGCTCTGCTGTTTGCACCTGTTCTGCAGCGTGTGGCTTGCCACTGAGTCACTTCAGATTCCATCAGCAGCTACTTTGAGAGAGGTGTACTTACGTTTACTAGAAGTGGCTTTTGCCACTTGAATTTCAATACATCTGATTCGATCGAAAGAAAGAGGAGCTGATGAAGCAAACCTCCTCAGGAGACAGAAGTACACCTTGTTACCCAGACATGATTTCGAAGGTCACTCCTTGACAAATGTGTTCAATTTTCAGATACTTTCCTGGTTTTCCATAAACATATAGGACAGCAAGGCCATTCCCAAAGAGCTCTTTTTGTTTGTTTGTTTAAGTCTTGAACAGCATTGTCAGAACCATTAAAATGGTAAACAGTTTTCACCACTCATAAATGGATTCTGAGACTATCTCAGAATCATTCTCAGTCCACATGTAAGTTATTTTGATGGTTATTGAAAGCTAATACAGAGTTTGGAAAGCACATTTTGTTAATAGATTTTATGATTAAAGAACCTAACATTCTGTACATGTTGCCACATTTTATATCAGTACAATAGCACATAATAATATATCATGCCATGCAAAACCACCTCAGACTCATTTACAAACTCAGTCTTGCAAAGCTATTTTGGGAGCTGGTCTATTAAAGGCAAAGTCATTGCTCCAGGGAAAAGAAAAGTTGGGGATTATGGGCAGACTCCTTGGGATGATTCCCCAAGAGGTTTTTTACCCCTTGCGTGTGTTGTATTTCACGTGCTCAAACTCGCCTTGAAAAATTTGATGAATGAGCTAGAGGTGACAAGAGCCATTCATCAGGATAACAGCAAACATCATCCTAAAATTGAAGTTCTCTAGAAAACAAAGATGACTTACACCATTTGCAGATCAATGTATCAAACCCTCATCTTTATGAGCCCATTTGGCTTGAAACAATCATACAAGCTGAACTGTTTCATAGGGGTTTCCATCTCTTCCACGTTTAATGCTCTCTCTGGCACCCAAGTCGTGGCTGAATTGTGAATGGACACAGCATGGTATAGTGGGAAGAGCTCAGGGTTTGGAACTGGAGTTCAAATCCTAGCTCAGTTTCTTGATAGCAGGAAATCTTGGGCAAGAACCATGATTTCTTTTGAGTCTTGAGTTCTTCATCTGCTAGAAGGAGCTAATATTATCCATGATGTTACCTGAGATAGCTCATGTTGAGTCTCTAATATGGAGGTAGATACTGAGTAGTTGGCTTAAAACTCAGCTTAAAAAAATCTGCGTTCTGGAGTAACATCATCTGAGTTCAGAATCTGGCTCCACCCCTTCCTGGCTATGTGACCCTGCTGAGATTTCATAATCACCCTCTATCTTATTTTCTTCATATGAAAAATAATGTCCGCCTCATAGGGTTATTGTGCGGTCTAAATAAGGTGATATATGTGGAGCTCTTAGCACAGTGTCTGGCACATAGAAAGCACCGGATAGATGTTAACTGCCCTCATTACCACCACCACTGTCATTATCATTATCATATATGTTCAGGAAATGTTGGCTCCCCACTACCTTGGATTTTATACATTTAGCCCTTATGTTGAATAAGGCCATTGGCTGGGAGGTTTCGCTTTGTACTTTATATCTTCAGATAATTAGTTTGCAATATTCACTAAAACAGCTTTGGAAGGAAAAAAGAAAGGAAAAGCCTGCTGCTTAGCTCTCCGGCTTGTCCTGATCCATAATCACAATGACTCTGGTTTGGACCTCACAGGCCGCCTCTCACTTTCCAAAAATGAGCAGTCTTAGATTCACATGTAAATCATAAATACCTCCTGGCTCCAGAGGAGGGCTGGCCTGTAATCTTCAGTGAAGCAATCTTCTCCCTTGGATAGCTTAGCCTGCAGACTCCACGATTCCCTACCCAGAATCACATGCCAAAGGGCTGATGCCAGCCTTGCAGACTTACCCCTACGACACCCAGGGGGGAGTCCAGATGAGACATCTGGATCCCTCCATCAACAGCAACACAAGCCACATTTGCTCTTTCTGTCTCTGCCCCATTCCCCCATCCACCCCAGTTGAAAAATACTGACTGCAATTTCTTAGTGCCTTTCCAGACATTTGGAGAAGGGATTCCATGCAGGGATAGTTATGCCCCTGGCTTTATCTTCCCCTCTGCTTTCATACAGTTGGAAAGCAAGAGTCCTGTCTCTCTTATCGCCCTTGCAACCATTATCTCCAGCTGTTTTTTATTAGAAATACCTGCACAGTTCTGAGTAAGTAGGGATGACATCTGTTGATAAGTTGAAGCCATATCATACCCTAGGACGGGCAAACAGACAGACTCAATCCCCGCAGGTGGAAGCTTCAGGGCCAGTCTCAAAAGCAGCATTTCTGTTTTAGTAATAAAGGAAAAGATCTTCAATTATTTCACTGTCTCCCCCTACCCTCCCATCTGGGAGAATCACGTGTCTTTGAAAGATTGGGTCAACAGGGGCAAAAAAAGAACCAAAATAATATTATAATGGCTGGTATGGGAATGGCAGGTAATTTATACTTCACTGATGTGTTGCTGGAGCAATTTTAAGGGCGAAATGTTAGCTTTTGAGGAGATGAAAGAAAAATGAAAACATTTATTTGGTTAAATGGCTAAGTAAATAAACTGCCTATCAGACTTTCCCAGCTGTCAAGTTAAAGTAGCATCTGTAACAATGGGGAATTGTTTGGTCTGTCTCCCTTAGTAACAATAGATATTGCCATAAATAATAAGGTGCTGTCATTTTTTTAATACTGATCTTTGTTGTGGGATGCAGGACATATAAAGTATTACCTGGTGGATTTCTAGTGCTTACGCAAAAAGAAAGCTGAACTTCAAATGCTTTGGGAGGAGGAATCCTTAAGAAAGAGAGAGAAAGGAAAAGAAAGAAACACACTGTCAGGGGATTGGGTCTGAATTATGGTTCCAAAGCAGGTGACCTTAGGCAAGCATTTATCCCTTCCTATGGGTAAATACAGATCATTGCAATAGCTGTCTCCCCGGGCTGTCCAAGAATCAAATGATATCATGAATATGAACATGCTTTGTAAGCCTTGAAAGTAAAATACATGTGTTTGGGATTATTATTACTATTTGGTTTTAAAACACAACCAAACAGAGCCTTCAAATAAAGAACCAGAAAATAATCTGCCTATGTCGTGAATATAGAACTCAATGACAAGTCCAACCTAAGCTCTTAGAGGGAACCATTTCCTCAAACGTTCATGAAGAAACACCCTATTGGGATCCTCCAGCCAGAAAGCTGTTGAAGTGGGTCAGGCAGAAAATGCTAGGGTCTGGCTGGGGGCAGTGCTAGCCAAGATGGAGAGGCAGGCTTGCTGCCAAGAGATATTTAAAAGATGAGATCAGCAGGAAGTTAAGACTGAAGGGCTATGGAAGGTGAGGAGGAAGACATAAGCTAGGATAACTTAGGGATCTAAGTAGCACCATTCACTGTGATAAGTAATGCAGAGAAGCATGCTTGAGCAGAGAGAAAGCACATTTATTTTGGGACCAATTGAACTTGAGGTTCCCATAAGACACCCAAGTAGAGATGCCAGCAGGCTGCTAGATTCAACCTCTGGAGGTCAAAAAAAGAAATTATGGCTTGACATGAAGATTGCAATATGGTTTTCAGCCATTGGAGTAATGGGTTCAAGTAGAATACACAACAAACTCTCTGTAAATACTTATGCTTTGGGGGCCATACAGTCTCTGTCACAACTACTCTACCATTGGAAGCAGGAAAGCAGCAAAAGACGATGCATAAATGAATGGGTATAGCCGTGTTCCAATGATACTTTATTTGCAAAAATAGGCAGCTGCCATAATTGGCTAACAGACCACAGTTTGCTAACCCCTGAGTTAGATCACACTCCCTGTCTCTAGAATCACTCTGCAGAAGGTAATCACAATGCCTTTCATTTACTACTACTAATGAAACATTTAAAAATTACTAGAATCACTTAATTCAATCCTCATGGTAACACTCTTAAGTATTTTTATTATTCCCATTTCACAAATATGGTAAGGTAGATAGGTTAATAACTTGCTAAAATCCTGACATTCACATGTAAGAGAGCCAGGGTCTGAATCTAGACCCGCATAAGATAATTCAGGAGTGCTCAAATAGAACCAGGACACCTGGTTTTAGCAGTGTCCCTTTGACTTAGATATATGATATGAGGCAGATGGCTTCATTTCTGACTGTTGGTTTCCTCTTCTGTAAATCAGTTCCCACAGCCCTTCCAGCTCTGACATTCTGGGACCCTCTAACTTGCCCAAGGTCACCGAGCTATAGTGTGGAACCAATCCTCAAATGAGATCTTCCAGTAGCATCTCTCCCTCAGGCTGTTCATATTCCCAGCTAACACAGGAAAAGACAAAAATCCCTAAAAATGCTGAGTTCATTAGGATCCCCAGAGATCAGCCCTAGATCCAGGAACTGGCTCAGAAAAGCCCTTCCTGCTATGGCAGAGAAGTGGTGTCCACAACCTCAGAGTCCCCATCATTGTTGTTGTTATTGATGGGGAAATGCACTGATGATCAGGACCTGCACAGGACCCCTCCAACCCCTGGGGACTCAGGTGGTGTATCTCTGTATCCACCAAGTGGGTTTCACCACCCAAGACCCTGCGAAGCTAGTGCATTTGGTAGCATCAGTCTCTAAGGTATTATTCATTAAATGTATTCTGTGTTCTGAAGACCTTTACACCCTGGTGGCCAGACTTCCTGGCTGAAAGTGGTCAGAAAGCTTTGTTTTTCTTTTTCTTTGAATAAAAAGGAAAGGAAGACTCTGAGCACTTAGCATCTTTCATGTTATACGAGTTTACTTACTACTACTCACAATCCCAGGAGGTAGATGTTACAGGCTTCATTTTACAGATGAAGCAACTGAGGCCCAGACCAGTGAGATGCTTGCGTAGGTTCACATAGGTAGTTAGGAGGGTTGCTGGGGTCTTTCAAGATCCCTTAACCCCTGTATTTTTCTTGACTATAAACATGAATTCAGGTGGAACTTTGAGTTATTTTAGCCTATTTCCACTCTGACTACCACCACCTTTCTTGTTTACAAAGCCAGGAAATTTAAAACACCCACAGAGCTAGCTCAAGTGTTGGGGCTAAAAAAAACCACGAGGCTGAAGTTGCTGCCTGGGCAGGGCGATGCTACAGGACTCAAGCTTTGGCTCCCCCTACTCCAGCTCCAGCCTGACCCCCTGCTTGGCTTGGCGCTACTCTCACCCCAGGCAAGCAGATTGCATGGCGCACCGCTGACCTCACGTCTGAGACCACCTTTCTCGGCATGCAGTGTCTTCTCTCTGCCACTAGAGATACGTTTCTTTTGACATACTGTTGCAGGATGTGGCCAAGCTCCCCCAAAACAAATATAATCAACACAAAATGGGTGCAAAGTGATAATCACAATTTAGGTAGCTTCCAAGAGGGTCTCATCAGAATGTGATATAGGAAACTCTTTGCCCCTAAGCTTCATGCCAAAGAGCCGCGGGGGAGGAGAATGGAGGAAATGGGCCCAGAAACGGGAGTCGGAACCCTGGGCTGCTCCCTTGGCTCTGCTGTGTCCATGTGGCTTTGGGAACATGCCCTCGTGTCTGGGGCTTCAGTTTCTTCATGCAGGAGAGGAGCTGTCAGTCTGAGGACCCTTCCAGCGCCAACATTCTACGAGAGGGAACACATGCAGCCGAGAGGACAGTAGGCTTAGAAAGCCCTGGATGTGTTTACATGAAACCCTAGAAGAAATAAGTCTGGTCTGCAGCGATCAAAAACAGATTGGTGCTGGCGCTGGGAGGGCAGGTTGACTGGGAAGGGTGCAAGGGAGGTTTGTAGGGCGAAGAAATGTTCCGCAGCTCACATGAGTGTGTGCATGTGTCAAACTCATTGAACTGTACATTCAAATGGGTACGTTTCATTGCATGTAAATTATGCCTTGATAAAATTGATTTAAAAATAAGAAGAATAGGTAAATTCACAGAGCTGGACAGTGGGTTAGAGGTTACCAGGGGCTGGGAACGGGGGGATTCGAGAGTTACTGCCTAATACGTACAGGAGTTTCTGTTTGGGGGGGATAAAAGAATTTCGGAAATAGTGGTTGCACAACATTGTGAATGTTATTAGTGCTGCTGAATTGTACATTTAAACATAGTAAAAATGGAAAAAATAGGTTATTAGAATATAGATTAATAGTATTATTATATTAATATCATTAATATAAATTTTATCACAATAAAACAATCTGAAAATATAATCTGGTTTGTCCCAGCCTGCCCTGTGCTGGCTGAGTGCCTTTGGGCAAGTCGTCAGACGGTGGCAGCCTTCGATGCTTTGCTGTGGAATAGCAACAGGAGCACCCAGGGCACGCCTGGTGTGGCGCTCCAGAGGGATCATATGGCAAAGGGAAGACCTTTACAGACTGTAAAAGTTTCCATAAATATAAGCTATTATTATTCCAATTCTGGGAGTCTCATGGGCTGCTGCACGTAAGTCACACTTAAAGAACTTGTGGAGTAGTCTGCAAGCATCGGAAGTCTCTGTTATGCACAGGGCCCTGTAGCCAGGTTGTTTGGATCAACCCACATTCATTCTGCATGATTTTCCTGGGCTGATCGAGCACCAGTATTATATTCGTAACTGAGAGTCCATTTGCAGCTGCACCTATGCGCTATGAAGGAGCAGCAGTTTGGAAGGACACCCAAGGCCTCAAACCGTCTTCCATAAAGGAAAGATAAAACACACACCCAGACATAAGCAGCCTGACTTTTTTTGGAGTATCTGCTATGTTCCAGGCTCTGTGCTAGAAAAGCAGCATATGTTTTCTCCTTCACAGAGGGGATTTCTAGCCTCATTTTACAGATGAGGAACTTGGCGCTCAGAGGGGCACCCCAAGGAGTCCTAGGGCCCCCAAGTGGGAGAACTTCAGAAAGAGAGCAGCAGCCTCTGACAACCAGCTGCTGGTCCGGCCTTCACAGCTGGGCCTTGGTGTCCTGCTGTTGGACATCGACATTTCACACAACATCAGCATCAGACGGGGCTGCTCAGCGACCCCACAATGGGTTGAGACAAAGCAAGGCCACTAGGGAGTCGTGGCTGAGCCCAGGCAAAACATGAGCATTGTCCAGATTGTAAAGATGATCACACATTCCTCTATCCTGGTTTTAGCCATGTTCAGTTCTTCCTGCCTTCCAGATAAGAATTGTTATGATAATCATAAAATTACCCCTCCTTCATGACAGCATCCAATTCAGAGAAAAACCCTACTTTGTTGACCCTCCCAAAATCATCAAACATAAGCCCAAATCCTATGGTAAGTCCTAACATTCCCAAATGGAGGTGCTCCATGGTTCCTCTCTCTGCAATGAGGAAGAAACCCAACTTGTTCATCCACAGATGTGTTCCTTGTGGTCTAGGCCTGCCTGACTTCACAGTCCTGTGTTTCCACTCTTTCGCTGCTCCTCCAAGAAAATAGGGTGTTCAGCATACATCGGAGGGTTGATTTTGTTTTAGTTTTCACTGTGTGATTTACTATCTACTTTGTTAAAGTCCTCTAAAAATAAAGATATTAATATGTCAGAATCACAAATGAGCTTAAAGTTCATAGATATTTGCCAACTCCCATTAAGAAAAGAACCATTCATTTACTCATTCATTTCTTCATGTTGTTAGTGGGTGCACCTCCTGCATTCTAAGCTCTCGCTCAAAATTTGGGATACCGATGTGCAAGGTACAGTGGAGCTTAGTGTAGAACATACTAGGAGATGCTGTAATACGAGTGAAGACAGAGTCTGCACAGGCCCTGAGGTGTCCAGGAGCACAGTGGCTCACATCACCTGCAGAGTCCAGGAAGCCTTTGTATTTGAGTTGGGTCTTAAAGTGTGAACTCCCAGGTGCAGAACAAAGAAGGCCCTGGAGACAGTAGGAACTGCCTGAGCAAAGTCTCAGAGGTGGAGGAATCCCTGCATGTTAGGGTGAACTGGAAGTAGGGTGAGAAGGTAGGACATAGGAGAGAGTGGAAGTGGCTGGGGCTGTTCAGGAAGTGGGGCCACATGGGGAGGGCCTTGTGTGCCGTCCTGAGGAATCAACATTTTCCTCTGGGTAATAAGAAGTCAGGAGGGCTGTTTCAAGCAGGAGACTGGCACGACCAAATCCATTTCAGAAAGAACCTTCTGGCAGAGACATAAAGAAAGAGGGTTTTTTTTTTTAACATGATTAATGTGATCTGAAGGTAGAGTTTTGATTCATGGTCTACAAGGGGTATTTATTAGGTCTAATGGACTATGAGACTAATAGGCCTTGTGTGCCCAGCTAAGGAGCTTTGACCTACCCTGTGGGTGATGGGGACCTTTTGAAGGATTTGAAGCAGGACAGATATATAGTCAAATTCACCAAAAGTAAACAAGAAAACATCAACGACGTGCTTATGTTAATGTTTGATTCCATTTGTACTTTTTGGAATTTTGAAAATAGCTTGAAGACCCCTATCATGACCTTGCCAGAAGCCAGGTCAGAAATCTCTGGATCAAATGATTTCTTAGCTCCCCTCTAACTCTGACAGTCTAAGATTCTGTAACAAAGAAGGTAAAGCTGTTGCCAAAACGTATAATGTATCACAGTGTCAGGCTTTGGGATTATCTGCTGCTTGGGGTTTTCCACACCGCTGCTCCCCTTCATTAGTGGGGATAATTGAGAGTTGACTGCAGTCGTTACCGCTGTTGTGATGGGTATTTGAAGCTAAATTCCGGCAAGCAGGAGATGTGTGAATATTTATCTCAGCTGCAGCAAGTTAATGCAGTGTGGCATTAATTACCCTGTCTGAGCCTGCTGTCGTCTTCTGTTTTTAGGTGTCATTCTCAGTTGGATAAATTAGTTTCCAAAATTAGAATAAAGCAAATTGTAGGGTGAGATCAAGGCAGCCTGACTTCTTGGGGCATCCAAAAAAGAATAGGCTGAGAAGGTCTACCCATGAAGCATTAAGAGGCATCCTTGAAGCCCAGCACGGGCAAAAGAAAATGGTTCTTCCCAGGAGTTGTACTTAACTCTTGTCCACTCCACCTGTGTTTACTCCACCTACTGCACCCACAGAACAAACACAGTAAAGTTACATGCTTTGCCTTACAACAGGTATTTGAACTAGTTCAGGAAATTGGCTGAGAATAGATTAGGTGCTTAAGAAATCATCTCGCTATATAGATTTTGCTCTATTCGATTTTGAGAGAATAAAACCAAATTGAGGTGTGTTTAGAACAAAGGGATCAGAACAGTGAAGAAACTAAAAACAGCATCACCATCATTCATTAATTCAACAGACCCTCATTGAGGATCTGCCATGCTAGGTTCATGTATCTAAATGGCAGAAGGAACTAGCAAGCAGTAACCCAGAAATAGGACATGGAAGAATGGGCTTCCATACTTTCTGTCATCAGATGTTTGGAAGAAGGATCACACTTATTCTTTTACATTTCCAGGGGCAGTATGAAGTCTGTGGGTGGAAACATGGAGGGACAAATTGGCACTGTGTTGCATTGCAGACTAGGGTGCCTCCAAGGATAGGAAGTTCCTTCTTCCTGGAAAAATACAAACATGACAAGTTCTAGCATCTGTTGGCAGGAGTCCTGGGTTCTGTTCTTGGCATGGTTACTAAGTAACTGTGTGACTCTGAGGAAATAAAAGCTCTCCTTGCTGGGCTTTAGATTCCTCATCTGTAAAATGATGGGCCTGGACAATCTTATCTTCTAAGGCCATTCCCACTTTACAGTAGAAAGCATGCAACATGATACATTGCACATGAGAGGCAGCGCAGTGACCCTGAGATCACACAACCTCTCTGAACTTCAGCTTTTATCTGCAGAATGAGGGTGGAAAGAATAAAAGCCAGTCCCAGGACTGTTAGGCAGATAAAATAAGACATGAGGTGTTTTGTAAACTCTGTAGCACTCTACAGATGGAAGGATTGTGCGTGCGTGTGTGCACGCACTCGCCCTCTTTTTAATGGCAACTGTTATAAAAGAGCAGAAATAGACAAAGCACTAGACCCTATTTTCAGTTCTCATGCATTCAGACTTACTAGCTGTGTGACCATAGGAAAATTACTTAACTTTTCTGTACTTGATTTTGCATTTGCAAAAGAGATAAAGCATCTCTTACAAGGCTGTTGTGATGAATTAAAAAGATAATGTATTTGAAAATAACCTAGTGTGGTGCCAGACACATACGAGGGGCACACAGAATGCCAATTCATTCTGAAGATTCAAGAAAATAAGCAAATAGAAAGGACCTATCCTCACATGGTAGGAGACAAGCTAATATATAAATACGGTAGAATTAAGATGTCATTGTGCCCGTTTAATTCTGGCACAAACATCCAGGAGTGACGGCGTAGAGGCCAATTTTAACAGAAGGATCTGTGCGTGCTTAAGACCAGAGTATCCGTGTAGTCTGTTCTACCCGTGCACACTGAGCCATCTCAACCTGAACTGAAACAAGAAGTGATTTAAAGAAGGCCACACACCATTTCCTATCTATGTTTGGATGGAAGGTTTGCTGTGACATACGCTGGTGAAAATCCCTGTGTGTGTCTCAGGACAGCCCCGTGGGTGCAGGCAAATGAATGGCCAGACCTCAAGCAGCACATTGAATAGAAACAAGTTCCAGAAGTTTTAATTAAGAGATAAAGGCACAATTGTTGTTTATCTTACTCAATGGTTCACCCAGTCATCACTGCTTGTGGAAATCAAAGAGCAATTTGAAATGGTATTTCAGGGGTCTCAAGTGGACATTTGTGAAACTGTGTTGGAAAAGTGTCCACTTGACTCATAATAATTGTTACCATTTTCTGAAGACCTACTACTACCAAGCATTGTGCTAGATACTTTATATATGTTATCTGTAATGTCCTCAAGAAGCCTGCAGGATAAAGAGTATATTCCCATTTTGTGGTTGGAGAGACCAAGACTCAGATAGCATAAGTGTCTTGCCTGTATCACACAGTCTGTCCAGCTCTTTCTACCATACCATGCTATTTCCTAATAGGGAAATCAGTCTCAGCTTGACAACCAAGGACAGAACTGGGTGCCTGGTTCCTTTTGATGATAAATATATTGCCAAAGTGATAAGCATCTGATCAGATACTCCAAAAATAATCTGAGGTCATCCATCACAAACTGTCACTTTTCTGTTTTAACCCCAAACCCTCCTTCCCAAAGCCATCTCAGAATTTCCCATGTGGACAAGGGCAGGTCTCACTTTGTCCCTCTACCCGTAGGAGCCGGAGCCTCTCTATGCGCAGATCAACAGACCTAAGAAATAGCATCGATGTGAGCTCGTGGTGGATGCTTCAGGACTGGCATGGACATCAGCATCACAACAGGCTCTCTTGTATTCTTTCACCTCATCCCACAAAGAAATTCATGATTGCCCAGTGGAACTCGTTCAGAAGAGGGAACTAAACGTTTTTGGCAACCAATGGCAGATATCTATAGCAGCACAAAAAAAAAAGTATATAAAAAAAAAAAGCCCAACATTAAACCACAAATTAAGCAAATGCTTACCTGACAAATAGTATGAGCTCTCTTAACTGGGTTTAAGATGACCCAGTGTGCAAAATCATAATTCTCTTTTTATTTCTCAACCTGTTGACCACTGTAGAGACATCAGATTTGGAGTGACAGGCATCAGAGAATTACAGCAAGTTTGGCACTGACTTCTTTTAGGCAAAAAGCAAGGGGTCTTCTGTGACCACAGTATCATCATCCGTATGCCTTTTGACATGGGATGCTGTTTTTTCGTCACTCCACAGGGCCTGGTTTGCCATTTTCTCCCCCTTTCCTTTCTTTGTCATGTTTGAAAATTAATGAGTGTACACATTTTTGTATTGCTTTTGACTTTTTTTAGATATTGGTGAAGAAATCTAACTGGGGAAAAAAAATCCTCCTATGAAATGAATTAACTTGAAATCACAAGACAGATAAGTGATTGATTATTCGTTATGATCAAGAATGTTGCCAAAACAACCCTTTAGCTATTGTGCATCCTGGTGAAGAAAGACAGCTTGAACCTTCATTCTGTGAGTAGGAAAGGACATCGCATCCCCTTGATGAGAAGGATGGAAAATGCATCTGATTTCCTAAGAAACTCTAAGTACAATAAAATGATATTTTTTATTTTTCCGATATCTTGCTGCTGTGATGCTATGCAGACAAGTGTCTTCTCCACGTGCCATTTTCAAAGAAAAGTCATTTGCCAAATAATTCTGGTATACTTCTGGTAATGTGTTTTTGGATCTTAAAAACCGACTTTCTAACGGAACAATGCTGACATAAATATTCAGAATAACAAACTGATTTCACTGTCAAAATGGTTCATCTCTATCTCTTTTTGTACATCAGAAAAATTCTAATGGGATTTTTATTTTATAACTTGAAAAAAAAACCTTACCATTAAACTCTTTAAATATTTAAGGGAAATGGCTTTAAGGAGTTCTAATGAAAAAAAAAATGTCAGTTTTTTTTTTTGTAAATATAAATGTTAATGAAAATGCTTTTTAATAATGCCATTACACTGTAGAGAAGGTAGCAGATTGAGTGCAAGGTGTGACAAACTTGATGGATGGGGCTCACTTTCCAGATGTTATTCTGGAGCGTATGGCAGGAAGCTGGAGTTCAGGGACAGCTGGCAGCGCAGTTGGCCACTCGGCAGCTAGTGAACAGGAAGGGAGCATGTGAGTCCACAGTCTAGCCTTCCCACGAGAGTACTCACCCTACGCGCAAAACAACAAAAAGACAGTTCATGTTTTGGAGGCCTGTCCTTCAGATCCTGAAACTCTCTCTCACCTCTCCACTCCCACCTACTCCATATAACTCACTGGACTGTTTGGATGTGGAACAGAAGAGTTTAAGCTTCCTTTTTTTACACTTATGAGACAAAAAGTGCAGTGTTCAGTTCGTATGTTTAGCACATGATTTTCATAAAGAATCTATATATTTTTGCCCTACAGAGAATTGTTATACAGGTCAAATGTGTTTTCCTGATGTTCCTATGCAGTTGCAGTGTGTTGACTTTAGTGTTTTAACACTAAGAAGAAGACTTTAAAGATTCATATGGTTAATTGGATTTGGGGGTAGTTATTATGACTTGGTTTTAAAATTTGAAAAACGGAATTTACATTGATATGATGGATTTGAATAGGCCTGCATTGGGTTCTTCATATCAATAGAAACTAAAGCGATTTGAAAGACTGATTTTAAAATGATTGTATACTTGTTCACAAAGAGAAAAGTGATACATCGAGGTGATTATTCTCATTTAAAGCCCACATTTTACACAATCAGGTCACTAGAATCTGATTTTTTTCCAGTTAGAGAAACTGACCAAATGTCTATTAGAGAATATTTGTAAATGTCATCCTTATGTGGAAGGTCTGAAGAACCAGAAAAGTGAGAAGGGACATTTACCTCTCTCTGTGGCTATCACCTGTGGGTCCACATGATTTCTGCAGGAATATGCAAACACGTTAGGAATAGGTGACCCTTTCCCATGAAGGGGAACAGGGGAAAGGTGTGATGACCATGAGAGTTGTCCTGAAACCAGCTCAATTATGTTTTCTGGGGATTTGGTAAGATAGGCAATTCCCCTGGGGAAATTGCTTAAATTGTTGTGTTGTCCATGATTCTGATTCAAAACAAGTGGTGCTATCTTCTCCCTCCATACAGCTGTCCTGAGTCTGTCTTGCAGTATCACACCGTTATACCGATTCTTTGGGTTGCTTCTGGCACATTCGGAGTGAACTCTGGCTGATGTTGCTGTTTCAGGGACACTGTCTGGAGTTAATTTCATAGCAGAAGGTGACAGCCCAGGGGACTTGTTGTCCTTCATTGAACGTGATTGAAAATGTACCTGGCTCTGAAGAAGATGCCCAAGTGATGCATTAAAGTGAGGGAACTAAAGTCAAGATTTTAAACTGCCATCCATATTCTCATTGGCAGAATTGTGATTTGTTTTTTCCAAGCACTGTTTGGTGAGCCCAGAAATACAGTGAAGTTTCCAAGCAAGACCTGAGGTGCCAATACCAAAAGACCATGGGGGAGTCTGCACAGTTCTGATTAGATCAATAGAAAAATCCATGTGTACAACTGTTAATTCCTCATCCTTCACTAGCACTAAATTTGTCACTTTAAATTTTGAAACCAGGGAAACGCCACCTGTCATTCTGTCCCCATTCTCCGTAGCTCTTCAATCTTTACATGCCGCAAGACTTTTTTGATAGCTCGTACTCATCCCAGTGTCTACTGAAACCCCATCATGTAATGTACCGGGCACCTTCTTTTCAAAAAATGTTTACTCTGTGGGTTTGGTTCATTTCAATTTCTGTGTTCTGACACATATTTTTTTAATAAAGATGAGAAAGAGAAAATGACTGTTGCAGTACATTTCTAGACCTACTTTAACTTTACCTCAGATGACAGTTTGTTAACATATATGGACACATTATTTTTAACTTTATGTACAATGCATTCAACAGAACAGCGAAATTTTTAGAAATTTTCCATTAATTTCTGTAACACACCATGTAAAACTGTTACAAATAAACATGTTTGAGAACAACACCTTAGCGTGGCTTTATTCCACAAGTTTCTGCTGGATAGATCAACAGCTGACGCACTGGAAGAGGAAAATGCTTCTGCCTAAACCTCCATCTGACCAGGGACAGCCTCTGTTTTCCTGGCTTTGGGCTAGAAAGAGCAGGCTTCATGGAAGAGTTAGGACAGTTGGTCCGCGGTCCTCACTTGACTTCAAGTGCTTGCTATGCTTGGAAAAACAGGCACAGTGAGGAGGGAGGATGTCAGGAAAAGGAAACCCTAGGTAAATGTGGTATTTGGACCACACACGGCATGGAACTTTCCAAAATGAGAAAGACTCTGGGACTAGCCCTGTAGAGTATGTGTTTTCCTTTAAAAAAAAATGAAAAACACAAAAAATAAACCTGCTAAAATATTGATTGGAAAACCAAGATTAATCTAGACCATCAAAGAGTTCTCCTTCCTTCATTTTAAGGTCATCTTTTTTAAGAAACTCAAAGAAAGAAACATTTATCTTTCTTCTCTTCATATCCCCCACATATACCACACCGAAATAAAAAAGTCAAGATTGTAAACTGCCATACAAGATTTTGACTTATGTATGTACTAAAGAAAAAATGTATACATGTATGTATATGTGTTTGTATGCATACACATGCATGTGTGTGTCATTTTTATTTCCTTTTGTAACTAAATGATATGGCTAGATTATAGATGACAATTAAGCCATTGAGATGCCAAAAGCCACCTCTCTTTAAGAATAGTTTTGCTAATGATTGCATAAATACAAGCCCTCAATATGGCCTTGTTGCAGAGAAAGTGTTAAACAGATTTTATCACCAACTCTGAGAAAATAAGAGAACCAGCTTAGATTCCAATAAAATAAATTTGGAGCAAGTAGAAGAAACAACTTCTATACAGTAGGAAATGCTACATCCTGGATTGAATTGTTAGGAGATGTTACAGAACATTTTAATAACAGTGGCTAGTTTAATAAACTTCAGCTAGTTTGTGCCAGGTAGGTGCTAGGTACTTTGTGTCCGTTGCCTCAGATAATTTCTAAACAACCTGGAGGGGGTAGATATTATCCCCAATTTATAGATAAAGCAACTGAGATTGAGAGAGATTAAATAACTTCTCCAGTAGCAAATGGCAGAGTTGAGACTTGAATTCTTAGTGTCTTTACTCATAGTCAATTCTAATTTTAAAAATAGCTGAATATTCACTGTTTTAAATAGTTCTACATAGGTTTGTTGAAAAACTTTGGCTTCCTATGCCTTTTCCCAAACCTTTAGTTGATCTTTGATAATAAATTAGATTTATAAATTCCTTCAGTTTAAAGTAAAAATAAAAATCCATGAGATGTTACTATTTTATATTGCTGAATACAGTTACTTTTTTAATTGGTACCTTTAAAAGGGTGTGTGTCCGAGTGATAAAGGATAAACCTTTTTGCCCAACTAGTTGAAGTTTAGTAGAAACCAAAAACTGAGGATTTACTTTGCCAACCTAAATGAATCTTAAAGAAGTGACAAATTAAAAGGTGTCCTATTTAACTGCTAGGCGGATGCCAAAATAAATCAGGCAGACATATCTGCTTTCATTTGTGCTTGAGAGCAAACCCTTGTTGTTTTGACAGTAAATGTTTTTTGTTTTACTCAGCATGACAGTAGGAAAAACGCCTAGAATAAAAACAGGTTTCATTGAAATCAACCTTCAAAGCTTTGAAAGCTTTTAAAAGATGTTTAAATTCAAGGGAAATGTGAGCAGTGGTGCCTGGAAGATTAAAAAGAGAGAGAGAGAGAGTAAACAGATGCAAGTGGCTTTCAAGCCATTTAGTGGCCAGTCTCAGGATGTACGTTAAAATATGAATAGTAGCTGCCACTGTTGTGCTCCTGCTTCCTCATTTCCAAATCCTTATGCAAACCCTGAGAGGAAGAAAATATGCCCCCCATTTTACAGCTTAGGAAACGGAAACTCAGAGACATTAACTAACAGTGATCAATTAACAGAGTCAAAGAGCTCACCCAGAGGATGTCGGAGTTCCCAGGCTCTGATTCCCAAGCCTCTTCTCTTCCGTTCCACCTGCTTGTCTCTAACAGGGTTTCTGTGATGTCAGATTGCTCACACACCCTCTTATAAAATACTTTGAGCCATTCTATATTCAATTCCACATTGTGTCTATTATATTAGAAAAATCACACCATGTGTTACCCTGACTGATGCAGTGCAGAAATTGATTCTTAAGTAAAATGACTATAGTTATTTTAAAACAAAGGGGGAAAATCCAGTTTTATTCTCAAGAACAGTAAGAGTTCCAACCCAATCCAATGAATATTTAATTTCAAAACAAAAGCCTCATGTTCACTTTATCTTCCAAGGTACAGAGATCTGAAGAGAGAGCTTTTTTGAACAGGCTTTCTGTTGACTTTTAGTTGAAGAATATTAATGACTATCAAGTGGAAAGTGTCTAAATATTCTTGCGAGATGGCAGCCTCTGGTGACTTGGTTCTTTAATCTTCTGAACAACCTCTTGCCACTTCTATCACTCACTCTGGGGTCATAGCCTGGAGTGGGGCACAAACAGGAACAGCTGCAGGTGGAAAAAGCAAGTCTTAGAGCTGGCGTATTGTCAACAGTAAAATGCCAAAGTGTCCTTCTTCATGCGGTACTTTTAGCAATTCCACTGCGTTGCACCTTTGGGGTAGAGGTGGGGAGAACCCTGAAGTCTGTCTCAGTTCAGAATACAGGTCAAGGTCACTCATCTGTAACTCGGGGCCATGAGCTCAAGAATCTAGGAATTTAGTTGTTTCCTTGCACCTCTCTTGTGCCCTTTCAGACCTCCATAGACGGACCAAGAAATGTGGCCAGACATCACACGGCCCATGTTCGTCCTTTTGGCACAAAGCAACATCACAGCATAAACTAAAAGTAAAAGAAGCCTTATGCAATGATGAGTCACACTTTAATGGGGAGAAAGACAAATGATGCAAAAGTCAAAGAGGTAGTTAGATACTCAATGGTTTTCTTTCTTCCTATTGGACACTCAACATAGGCAAAACCTGGGAAGTAAAGTATTTGACCAAAGCTTCACCCTCTGCTTATCATCTGTCTCTTTTCTCATATAAGTGGGCACATTGTCTTTATGGGGCAGTCAATATAGAGTGATTTCCAGATGGTGACTCTGAATTTAGAAAGTCTTGGTGGACTTGCCAGTTGTCTGACCACAGACAGATCACTTAGACTTTCTGAAATTCACCTTACTCGCATGTAACATTGAGGGCTTAACAGCCCTCAGAGAAATAAATGTGATAGTTCCATACCTGGAACATACTAAATAATGCATATTACCTATTGTTAATATCAAAGGAAGTCGGATACCTATTATGTATTTGTGTACTTAATTCTTTCATTTTATACTTTATCCTTGTACATCTATTATCCCAGCTCAGTAACAAGTGTACAGAATGACAGTGAATGATTATTATCTCTATTTTTGACCAAAGAAAGGCAAAGTATACACATTTCTCTTTGAAAAAAAAAATTTTTTTGAGCCAGGGTCTTGCTCTGTCACCCAGGCTAGCATGCAGTGGCCCAATCACAGTTCACTGTAACCTGGAACTCCTAGACTCAAATGATCCTCCTGCCTCAGCCTCCCTAGAAGCTAGGACTATAGGCATGTGACATCATACCCGGCTAATTTTTAAAAAAATTTTTTTTGGTAGAGACAGGGGTCTCATTCTGTTGCCTAGGCTGGTCTCAAACTCCTGGCCTCAAGCGATCCTTCTGTCTCAGCCTCCCAAAGTGTTGGATGTAACAGGCATGAGACACCGTGGCCGGCCATCTTTGAAATCTTTTTCACTGGCAAAGTTTAAAACAAAAATGCATCACAGATTTATTCACGTAACAAAGAGTTACTAAGCATACACTATGTGCCAGGTCTTCTGAAAAGCCCTGGCAATTAAGAAATTTTTAAAAAATGCATACATGACTGTCCCTACTTCAAGAAGCTCAGCTTTTAGTGGGGAAAACAGATTAATAGACAAGTGAACCAGAGTAGGATTAATGCTGCAATAAAGGCACATGCTGATACTATGAGAGTGGAGGGAGAAGGCTGCGTAGAAGCCTTGATGGTTGAACTGGAAGTTAAGAAGTGAGTAGGAGTTCACCATGAGTGGCGGTGCAGGGCAGAGCGCTAGGGGAACTGGGATGGCCAGTGAGTGTGGCAGCCTAGCGTGGCTGTAAAAGAAGGCAGAGAATGATGCCCCATTTAAGTGGTTGAATGACACAGGCCCATTTCTCAGTTCAAGCTTCACAGCTAGAATAATGAAAAATCAAAAAATAGTAAAAAAATATAGCCTAATCTTTCTAATGGATAATCAGAAATGCCTAAATTAAATATTAGCAAATCAAACATAGCTGTAAACCATGACTAAATAAAACTGATTTTTGTCATGTCATTAATAGGTCAAGAGACACTGTCTCATCTTAGTGGATGCCAAAAAGGCACCTGATGAAATGCATTATCTTCTCCAAGAAAAAAATGGGAAACTAGAATTTTAGTAATATTCTCTTCACATGATAAAAAAAACATATATCTCAAACCAATCGCCAATATGAAATTTAGCAATGAAACTTGAGGGTAGCCCCATTAAAATCAGATGGAGGTCAAGACTGCCACCCGTTCTCTCCATCGTTTAACATTGCTCTGAAATTTGAGGCAATGGCATGCCCTAACACAAGAAAAACCAGGTGTTTCAATGTACAATGAGAACATTATCAAGGTTTGCAGATAATATTTTCTAATAGGAAATATCTATCAGAAGCTATAAGAACTAATAAGAGAAGCAAGTGGTTTTAAAATAAATATATACAAATCAATATTTTCTCTATTAGTACAAAAACCCTTTTATAAAACTTACTGGGAAAATAGTTTCTACTAATGATAGCAACAAAAATAAAATACCTAAGAATAAACTTAATACTGACAATGTGAGATATAGATGAAAAAAACCCAACAAAACAAAACTACAAAACTTTGTCAAAAGGAATAATGTAACAGAACAAACTGAGAGAGGAAAGCCAAACATAAAAATGTCAATTCTTCATAATTAATTTATAATTTAGTGCAATTCCAATTATAATCTCAATTTTATATGTTCAATCATATATTCATATTCACTTGCATTCTAAAGCATATCTGAAAGAGAAAAGCATGTGAGAATATTTGAGAAAAAACATCTCAAAAATAAAGCCAAAATAATTTAAAATTTTTGGCATAGGACAAAGAATAGAATGATCAGTGAAACAGAATACAGAAATAAGCCTAAGAAATTAATGTATGATTGAATGTATTCAAATCAGTGGGTATAAAATAGACTATTCAATAAATGGAATTTGGATAATAAAATCTATTAGAAAATGTTAGATCCCTATCTCACACCATATAATTAATTAAATTTCATATAAATTAATATTAAATATATGTAAACATGAAAGTATATGGAAAAATATTGATATATAGGGATAAAAAAGGCTCATAACACCAAATGCAGATAATATGCATTTATAAAAATATGGGTAGATTTAACTTCACAAAAATTTATATAAAAAATGTCATAAGCGACGTTAAAAGGCCATGGAAAATTAGGAAAATATTTAAAGGATACATTATAAACAAGGCTTTATTATCCTGAATGTACAGAATGTTCCTTAAAGTCTATACAAAAAGTTTATAAAAATTTGGTAAAAGACATGAACAAACAAGTCCCAAAGAAGAAATACAAAAGGCCCATAAATAATAGCTAGAGATGGAAAATAACTAAATGTCCCATCAATAGAGAGCACATTAGCTAAATTATGATATTATGTAGCATTTTCTAAAAAATGAAATGAGTCTAATTTTGCTTATATAAAACAATGTCAAGGGTATTTAAGAATAATGGGTTTGTAAGTTCCTATTTATGTTAATATAAAAATATGCACGTGTTTGTATATACATAGAAATTTTTTATTATGATATTCAGGAAACTGCTTATTCATTTAATAAGTATCTATTGAGTGCCTGCTGTGTGCCAGGCTTGTTCCATATGCTGAGAAAACAAAACTCTTGCTCTCATGCAGTAATTTTAATCAAATGCTAACCCTAGAGAGCTCAACCCCAGAGGTGGGGTTTAGAAGCCTGGGGTGGGAGAAAACAAACTTCTCATTATTATACTATTTGAAATTTTATGTTACTACATACTTTGTGTTTCTAATATTTATAACAGCCTCAAAGCATTTTTATAAATGCACAAATTTTTATAATCAAAGAAATTCGAGTTAAAATAGCTTTTGCCTGTCAAATTAACAATAATTAAAAAGGTGATTATCTATGTTGGTGAGGATATGAGGAAACAGACACTCAAACACTTTGAGTATTTGATTCAAAGATCTCTTCTTTTTATTTCAGAGTGTTACAGGGGTACAAACTCTTTGGTTACATAAATTGCTTTAGCACACCAGAGTCAAAGCTACAAGCATGCCCATCCCCCAGACAGCACGCAAAGATTTTTTTTAATCAAAATACTTAAAACGTACATAATCTTCAACACAGCAATTCCATATATAAGACTGGAATTTAAAACGTGGGAGTTTCCATGGTAGTGAACAAATATGTATTAAGATGTCCTTCACTCGTTGTGTATAATAGGGAAAAACTAGAAATCTAAATTTCTGATAATATGAGATTGGCTAAATGTTATATCTGTAGAATAGAATGCTATAATTTCATGATTCTTAATATACTCCTTGAAGACAGGGACCATGTCTCTTACATTTATCTTCTGCATCAATCAGTAGAAGTTTATGAGTGTGGACTATGCAGCCATTAAAATCATGTTGTAGAACCTGTATTTTTCCCATTGTTTCCCATGCCACTTTTTTAGTAATCATTCAGTATAGCAGAGTGTAAAATCATGTATATATTGTGATCCTAATTTGGTTGTGTAAATGTATGTATTCACATATATGCATAGAAAAAAATGCAAAAATCCAGGTAGCAGGTTTACATATAAATCCCATTTTATTCTTTGTGCTGAAATTTTTTGTTTTGTTTTCCCATTTCCCTATAATGAATATCTATCACTTTTATCAGAAAAAAATAAATAATATTCTAAGAAGGAAGGAGCTATTAGACAAAGTTGTTAAATATTATGCAGATGTCTTAATGATGGGTGATATTAATATTTGTTGATCTTTTAATTTGTGCTAGACAGTGTGTGAAATGCTTTACTTAGATTATCTCAGTTCATCCTCACAACAGTCCTATAAAGTTTAAACAATTATTGTTTCCATTTTATAAAAAATGACACCGAGGCTTAGAGAGAAAGGACCTAGGTCTCAGGAGTAGCAGCTGCAAGGGCTGCAATTCACACCCAGAGTCTGACTCCAGAACTCAGGTTCTTAATAAATACTCCAGATTGATTCCTCGACTAGGACCAGGACAGAAAGTACCCCCTGAACTAAAGAGGTTGTTTGGTGGTGGTGGGCAATATATGTTGAAGAAAAAGAGGAAGATTTGGGATCAAAAAGAAAACCAACTAACACTTAAGCAATTTCTCACTCTAAGCTTCAAACCGCCCAAATAGAAGTCAATGGAAATGCATCAATCCCCTCCTCAAAGGAAGCTTGATGTTTGGACAAGGCTTGAATGACTTGCTATCAGCCTTAAACAAGTACAAAGAGACCACAAAAAAAGACAAAGCACCCTGCAGTTCATGCATTCTTCCAAAGAGGTAAGAAAATGGTTTGGGGAATTCTGGACTGTTGTACACCTTGCACAGCCAATGAATCTGCTAACTCAGCAGGCACAAAACGCACCTCTGAAGACCAAAGGCATTTTAAAGATCATGGCCGTCAGTGAGTTGGAGAAGGAAGAGGGCCCAGAGGTTCCTACTCCCCACCGCCCAGTCTGCCTTTCCTGTCACCACTGCTATAGCACCCTCACCGCCAGCCACCCCTGACCTCGGAAAGCCATGCCGTGATCAAAGGAACATATCTAGGTCCATCTACGACACGTATTGTTTATAATTTACAACTCATAAAAGAACAACAGCATTATCTTTATGTAGTATGCACCCCTTGTTTATTTTAGTAAATACAAAAATTTTTAAATTGAGAAAATATAAGATATATAAATCTAAAAGTTTCGTAAGTCTGCCTCAACCTTACTGCCTATTTTTTCATTCATTATTTAAAAGGTATTTTTAATTACACAGTAATTCTAAATACATTCTTAATATAACAATAATCTTAATATTACACATAAAACTAACTTTTGGCCATGCTTTTCCATCCTTTCCCAGGGAAAACCAGTTACCCATTCAGCCTGCCCTTCTAGCTTCTTCTGGCTGTTTACAGTCACAAGTGTTTACTACAGAAATACGTCGTTCCATTTTATAGGTGTTTGCTTTTTAAAAAATATGTAAATATTATCATGCAGTATATATTTGGTTTTCTTCATTGAACCATAGATTTGGAGGAATGCCTTTCATGTAAACATAGATCAATCCAGATAAATGTATGTGTACATGCATGTATATAAAATTAAGGTACAGTGTTCCTACGGTAAAGTGCACAGATCTTAAGTGTACAATTCAAATTCTGCCTGTCTACTTCCATCACTTAGTAGCTCTGTGTCTGTGGGTGAGTTGACTTCTCTGAGCTACCATAGCCTCCTCTATAAAACAGAGACAGGCTAGCACGGAAATGAGGAATAAATGAGCTAACATTTGTAAACTGTCCAGCGTGTGGTAAACTCTACGTTTGTGTTTGTTAAATATTGATAAAGTGCCTGAGATCCACAGGTGGTGGGGAGCAGGGGTAGATTTGCCCCTACTCTGGCCCACCCAGCTGCCGGCGCACCTTACACTCCACTGGGATGCTTGCTCAGAAGCAGGAGTGACCACTGATCCCACCCTTCATGTGAGGAAGCAGACGCCCAGCCCAGAAGTGACTGGAAATGTAGGTACGGCATGAGCTTCTGTGACTCTCTACTCCCCTCCCTTCCAGGGCTCTGCCTGGGCCAACCCACATGGCTGGATTCTCAGCCCTCACCCTTTCTCACAACCCCAAAGTCTCTGGGCTTCTCCACCCAAGGGAGAGAGGGCGGGTGAAGCGCCCCAGCCCTCCTCCTGTGGAGACAGGGTCTACCCTCCAGGGAATTCTCTGGTGGGCCCCTCCGCAGGCGAGCCTCCTCCCCCAGCTTTTACAGGTGCATTCTGACAATTCCACCTTGACCCTGCTTGTCCAGCCAGCCTCACTTCTCCATCCCCACTGCCACTGCAGGGCCAGCCTCCGAAGTGGTCACTTGATCTTTCCCCTTAGAAATCCATCTTAAACAATGTCTGGTAAATATTCCTGCACGCAGCTTGCTCATTTGATCTGCTCTTCTAAGACCTTCCCTGACTCCATGTTACCTGCAGAACTGAGTCTACCAGTCTGATATTTCCACCGCAGTGTTCGAACAGACAAGGAGGAATTAATATTACATAAGTGGCCAAGTTTCTGGAATTTCATCATAAAGTTATACTCTGAGCAGTTATTGATTCTTCTTCTTAGATGTCCCAGAGGCAGCCCTGCAGTGGACTGAGGGGTACTCGGACTGTGAGCTCTCTACTCGCTGGCCCTCCTGAGTGCTGTTTGCCTGGTGACTCCAGCAGACCAGTGCAAACCCTGAGACAGAGAGACATTGATTCAGCTTGGGCACCCTGTGGGTGACTTGAAACCAGCATTCTTCTCCCTGGAAGAGTCAGGGGTTGATCTCTTGGGATCAGGGGAGATGTCTGAAGGCCAGATCCCATACACACAAGTCTCAATCGCATTGTCCGGGGAGACAGAAGGGGTTTTTGTGAACTAGTCTACTGAGGTGTGTGTGCCTTTGGGGGCAGATCAGAGTGGGCCCTAGCTGCAGTGTGCTCAAGGGGCAATGCCCCAATGGGAGGGCCGTGCTCCAGCTCAGGCCGTGATTCTGGGCAGGGAAACTCCTGGCTCGCATCACAGTCAGGGGAGCTGTGCTGGCTCGAGGTCCTGCCTGCCAGCAGAGGCCAAGGAGAAACCATAGAATATGGGAAGGTGGAAAGGAGTGAGGCCTACTATAGGCTGTGGATCTCAGACAACCCCACCTCCACATGCAGACTTTTTGGCTGAGTGGGGCCATTTCAGCCCCTCCCTGGCAGCCTTGCCCAGAAGCAGAGAACAACCTTTAACCCTTGAAACAGCATTTGTGGAGCTTGAGGGCAGGCACACCTCACTCAGCCCCACTTAGCCTCACTACCCTATCTGCCCCCTCAGAAATGGAGAATAGGACACACTGAGAAGGCCAAGGACCCCACCCACCACCAGAGGCACTAGATTGACTCTCCAGAGGAATAGGGGCTGGTTATGGGACCCAAAAACAGCACTGCAGCCTGCTCCTCCCAAGTGCCACCTATTAACAGGGTGGTCAATTTGCACACCCTTTTATTGTATTTACTGACTCATCATACAGGGTGCGGTTGAATCTCACCCACAAGCACCACCTACTGGCTCAGAGACAAAACTGGGCATGTCATCATCTAAACAAAAATCCAAAGGTAAGAAGCAACAGCTGCTCCAAATGGGAGGAATCAGCAAAAGAACTCTGGAAATATGAAGAATCAAACTGAAAGGACACCCCCAAAGGGGAACACCAGCTCTCTAGCAATGGATATCAACAAAATTCAGAACACTGAAATGACAAAAGAAGAATTTTTAATGTGGATTCTAAGAAAATTCAATGATATGCAAGAGAAAATGGGTATCTAACACAAAGAAACCACAAAAAAATCCAGGACTTGGAAGAAAAATTCACTAAAGAAATTGAAATATTAAATAAAAATCAAACAGAACTTCTAGAAATGAAGAATTTATTCAAGGATTTACAAAACACAGTGGAAAGCCTCAAGAATAGGGTAGATCAAACAAAATAAAGAATCTCAGCAATTGAAGATAACACCTTTCAATTAAACAAGTCAGTCCCAGAGATGGAGCATAGAAATAAGAGAAAAAAAAGCAAAGCCTACAAGAAATGTGGGATTATGTGAAGAGGTCTAATGTGAGAATCACAGACATCCCTGAAGGTAAAGAAGAAAATATACCAGGGTTGGATAAACTATTTGAGAATATAATGGAGGAAAATTTCCCTACCCTTGCTAGAAATCTAGATATCCAGGTATAAGAAGCTCAAAGGACTACTGGGAGATTTATCACAAACAGGAAGACACTACAACACATAGTCATTAAACTGGCCAAAATAAACATGAAAGAGGCCCTACTACAAGACGTAAGGTGAAAGAAACAGGTAACCTACAAAGGAAAACCCATCAGACTAACTTCAGACTTCTCAACTGAGACGTTGCAAGCCAGAAGAGACTGGTCCCCATTCTCAAACAGAATAATGCCCAGCCTAGAATCTTGTATCCTGCAAAACTAAGTTTCTTATACAAAGGATAAATAAAGACAAGCAAAGACTGAGGGAATTCATCAAGACAAGACATGCCCTACAGGAAGTACTCAGGACAGCATTACACACAGATCAGCACAATAAACACCAGTATAAAATCATCCAAAAGCTTTGACCAAAAGATCAAAGGCCAGATACCATAATGGCTCAAGAGAGAAAACAAAGCAATAGAGTACAACTCAACAGGATGAACAGAAATCTGCCCCACTTATCAATTCTTTCAATAAATGTGAATGGCTTAAACTGCCAACTAAAGAGATATAGGCTGGCCAAATAGATAAATATACACAAGCCAAGTATCTGCTGTCTTCAGGAAACACATCTAACCCACAAGGATGCATTCAGATTCAATGTAAAGGGATGGAAAAAAAATGTTCCATGCAAATGGAAGCAAAAAGAAAGCTGGCATAGAAGTTTTGATTTAAGATAACTTTGTCTTCAAATCAACAAAAGTAATGAAAGACAAAGATGGTCACTATATACCAGTGAAGGGTACAATTCAACAAGAAGACATAACAATTCTAAATATTTATGCACCTGATTCAGGTGCACCGAGATTCATAAAGCAAATCCTACTTGATCTAAACAAAATGATAAAAAGCAGCACTGTAATAGCAGGGGATTTCAACACCACTCTGACAGAACAGAACAGATCCTTCAAACAGAAAATAAACCAAGAAACAATAGACTCAAACAGAACTCTAGAACAAATGGGCCTGACTGACATTTAAAGAACATTCTACCAAAAAAACACTGAATATACATTTTTCTCATCAGCTTATGGGACATTCTCTAAGATTGACTATATCCTAGACCACAAAGCATGTCTCCACAAATTTAAAAGAATAGAAATTATACCATGCATCTTCTCAGAACCACAGTAGAATAAAATTAGAAATCAACTCCAACAGAAAGTCTCATCTCTACACAAAGTCAT
>VBSM01000529.1:40038419-40085436 GCA_008086735.1 Cheirogaleus medius | reverse complement strand
AAAAAAAAAAAAAAAGATGGAAATCAAAATATTCTTTGAACTATCTAATGGCTTATCTCAAAGAACTGTAAAAGGATCAACAAACCAACCCCAATCCCAGCAGAAGAAAAGAAATAACAAAGATCAGAGCAGAACTAAATGAAATTGATAATAAAAAACTATATGAAGATTAACAAAACCAAAAGTTAGTTCTTTGAAAAAATAAAAAGAAATGGCCTGCCTATTGCTAGAGTAACAAGAAGCAGAAAAGAAAGGACTCAAATAAGTTTAATAAGGAATGAAAAAGGAGAAATTAGAACTGATACCCCAGAAATACAAAATATCATATATGAATGCTATAAAAAATCGATACCCATAAAATTGAAAACATAGAGGAAATGGACAAATTCTTAGAAACACACAGCTTCCCTAGGCTTAATCAGGAAAAAATAGAATTCCTGAACAGACCAATATCAAGTACCAAAATTGAAGCAGCAATTAATAACCTTCCTAAAAAGAGAAGTCCCAGACCAGATGGTTTCACACCTGAATTTTACCAGATCTCCAAAGAAGAACTGGTGCCTCTCCTGCAGAAATTATTCCACATCGAGAAAGAAGGAATCCTCTCCAACACGTTTTGTGAAGCCAACATCACCCTGATATCAAAACCAGGAAAGGATGCAACAAAGAAAGAAAACTACAGACCAATATTCCTTATGAACGTAGATGCAAAAATTCTCAACAAAATCCTTGCAAGCTAAATTTAGTTGCTCATCAAAAAAATAATCCATCACAACTATGTGGGCCTAATTCCAGAGATGCAGAGGTGGTTCAACATATGCAAATCCATAAATGTAATTCACCACATAAATAGAAGCAAAAACAAAGACCATGTGATCCTCTCAATAGATGCAGAAAAGGCATTCAACAAAATTCAGCACCCTTTTATGATAAGAACGCTTAGCAAAATAGGCATAGATAGGACTTACCTAAAAATGATAAAAGCCAATAGGACAAACCCACAGCCAACATCCTGAATGGGGGAAAATTGAAAGTATTCCCACTTAGAACTGGAACCCCACAAGGTTTCCCTCTATCACTACTTCTGTTCAACATAGTGCTGGAAGCCCTAGCCAGAGCAGTCAGACGAGAAGGAAATCAAGGACATACAAGTAGGGGCAGAAGAGGAGAAACTATCTCTCTTTGCTAATGATATGATCTTATATCTAGCAAACCCCAAAGATTCTGCCATGAGACTACTGGAATTGATAAACAAATTCAGAAAAGTCTCAGGTTATGAAATCAACATATAGAAATCAGCATTCCTATGTGCCAACAACAGGCGAACTGAGAACCAAATCAAAGACTCAATACCCTTCACTATAGCAACAAAGAAAATAAAGTACTTGGGTATATATTTAATGAAGGAGGTAAAAGACCTCTATAGAGAGAACTGTAGAACACTGAGGAAGGAAGTAGCAGAGGAAGTAAACAGGTGGAAAATCATACTATACTCATGTTTTGGCAGAATCAACATTGTTCAAATGTCTATACTACCCAAAGTGATCTACAGATTCGTGCAATCCCTATTAAAATACCAACAATGGATCAACACCTAAGTGGACATGCAGGAATAACATTTGTCGGGTGTTGGGCGGGTGGGAGGGGGGAGGAGGGGATGGGTATATACAAACATAATGAGTAAGATGTGCAACGTATGGGGTATGGTCATGCTTGAGGCTCTGCCTCGAGGGGGGAGGGGGGCATGGGCAATATACATAACCGTAATATTTGTACCCCCATAATATGCTGAAATAAAAAAAATAAAATAAAAATAAATAAATAAATAAATAAAAAATAAAATAAAATACCAACATCATTTTTTACATATCTAGAAAAAATAATTCTAACCTTTGCATGGAACCAGAGAAGACCTCGTATAGCAAAAGCAACCTTAAGCAAAAAGAACATACTGGAAGGCATCAATTGACCAGACCTCAAGCTATACTACAAGGCTATAGTAACTAAAACAGCATGGACTGGCACAAGAACAGAGACATAGACCAATGGAACAGAACTGAGAACCTAAATATAAAACCATCCTCATATGGCCATCTCATTTTTGACAAAGTAGACAAAAACATACACTGGGGAAAAGAATCTTTATTCAATAAATGGTGCTGGAAAAATTGGATAGCCACATGTAGAAGACTGAAACAGGATCTGCAACTCTCACTTCTCAGAAAAATCAACTCACAGTGGATAACAGACTTAAATCTGAGGCATGAAACTATAAGAATTCTAGAAGAAAATGTTGGAAAAAATCTTATAGACATTGGCTTAGGGAAAGAATTTATGAACACCCCAAAGGCAATCACAGCAACAACAAAAATAAATAAATAGGACCTGATGGAAGTAAAAAGCCTCTGCACAGCCAAGGAAACTATCACGAGAGCAAACAGACAACCGACAGAATAGAAGAAAATATTTGCATGCTACACATATGATAAAGGGCTGATAACTAGAATCTACAAAGAAATCAGGAAAATCAACAAGAAAAAATCAAATAACCCCATTAAAAAGTGGGCAAAGGACATAAACAGAAACTTTTCAAAAGAAGACAGAATAATGGACAACAAATATATGAAAAAATTCTCAACATCTCTAATCATCAGGGAAATGCAAATCGAAACCACAAGGAGATATCACTTAATTCCAGTAAGAATGGCTTTTATCAAAAAGTCCCAAAACAAAAAATGTTGGCGTGGATGCAGAGAGATAGGAACACTCATACGCTGCTGGTGGGACTGCAAACTAGTACAACCTCTGTGGAAAGCAATATGGAGATACCTCAAAGAGCTACAAGTAGATCTACCATTTGATCCAGCAATCCCATTACTGGGCATCTACCCAAAAGGAAAAAAGACATTCTATAAAAAAGACATCTGCACTAGAATGTTTATGGCAGTACAATTCACAATTGCAAAGACATGGATGGAAACAACTGAAGTGCCCATCAATACATGAGTGGATTAATAAAATGTGGTATGTATATACCATGGAGTTCTACTCAGCCACAAAAAAACAATGGTCATCTAGCACCTCTTGTATTCTCCTGCATAGAGCTGGAACCCATTCTACTAAGTATCACAAGAATGGAAAAACAAGCACCACATGTACTCACCATCAAATTGGTATTAACTGATCAACACTTACGTGCACATTTAGTAGTAACACTCATAGGGTGTCAGGCAGATGGGAGAGTGGAGGACGGGATGGGTATATTCACACCTATTGGGCGCAGTGTGCACGTCTGAGGGATGGACACGCTGGAAGCTCTGATTCGGGTGGGCAAAGGCAATATATGTAACCTAAACATTTGTACCCCTGTAATATGCTGGGGGGAAAAAAGCTATCCCAGAAGCCTTGATGGGCTCTCTTCTTGTCCAAACTGGTGGTTAGAGATGGGCTAGAGGATACTTTATATGTCTCTGTTTCCCCACCCTGTGTTCAGCTGCAACAGCACTACCCTGTGCAGTGCTGAGCCAGGTCTGACCACGGAGGTGCTTATTACCAATCCTATCCCCATCAGTGGGTGAGTTTGGAGATAGCTTTGTTATCCCAGCTCACAACGGGTCTCCGCATGGAACCACAGCCTTCTCTATGGATCCTGGCCGCAAGAGCCCATTCTCAGGAATCAGGTTTTAATTCCAATATGTGATGTCCATTCCAGTGCTGCAAGAGACTGGAGTCCTCCCCAGGGTGCCAACACATCTACTTGGGGTTCTGGCAAGCTTTCTTGGGCCAAGCCGCTCCTTGCTGGAAGACTGGATCATCTCCCTGTCTTATCAGGTGACAGTCTTGCTGCTCCAAATCAGTTCTCAGAGTCCCAGAAATCACCCCTAACTGCTGTATGAGGCTAGTCCTAGTTGTCCCCCTAGCCACAGTTATTTGGCCTGTCACCAGCACCTTTTACATCCTGATCCCCACACAGCTGTCCAGGAGTCTGCCGCTTGGCCGGTGCAGCGTTATCTCTGCCACTCACATTTCCTCTCCCTCCACGCCTCTCCTTTCCACCTCCTCCTCTCACCCGACTCTTTTTTATAGAGAATGGTACTGGTATCATATCTATATTCTTGTATTTTTTCCTCACAGCAGCCCCATGATATGGGTCTTTTCATCCCCATTGTATGAAGGAAGAAACTGAAATTTAAGATCAGTAAAACTCCCTCCAGATAAATGGGATAACCAGCATTTGAACCCTAACTCCTAGGTTCCAAATTCCCTGCTATTTCATTATTCCATGCTTCCTGGAGAAAGTGAGGGTAAAGGCCAGGCGTGGTGGCTCACACCTGTTATCCCAACACTTTGGGAGGCTGAGGCAGGAGGATCACTTAAGGCCAGGAGTTCGAGAACAGCCTTGGCAACACAGTGAGATCCCATCTCTATAAAAATAAATAAATAAATCAGCTGGGAGGGTGATGCACACCTGTAGTCTCAGCTACTCTGGAGGCTGAGCCGGGAGGATTGCTTGAGCCCAGGATTTCAGGGTTGCAGCAGTGAACTATGATTGCGCCACTGCAGTCTAGCCTGGGCGAAAGAGCAAGACGCTGTCTGTAAACAAACAAACAAAAACAAAAGTGACAGCAAAGAGACTGTCCTCCCATTTCCACCTGGGATCCACCTGGCTTTCAGGAAGCTCCTAGGTCACAGTCTGCTATGATATCTTTCCCCAGCTCTTTCCAGATTTACCTGACCAGAAGATGGAAAAATCTATGTTAATGGCTGAGATCCACTACTAATAATACCATGTTATCTCAGTAGAAACATCTGGTTTATGGATCATGGGGAAGAGGTCTTATCAAACTACACATGAATTTACTCAAAATATAACGATCTACAAAGCCATCCGTGCTTTCTGTTGATGGCATTTTAGGTACAGCAAGAATTGGATCTTGCGAATGAGGCTGCAATTTTGCTCCACTGGAAATCGTCATCTCAAGAAAGACGTGCTTTAGCAGATTCATTCTCCACTAAAAGAAAACCGACATGCCAGAGGCACAAAGAAAGTTGGCCCATCGAAGTATCTTTATAATTGCACCAGATTCGAGTTCATTTCATGGTGGGTGCAGGGACTAGCCGGAGGGATGGTGGGGAGGGTCGCAGCGGGGTTTTGTGGGGCTGGAAACTGGAGCAGAGAGTCTTTCATGACTTTGAGAAGAGACTCAAGGTCATGAAAGACAGCCTGGGTCCAAAGTGTCAGGAGGAAGAGTGAGATAAGCCCCAAAACAGAGCCAAACAGGGGGCAGAACATGGACAGAAGCAGCTGTCAAAGTCAGAATGCAGAGGGAAGGGTTCAGAGCCAGGGACATGAGGCAGCTCGAGGCGAGAGAGGCAGAGCAGAGTTTCTGAAAGGACATCAGCTGGCATCTGCGACCCACTCTTATGAGACAGTACATCAGTGAATCATTGGGCATGAATCTTCACAGATGGTTTAGAGTATGTGGATAAAGCCTTCTGCTTCCCTACTGGACTGTAAATCCCTCATGAGCAGGAACTTTATTATATTAATTCCATTTTCCTACAGGTAGCACAGCGCCTGGAACATAGTAGGTAAGCCACAAAGGTTTGCTGAACGTGTAGGACTGAGAGAAAGACACTGGGAGGAATAAGAGGTCCTGGAGTTGACTTGCAGCTCTCCTTCTGCATAACTGGGCAGCCCTGCGTAAGTTACTTTACCTCTCTGAGCCTCGATTTTTAAATAATGAAGAGGTTGGGTGATAAACGTAATGCCCTTTATAATGTTACAAAATACTCTAAGCCTAGGAGTAAATGAATCAGTGAATAATAAAAGCCGTGTGCGTAGGGTTATTAACATTCCTACTAGCAAGACAGGAGCATAATAGAAGGAGATCCCCACAAGGCCTAGAGATACCAGGATGGATGAGGACGTGGCCCTCTCCTTGAAGGAGCGCACAGGGGGAGGGAGAAGGAGGGACAGGTGGCTAAGGAATCACAGTGCAGTGTCACAAATACTAGTAACTACTATCCTAGAAACAGTGCGAGGCCAAAAGAGGACATTCCTTTTCTTGGGATAGTCAGGGAAGGTTTCTCGAAGGAGAGATGACATTTGAGATGGATCTCGAGAAGATGAACATGAGTTCACCAAATGGAGAATGGGAGTCTCAGTAGAAAGTCCCCCCCGACAGAGAGAGCAACACATGCAAGTTGCACAAGTCAGGAAATTTGGGCTTTATCATTGGAAACGCAGATTTAACCTAGAAGAGAAGACAAGGAAAGGAAAGGAGAGGAGGAGGGGAAGGGGAGGGAAGAGGAAGAAAATGCCATTTGCTGTGAGGGATACATTTGTTTCCATCTTATCTACGTTGATGAGTAATATTCCAGAGCTAACAGAGAAAGCTGTGAAACAGGTCGCGTGGCAATGGGCTTTAATTCTGGAAAACTAAAGCCATAGAATGTGAGTCCCAAAAGACATTGAGAAGTCATCCAAGTTCAAGTTTCCTAACATGAACATTTCTTTCTTCTTTTATACATTCCTGCCCTGCCACCTCTCCTTCTTCCCCACCCTCCTTGCTGGGACTAGACATTAGGTGGGGTGGGGTGGGGTGGATTTCAATATTAATTTTAGTAGTCTTTTGGTCTCCAGCTAAATTTGGACTGGGAAGCACAAATTACAGGTGAACTTTCTCATTTTAAAGATGTGCAAGTGGAGGCTTAGGTGAAGGAAATGACTTTCTCAAAGCCTCAGGCTGGGAATAAAGCCCCAGTCCTCCTGTTTGTTTTGGCTCAAATATTCAGTCCCTATAACTTTTCCATGTGTAACTTCTTTAAGCTATGGTGAGAACATCTGCACGTCCCCATCAGCCTTTCTCAATGCAGGACACAGGTGCAGATATCCTGCCTCCAGGGCTGGGCACTGCACCTCTGCCTGCCAGTTTCCAGACCAGCAGCCGGAGCCCTGCCCCAGACAGGAAGACTGAAGGGTACTGCTGAACCAGCTGGACCTTGCACTTCACCACAGCATCAGCAGAGACTTCCATGTGTTCACCCCTTTGTTTATTGTCATTCGCGGGGGTTCTACAAATTAAAAAAAGAAACGAGAGAGAGAGAAACAAAGAAAGACCAGATTCTAATTTCTCTCCAACAAAGAGAATAGAAAACTGAGGTATGGCATAAAGTCCTTGGCTCAAATCCTACCTTTATCAAATGATCATTATTATTATTATTTCAATTATGCTAGCTAACTTTTCTTAATCCTCTCCTAGGTGCTAGGTACTGTGCAGGTGGTTTGCCCACATCATCTTTAATCCTTAAAAAATCCCTGGAAGGTAGCATTCTGTAACATGTTTCGTAGATAAAGGAATGAATCATGGAGAGTCTAAGTCCCACGTTCAAGGTTATACGATGACACCCTAGCAGCGTCAGGAGTTGAGTGCAGATCTCCCTGACTCCAGACCTTATTTTTAAGTGCTCCGTGACCTTGGGCAATGCAGGTTTCTCATCTGTGACACGGAGAAGAATAATAAAAATTCATGTTGTGGAAAGACTCAGAGAATAAATAAATCAAAATAAATAAAATAACTCCTACCTGTCAGGATTGCCATCGGGATTAAATGAGTTGATAAGGAAAAGTGCTTTGTAAACCGCACTACACCACACAAATTTTATCATTATTATTATTTCAAAAAATATGGCTGTTCCCATAAAACAAAACAGTCTGTGGCATATATTTATGACAACGTGCCTCAGACACAATTTTCATTCTGACAGGTTTCTTTCCTATCATGTTATTAAAAGGTTAAGGGAAATGAACAACCGAGGATTAAGATTAGATCTTTCACACATGAAACCACAAAATCAATAGAGCCCCCGTAATCTATCTGGTGATAGGAAGAAATATACTGAAGTGCCTGGAATGATTACTCAGGGAAATGTCAACAGGTATTGACAAGAAACCTGGCAAGGTGGCCATGGCAGAGGCCGGGCCCCTGCCTCCCGCACCCCAGTGCCCTCCTGGTGGGCAGAACTCATATTCCGAGAACTCAGGAAGGGGGAGGAAGCCCAGAAGAGGGACGCTTTTCATTGTCTCAAAGTTCTGGAAAATTTCTGTTGCTGCAATTAGGTCAGAGCTGCTTGGGGGAAAATGACAGTCTGAGCAGCACCATGGAGAGTTTGTGATTACACCTATTTGTGGTCAATATGAGGTCCTTTTAAAAAACCTGCTGTTATTATCCTGATGCTACGGTGGTCATTATCACTGTTGTTGAAAATTATCAAGTATTTAGAACATGCCAACTATCTTCGTGAGCACTTGTAGGATTGGTAGCCGAGGCTGAAGACTCAAAGAAAGCAGTGAGTTCTGCTCAGAGGGTTCATTTTTCCCACCCGTCTGGAAAGGGACACTTGGAGATCTCAGAGGAGGGCAGAATTCTGGTGAGGGTTCTGGTCAGGCTTTTAGGTTAAAATTCTGAGATTTGGCTAGATGAGAAATTAAAATTTAGCCCTAGAGTACCCTAACATAAAATGACCTTTGCATTAACCTTCTTGGTTGCATGATTCTGTATCTCGTGACCCTCCTCCTGCCGTCCTAGACACGGATGGGTCATCAGAGATGATAACAGTAATGGTTACAATAGAAACAGCAGCTGCCACGTAGTGAACACCTGCTTTGTGTCAAGGCTGCACAGGAAATTTACACACATTGCCTCTAATCCTTATAACCCACAAACAAGAATTATACTCTCTACTTTATAGTGGATAAAGTGAGAATTGGAGAGGCAAAGTAACTTGCCCAGAGTCGTTTGTAGCTAAAAAATGACAGCACTTAGATTCAAACTCAGCCCGTTGTTGCTTTGACGTTCTCACTTCGTCCACTCATTGGCACTGCCTCTAAAAGGACACATCCCCAAACCAGAAGCAAGTGCCGCGACTGGGCCATGAACACGGTGCAACTGCCCTCCCTCGAAGGGACAGCCAAATGCCTGAACTCACAGAGGGTGGGAGCGACAGGAGAAGGTGCCTAAAGGAGCAGAGTGTCAGAGCAGACGCTGGGGCAGACTGGAGAGGCCTGGATACTTCTAGAGGGCTCGGGAAGAAGCCAGCATGTGCGTGTGTGGGAAGGACAAGCCAGCCTCAGGGGCATGTGGTGCCCTCAGAGCCCATTCACAGGCTGTCCTCCCAGCCTCTGATGTCACAGGTCGGGAGGTGTTGGAGATATGAGAGGCCCTAACCGCTCGCCCTGCAAGCATCGGAACACAAGGCAGCTCAGCTGCCTGGCTTTTTTGGTCCTTGTGCCCCATTCCTAGCAGCTGGGCTCTGGTCCTCACTTACTTTCCGGTCTCTAAGGGGATCCAGGTGACTCTGGCTTGGATGCCTGGGCCCTAAGGCTTTCCCTGCCTCAGCGAGTCTGCCCGGATCTGAGAAGTCCAGGTGCTCCTTCCCAGAGGAACCATCTCATTGTGCAGGTGAGAAGCTGAGGTTCAGAAAGGAGATGCAGCTTGCTGGAGGACATGCACAGGTGGTATGCAAGCAGCAGGAATGGCCTGAACCCCATTCTCTGGTGGCAAACTCAGGACCTTTTCTCCCATTCTCTTCTGCCCTATAGAAGAACCTGAAATCCGGGCAGGTTCTAGGTATCGGGCAGAACTCTACTGCTGAGAAGGCCACCTCGCTGCCTCTTTTCCACACTTGTCTAAGGAAGAAGTCCTTGGGGGTCAGAGTCCAGATAAGGGTGGCCTGAGGACAGGGCCAAACTTCCACACTTGATGTAGAAGCTGAATAATGATAGTAGCTAATGCTTTCATAACGTGCTCATTATGTGTGCCATGAGTTGTTCTAAACATTTGTGTGTGGCAACTCATTTAATCCTCACAGGAGCCCTATGGCATGGAGATGATTAGTTTCATTTTTTCAGGCAGGTATGCATAGCAGCCCACTTCTGCACCATGCAGCAGGGTGCAGAGCCTCTCCCACGTCACCCCTCAAGGAGACAGGACATTCCCCGATCCCGGCTCACATACGGAGACTCTGGTGTCAGTTGCCAGGGTAGAGAGAGTTTCTGAGGAAGAGCAGCTGCTCCCTGACAAATGCAGTTGTCCAACACGGGTCCACAGTGAATAGACTAATGCATTCAGGATAAATAGAAACTTGCAAAGTAATATTTTGAATAAAAATTAAAACCATATTTATATTCATGTAAGACTCCTAAAATATTTCGATATCAAACAACAACAAAATTACTTGCATTAGTCAGTCAGTATGATTTAGGTGTCCCAGATTCACTCTTGACTTTGATTTTGCTGTTTGTCAATGATGTGCAAGTAGCCAAGCTTTTCCTCTCTAGAAAATTCTGCACAGTTGGATGCCGGCTGCATCTAGACAGATATTAATGTTCCCTTCTGAAAAGAAGGCTGCTATTCTGGTTTTGCCCACTCTGGTCGCTAAACCTTTCACATCAATGGATAGACACAGGAGCCCATTGAGTCGGATGTTTAGCTGAAGGGCTGTTGGACATTATGAAATTAACAACCAGAACATCACCAAATGATATTAATAGTGAGCATTTGTTGAAATTCTGCCATGTATGGCACTATGCTAAGGACTTTCACAATCCTGAACAGAAAAGTAACTTGACACAAGGTCACACATCAGCAAGTAGCAGAGAAGCCTTTACAGCCAGAAGTTCTGACTGCAGAGCCTGCTCTCTTAGCATGTATGCAATGCTAGCCTGATTGCATATGTTTGGTTTATTGCACAATTAAGCAGAAATATACAACAAACCATGGAAATGCTCCACTGGAATTCTGATGTCAGATTTGTTGTCTTTAGCTAAGGGAGTGGCCTCTCGTCGGGTGGGATGAGGTTGTCCTTGCTTTGGTTTGCTTGTGAGATCTGCTGATTGTCTTAGGAGGGTTCCTGCTCTTCTCTGTCATCCTCTGTCCCTGGATTACATCACTTCCATGCATTGAGGTCTCAAAATCCCTTGAAGAAATATCTTGGTCTTTATACCTGCCAATTCACAAAGTCCATTCATCATAAGTCTTGAGTCCTGATCAGAGAATTGCTTCACTTGTGAGTCCGGGAATGTTTCCCTGTGGGTCGGTGCTGCAGTGGCCTGCCTGTCTCTAATCAAAAAGTTCCGCCTCCTTCTTCGAGACATATTCTCTATCAACAGCAGTTAAGGAAAGGTACCTTTGGGCTCTCTTGGGGAGAAAAAGGTTCTTTTGATTAAGGCCTGTATTGTTTTATAAAAAAATTCCTCACTAAGCAATTCCTCTTCCTACATGTGGTCACTGATCTTCCAGGATTGCTCCCAATGAACCACACCACCCTGTGCTGCGTTACTCTCACACTGAGTCTGGGCTGGCCTCATGACTCATTTTATCCAGCAGAATGTGGTGGAAGCAACTCTGTGCCAGTTCTAGGTTAGCCTTAGGAAGATCTGGCAACTTTTGCTTTTGAGATCCCTGAGCTGCTATGTAAGAAGTCCAGCTCCCCTGTTGGAGAAGCCATTGGAGAGGCTTGTGGAGCGGCCACCTGGGATAGGAAGAATTGCCCAAGGAGAACCCAAGCCCCAGCTGAGCTATCCCAGCCAGCCCTCAGCCATCCAGCATCTGAGCTGAGTCAACAGACCTGGGAGTAGAGAAACTACCTGGACAGACATCACGGTGAACAGAAATGACCATTCCTGCTGTGCTAGCCTGAATTCCTGACCTGCAGGACTGTGAGTAATAGTAACATAATTGATGTTTTAAGCCACTAAGCCTCGGGGTGGTTTCTTATGGCAACACCAGATAACAGAAACCCTGTGTGATACTACATAACATTGGTAATTGCATCTTAATGCAAAAGCCTGACTATTCAGCTGCTTTGCTCTTTGGTTTGGGGCTTCACAAGCACATACAAATTTCCCCAACTTCCCCACTCCAGCCACCACCCCAGTGAAATTAGGAAAGTATATGACTCTCTACTTAGAGTTACCCAAATTATAATGATAGATGGATGCAATGACTTGAGTTTATTTCCTCTATGAAACTGGAAGCTCCGTGAGTGCAGGGAACCAAGAGTGGTACTCACTGCTGAATCCTCCACTTAGCACAGGGTCCAGTGCACAGTGGACATTGAAAATATATATTTTGAGTGAGTAAATGAATTGGTGTGAAGTTCAGATTGGTGTGAAGTTCAGGGTAGCATACAGATTGAGAACTCATTCATTGCTCCACTAATAAGTTTGAACTGGATCCTGTAGTGAATGAATGAACAGATGAACAAGGTGACTTAAATTTCACCATTTGCCACAGTTAATTCACAAAATCGATGCAACTACATAATCCATCCAGTTGTTTAGAGTCCCCCAGGTAATTAGTTGCATGGCACATTGCCAGGTGGAATCCCATTTTCTCTCCTTACACACTTCTATCATTCCTGGAAATATCTGAAATAAAAAATTACTACTCTTACTATTTAATTTCTTAAAGCCCAATTGCCTGTACTTACATATAAAAGCATTTTTTTAAAAGATCACTTGCCCTAGTTGAACTTGAGATGTTTCATTGTCTATGCCAATGATATCAGTGCCTCATTTTTCCTGAGGTCAGTAAAATATTCAAAGATTTTGGGAACAAAGAAAAGTGTTTAATAGAAAATATGATATAATATGCTTCCAGTATTAAACATGAAATTATATACAGACACTGAGAAGCACTGGGTGTCTTATGAGCCTTCCAGTTTATGGAACTATCCACATGCGAATCCTGGAGACACCACTGCTCCATGACCAATGTCTACATGTTTACCTTGCTTTGGGGGATCCACTGAAAACATAATTGTCGTCACTGTCAGGGCCCATCTGTCTTTTTCTGGTGTTTCTCCTTGACCCTTTCTCCTCATATATACTGTTGAGTCCTCTCTGGCCAATGATTGGCACTCTGGCCAATGATGAGGATCCAAGCAGTGTGCCCACTCCAGGCCCTAAGTCACTAGCACCAAATCAAATTGTGTCTAAAGGGCTATCTCCCCAGTCTTCCCAGTTATATTTGGCAAGCACATCTCAAATGATGGTGACAGAAGCCACAAAGTGAGCTCTCCTCTCAGCACCCTGGAGAACCCCTTGCCTTCAAACATGCTGTTGGCCTATGTGTCTCCCTGGTTATTATAGTGCTTATCATCATCATCATCACTGCTCACCTGTTCTTGGTATGCTTCCTATTGTTTCCCGAATGATATGGCTCATACACAGTGTTCTATGTCCATCTCTCCCTACTTACAGCCAGAGAGAAATACTTACCTGTGCTCTGTAGACCATGCACAATAGAAGAAAAAGGGCACCTATGAATGTCTACAGAGAAATACATAGCTATTCTTTCTACACAGAGATATACATAATAGAGGACACAGAATTCCCATATATTACTATATCAACACTAAGGGCAAACAAAACCCTAGAATAGATGCTGAGCCTCCTCTGCTAATTAGATGCTGCCTTTCTGCCACCACCAGAGCAGTGTCATAGACATCAGCCACTTAGGTGCCTGTTTTCAACCCATGACTCCTTTTCAGTCAATGCTCGCCACTTCCGTGAGGTGGGGAATGAGAACTGTGGGAAGGAGGATGTATCTGTTTAGAGGATGCTATAACAGACAGACACTGCAATCTCAGTGGCTTAACACAGTCTCACCAGCAGGGGGTGGGGAAGATGCTGCCCCACGCAGTCATGCAGGAACCTAGGCTGCCAAAGGCTCTTCCCTCTTCAACACCAGCTTCCGAGGTCGCCCTGCGTATGCACATCTAGCTAGCAGATGGGGAGAAGAAAGGGTGTAGGATTGCACATGGGAAGGCTTGTGTGGGTCAGGCATAAAACAGCACACATCACTTCTCCCTGTATCCATTAGCCAGACTGTAGTCGCACAGCTAAGTATAATTGCAAGGGAGTCGGAGCATGTAGAGCAGCCTAGGAGGCAGGGGATGTGGGCTCCACGAACAGCCACTCTCTTTCCCACAGGAGGATGAGACTATGCATTAATTTTGCTGGCTATCATTACTTTTCCTTTAATTTTTTTTCTGTCTTATTTTTCCAGTTGGTAGTAGAGCCACTTCCTTTTCTCATTTGGGTCTTATTTTCCCCAGATAGTCCTCCAACGACCTCACTGCCCACTCAGCCAACCCACACTTCTTTCTGGGACAATTTTGAAGCACCGTGGTGATAATAACCGTGCCATGGATAAGGCATTCTAATATTCAGAACCACCTTTTGTGATATAGTTATCACAGCAGTCTTCTAAGAGCTCTTTTAAATCGGCTTCCCCAGGCTACGAGGAAGAACCTACGGTGAAAACGGTAGAGATCAGGGGTTCTGAGACACTGATTAAGACTCTGGGATAATAGGAGGGGGATAGACCCTGCCCCCCAGGATCCAGGCCAGGTGAACTGGGAAGACAAGGAGCTCACCTTAATGTGGAAGAGCCCACGCTAAGATCCACAGGACTGTGGGTGACGTAGGAGGACATGTGTGCTGCGTAGGGCAGGGTTGCTCTGCACAGCTGCCAAGATCTGCCCAGGGGTCTTCGTATGATTTCCTTAACAGAGAGCCCTAATCTCGGTCATAATACTCCCACCTTTGCGCAGAGCTGCATAGTTTGCAAAGCCCTTCACAGATAGTGTGTTATTCACTTCTCTCAACAACGTAAGACAGATATTATGTTTGTGCCTCCTCTCCATCTCTCCTCTGCTACCACTGCTCTAATTCAGGCCTTCAGCATCTCTCAGTGGACCATTAGACCAGCCTCCTAACAGGTCTCTCTCCTCCAATTTGCCTCCCTCTGATCCATTCTCTACGCTGCAGCAAGAGTGATCTCTCGCACAAAGAAAGCAGTCCCCTTCCTTTCCCTCCTAACACCCCTCAATGGCCCCCCTCCCACTTAGGATAAAATCCATATCATTAGCATTGCCTACCTGGTTTGGCTCCTACCTGCTTCTCCTGTTTCATTTCTCTCCACTGCTCATGCTGAACTCTGTGCCCCAGCAACACGGAATGGCTTATGGTTTCCATCGACCCTGTGAAACTTCTCACCTTTCTATCTTGATTTTGCTAACCCTTCTCCCTGTAATGCTGCGTGCTCTCCCTTTAGTTTGCTAACTCCTCTTTAACTTGTAACAGTGAGCTCACTCCTGCAAAAGCTTTCCCAGTGATCACACACACACACACACACACACGCACATACACGTCGCTGATGCCCGAGCTATACTGTGCACACCTCTTCACTGTACTTATCACACTGCACACCATTATGTGTTGTTGTGCCTGTCCTCTCATTAAGCTGTCAGCTCTCATAGGGAAGGCTTATTATACACTTGTCACTTAGTATTGTACCTGACATGTAGTAGATGCTCAATAAATGATTATTGAAGCATTATTTCAATAAACCTGAATTTTAAACTCAGGAGACTACTGCACAGAGGGGTTAATGGATTTGTTTAGGGTATAAACTAATAAATAGGAGAAACGAGATGCTAATCTAGGTCTTTCTGACTCCCCAAATACTTCAGACTATATCACACTCCCTTCAAAGGGACAACAGGTAATTCTGTGAGCTGAAAAATTTATATCTCTTGAGGAAATATTTTGTTTTGTTCTTTCTTCTTTTGAGTCTCAGATCCTTTTGAGAATCTGAGGAAAGCTATTGACTTTTTCAACAGAAAAATGCACGTACACACCAACTTTTGTCTGCAATATGGGAATATATTGGTCAGGATATGGTAACTATTGCTGCAGTAACACATGAACCACAAGATCTCAATGACAAGCACAAGAGATGTTTAATTTCTCACTCGATAAAGCCCTATGTGGGTCAGTAGAAGCTCTCCTCCACCTGTGACTTAGGATATAGACTCCTTCCACCATAAGACAGTATTATCTCAACACATGCTTCCAAATCAACAGGACAGAGAAGAGAGAAATGCAGAAGGTACACTGGCTCTTAACTGCCTCAACGTGAAGTTGATACATGTCTATGGTAAATTGCAAAATGTCCACAAATTCCTTCCAACCCCATATGTATAGCTATTTGTAATGTGATGCTGCTGGTCCTCCCATCAGCACCAATAAGCTATTTCTCCATCTCTCAAATACAGGCATTGCATTGCTTTGACCAATGGGACATCAAGAAATATAATGCAAGCAGAGGCTTGGAAAGCACTTGTGCACTGAAGCTTGCCCTTTCTTGCTGCTTTTTAAAACCATGAATTCACTGTGAGATCAAGTCTGTGTTAGGCTACTTGTAGACATGTACCCCAGTCACCTCATCACTTTAGCCAACAGCCAGCCCAACAGACAGAATGGATCATTAAGCAGGTGAGTAAGGCCATCCTTGATCAACCAGGCCCCAGCTGACCTACCCACTGACCGAACCTAGGCAAGACCAGCAGGACTACCCAGCTTAGCCTAGACATATTTGATGACCCAAAGGATTATGAGCTGATAAATAATTATTGTTTAAGCTACCACATCTTGGGATTATTTGTTATGAGCAAAAGCTAACTAATACAAAAATAGGTGCTAGGAGTAGAGTGCTGCTGTAGCCCAAACTTAAAACCTGGCATTGGCTGTGCACCCAGGTGGAGGCTGGAAAATCAGTCATCAAATGTTAGCAAAACAAAAAACTGTTAGGGATCCATAGACCTAAAGTTACGCATTCCTACATATAGTTTAAAGGCCTAGAGACCTATGATCAGTTTAAAAACCTCTCTCATGGTCAGAGACAAGAGTGATAGCCCCTCATCAGAGTAGCTACACCAGAGGAGTGATGAGCTGTAATAATCATTCTAGACCTAAATCAGTGCTGGCATTTCCTAAGGGCAGGGCCAATCTTCAGAATTAGAAAAAGCGGAGTTTGGGAGGCAGAAAAAAAAAAACCAACTTGTATCTAAGCATAGATTTGCTCGTGACCAGCTGCGGGACCACCTGTGTAACCCCATCTCAGAGGCATGGAAGATGACACTTAGTTTGGTGGCTTATTGTCAAGATCAAGCTAGATGATGAATGGGAAAACTGCTAAATTACTAAGAAAAGTCGATGAAAAATATGTGTAGTGTTCTCACTGCAGTCTGAGGCTGCCATGCGCCTGGCCTGGCCGCAAGTGAGCAGCACCTGAAACTCTAGGAGGCGCTGTGAGGTTGGAATTTCAGGAGGCCTGTTGGAGCCTGGAACCAAAGAACCCCGGGGGAAGGCAATCGGGAAAGCTTTCTTGAGCAGGTGACTTTAGTGTAAAACCTAAATAATGAGTTTTATTTAATCAAGTGGTTCCTATCCTGGGAAAAGGAACATCGTGCACAAAAATCTGGAGGGGAGAGAGCACGTGGTTCATTCCTGTAACTGCCCGCTCTAAGATTTGCGAGTTCCTCCTTGAGTACATTAGGTTGAGGAGGTAGAAGAGGAGCTTTCCTTATCTTGTAAGGATTTGGTTTCTCCTGAATGCGGGCAGACGTGAGAGAAGACACAGATCTTTCTTGAAACATAATTTTCTGCTTGTTTACGAATGATTAACTACCACAATCAATCGTGTCAAAGTTCAGGTCAACTGCCTCCTTTGGGACGGTGATGAGACGGGGACTTAGGTTTGGGCTAACGACAACTGGAGTGCACACAGGATGGCCTGACAGCAGAGCTCGTGCTCTGTGTCTGGGATACAATGAATGTGAGGACACCGCTGTCCTCTATGGTTTTCCATCGTCCCCGCACTAGGCTTCCTTATTTGCATTTGCAGACATGGCGAGGCGGGGAGAACTCCAGCTGTGTCAGGAAAGAGGTCAAGGGCGTAATGTTTCACGCATGCAAACACTAAAACAACCTTACGCAGTGGATATTAATAAATTATTATCCCCATTCTACAGATGAGAAAACAGAGACTCAGAGAAATTATGTAACTTGTTTAAGGAGATCAAATCCAGTTTGTGTTCTCTCTGCTAGCCCCACCTCACGCATTGCCTGCCACCTCTGCCCTCCGAAGGTCCTCACCCACCCCTGCAGCATGGACCAAGATGGCACCATCAGCCACTGTGTGCACTCAGCCCTTCTTGGGCTGCAGATTGGTTTGCTAAGTGCCAAGTTAGTGCAGCTTGGACTTTAATGTTGATTTTGGGGAGTTGGTTGATGGTTTTCAGGAAGGGAGGTTTGAGAGCCTCCATGATTTGCATATTGCCTTTGAGTTGGCAAAGGGCTTCTCTCTCACCACACCCCTGTGTGCTCCTTGCCACAGGCAGAGTGGGCACAGGTCACGGATCAGGGCTAACACGCTGTGTCCAAGCTGGAACTGAAAATGTGAACATGCCCATCCCACATTGGGTCATGAACAATCTAGGAGGCATTTCTAGAGGTTTTCTAGGTAAACGTTTGCTTGGATTATGCCATTTCAAGAACACTTTAATGTGATGTTTTTGCTTAATCCACTTTAACAGTGAGGGGAGGCAGGCTAATTTGTGAACTATCCAGAGTGATAAAAGGATGAAGATGGAAGCACTCCTCCGGGCTCAAATAAAGCGAGTGTGACTCACCGTATGCGAGTGATGCCTGCCTTAGCTGCACTCAGCCCTAGAGGAAAGACACTGGGTCTCCCCGACCTTGAATGTGAGAGAGGTGACAGGTGAAGGGCACAGGCATTTATTGAGCTCCTTTCATGTGCAACCATCACTTGTGGCTCTTCAGGGTCACTGGCAAATGCTGGAGTTGAATGTTAAATCTACCTGTACCAATCGCCTACTATACTTCACTTCCCAGCAAGGTCACGGAAGCTGTTTTCCCTTAAATAGAATGAAATTCTACATAAGTTGTTTAACAACAACAATAACACATATTTGGATAATTATTCTCTTATAGTTATTTTTATAATGCCTATTTGTGCAGCATTTCACACTTGGTGCGTCATCTCACTCCCAGCTCAGAGTGATAGGTGGGCAGAGTCCTCCCAACTTCACATTTGAGGAAACAGAATCAGAGACAGCCAATAAAAATATGAGCTGAATACAAAAAGAGCACACAGTATTTGCCAGGCAATGGCTCAAAGTGTTCTGAATATTTAGATTTGTTTAATCTTCACAACCACCCTGTGAGGTAGGTGCTATTATCATCCCTGTGTTATAGATGAGGAAACTTAGGCCCAGAAAGGGTTAGTGATTTGCCTTGGGTCCCACAGCTGGTGAATCATACAGAAAGAATTTGCACTCAGGTGAGAGCCCTGCAGCCTCTTGCCGTCTTGCTCAAAATCACACAGCTAGAAAGAGGCAGAAATCGAATTCAAACCTTGGCCCGCCTGACTCCAAACCCTGCATTCTACTTAGTAGAAATAGCTTGCGTGTCTGAGTGCCCAACTGGGGCCTGTTCTAAGCACATTCCTTATATTCACGTATTTAATTCTCAACGTTTTGCAGGTGAGGAAAGTGAGACCCAGAAGTAAAGTAACTTGTCCTTGGTCCCTAGGCTGATAAGTGGCAGAGAATGTCCTTGAATCCACGCAGTCTGCAGCTAGAGCCCACAGTCCTCACGACCTCACTACCAGCCTGTTCTCTCAGCGGCTCACCCCATAGTCTGTCACAGATGAGTAAACACCACGTTACTGCAGGGCTTTGCATGCTTCCCATTGGTTTCCAGAGTCACGGGTAAGTTTTCGGTCTGTGCAAAGTCTAAGGAGTTTCCAGGCACTAGTGGCTTTCTGTTTACTCTGCTGGGCTGTTTGCTGTATGGGGGCAGAAGCTGACAGTGGCCCTCCCTGTGTAGGCTTGTCATGGATCTAGGAGCCTCGGCAGCATCACCTGTCACATAGAAAAAAATGAAGAGATCCAGGACATGGGCTTGGAGGGCGCCGGCGGAGCTGTTTCTTCTCTGCGCCGCGCTGGGTTGTCTCAGTTTGCCTGGCTCCAGGTAAGTGACGGTTACAAATGACTCCTTGATCAATAATGTGACAGGGAATAGAAAGCCACATAATGCTGACCGTCTCTTTGCCACATGTCTGTTGAATGAGGAACATCTCTTAAAGCAGTTTGCATGCATCTGATAAAATAATATCAACAACTCTCTTCAAATGATTGTGAAACCAAGCGGCTGACTTCAACAAAAGTTCCCTTAAGAAACTGACATGTTTAAATGTGTTTTGTCATGCCGAGAAGAATAGAATATTTGCTCTGTATTCTGAACAAAGCCACGGTGTGATTCTTTATGCAAAATAAAGTTTGCTATGTATGGGGAAAAAAAGAGCCAATTCATATGAATGATTTTAATAAATGAGAGTGACCCACTCTACCTGCTCAGCAGCTCCAAATCTTTGTGTTCTCAGGTTCTCTCCCTCCTACTTCTCCCTCTCTCACTCCCCCTCTCTCTTTCCAGATGTTTCCAGCAGTTTAATGCTAGCTGATTTATTTCATCATTTTTAGCCTCCATTAATAGGGTACAAAACAAGCTAAAAAAAAGATCTTCGAGCTCACACTTGGGCTCCAGTGAAAGAAGAGCCAGTGACTTGAAAACTAGGGGCCCCTCCTGCCATATGAGAAGCCCCTACCGTGAGATGTTGAAGAGCTCAGGCCTCCGAGGCTCTGTGTGAGTGCTCCTATGGGAAGAGAGCCTGTTAATGTCATGCCTTTTACTTAGCCCAAACTGCCGTCTGGGCACAGCCTCTCACTGAGTGTGAGGGGTCTCCAGTGCCCATCAGACACACCCTCTGGTCTCAGTCTGCTGCCTACTCAGCCCCCACTTGGAAACGTTAGCTCTAATCCCCACAGCTCGTTGAGGTACGTGCTACTGTTTACAATTTCACAGAGAGGGAGACTCAGCCGTGGTTCAGAGGAATCACGTAACTGTCCCAAGGGTACTCCCTCGACACACAACAGACTCTGGATTCAAATCCAGTTTGTTTGGGTTCCAGAGCCCCTGCACGCTCTCTGCACCTTTCTGCCCCTCACTAATGCATCATGTGTGGGACTTGCCAGCCTCCCAGGCCGTTTCTCTATCTCTGGGACACACATTTGTTGCCTTGAGATGTTGCTTTAAATTTCGTGTCTACCACAGCAAACGACAGAGAGAAGAGAAATTGAAAACCTGCCACCCAGAAGCTGCCCCTTCTAGCAAAGAAAAAGGATGCTGTTTGCAAAGGGGATGCAGCTGTCTAACAAATTGTGTGTGACAAGAAAGTTGTTGTGTCAGGGCATTTCTATGGAAAGCCAAAATATATTGACGCACCCCATCTATATAAGCCGATGGTTCGCAATTTACTGCTGACCTAATCCTGCCGTACTGGATGGATCCATCTTTATTTTGATCAGAGACGTCTGTTAGGAAGAGAGTGGGAGACCTGGGCCAAATGAAATATGTCCTAATGCCAGCTACAGCATTCCCTGCACCCCAAGGAAAGATACATCCTTGCCAGCCCTTAAGTGGAGAGAGCACATGTTCAAGGACTTGTGCAAGGGTGTTTCCTGGAGCATTATTTGCAATTGCAAATCATTGAGAAAATGCAAATATCCCTCAAAAAGAAAAAGAAGGCCAGATGCGTTGGCTCACACCTGTAATCCTAGCACTCCTGGAGGCTGAGGCGGGAGCATCATTTGAGCTGAGTTTGAGACCAGCCTGAGCAAGAGCAAGACCCCGTCTCTACTAAACATAGAAAAATTAGCTGAGTGTCATGGTGCACGCCTATAGTCCCAGCTGCTTAGGAGGCTGAGACAGGAGGATGGCTTGAGCCCAGGAGTTTGAGTTTGCAGGGAGCTACGATGACACCACTGCATTCTACCAGGGGAAACAGAGTGAAACTCTGTCTCAAAAAAAAAAAAAAAAGTGAGAGAGAGAATAAATTAAATGCAATATATGTCCTGTGGTTGAACATCCAGGTAAAAGAAATACAATGAACTAGATCTCTTTATGAATCAGCATGTCTAGGCCTCAGAAATACAATGCTGCTTGACAAAAACAAGTAATATGAATAGTATGAGGAAAGCACACGCAAACAATACCATACGTAGTTTATATATGATAAAATATTTAAAAGAGACTGGAAGGGTGCACACCAAATTCGTGGCAATAGGTGCCTCTGAAGAGGAGGAGGGAAGTGGAGCTGCTATAAAATCCAGATGTCAAATCTACGGGGATTTTTTTTTTTATCAAAAATAAAAAGACTTGAAGCAAGTGTCCAAAATGTTAACAATTGCCAATCTGGGTGGGAGTACTTGGGTGTTTATTATTTTAGTTTTTGTACTTCTGTATGCATATTTAATTTTTCAGCTTTAAAAGCATAGAGAGGTTTTTGAATGATGGCAGTTAAGTCGGCTGGTCAAAATGTCCATTGGGTTTATTTCTACAGCAATGCATAGGCGTGAAAGACCTGCGTAACCCTGATGGGACTTGGGCTTTAGGGGGCTCCCAGTTATTCCCAGGAATTCAATATGCTATTTAATGCTAGCCTTTCTTTCAGATTTGCATTTTGTAATGCTAATAAACCATACACATCTCATCTGATGTAATTTACAAACATACTATTTATTCAGCTGATTACTTCATTATATTGCCTCCATAATGAAAATTGGGTATAAAAATGAGAGATCTGGTGGTTATAACTACTTTTTACCAAGTTCCTTCTAAAAGTGATCATCTTGGCCATTAACAAGCTTTCAGATCTCAGAGAGGAAAATAACTGTGACTTAATAGCTAGTTTGTACATTACTTATCCACTCAGTCTCAACTGTGGCCCTGGAGCTGGCTTGAGAGTTGCTAAAAACACAATGCAACTGTTCTGCAGTTGAAATAGGAAGAGGATACCCTGCAGAGCTGTCAAATACATGCTTAGGAGAAGCCAAATCACAGACAATATTGTTTTGTCAAACCTGGGCAAATTAGTAGATAAGAACACATTCTGAAGCCCCCCTGCTGGTGTGCAGCATCCTGCCTCAAGTAACCATTTTAAAGTATCCACCAGTGGTTTCCAGTAGAGTCTTTGACCTTTCATTAAAGATCCAACTTTACTAGGCAATTGATTTTTGCTGGTCTCTGGGGTGGTCACGGATATGGATTTCACCGTAGTTAATATTATCCTCTTTTTAGGACTTTTGCCAAGTGAGAACGTGTTGTTAATGACCTTGTCTGGAGTGACATCCTATGTATTGGAGACAGTGAAAACTGTGTGATGCTCCTCTCCCTAATGACTCAATCCTGGATACAGGGATGGAAGAGGCCTTACGTAGAGACTGGAGGGGGTTGTTGGAGCCAATGCTGGCCCGGTTTCCTTCCACGCAGCATGGGGCAGAGGACGAAGCACACGCTCTAGAGTCAAACAGACCTTGGCTCAGATCCCAACACCACTACATAGAAGCTGCATGAGGGTGGACGTGTCCCTGTCTCTCTGGGCCACTTGCTTCATCTGTCCGGGAGGTAGTGCTCCATAGCTGCCTTCTAGCATTGCTGGGAGGATGAAACGAGACAACATGGATAAACACCTAGCACAGCCTTGACATGTCTATCACGAGTACTCAGCAGATCTCTTCCTTTTCTCATCTTGTCTTCTTTTTTGCCTTAGAAAAGAGCACAAATAACAAAGAATCTTACAGTGTAATACATTCTTCCAGATGGAAGAAAAAGCAAGAATCATGATGTACCCATCATATTACTGATGGGGAAACTGGAGGCCCAGGCAGATGAAAGAGCATGCTCACTCACTCACACATGTCCCACTGTGCACTGAACAAAAAGCATTGCCTGATCTTCTGGACATATTTCAGGTCTCATGTGGCTTGACTGCTCTGCAGATGAGACACCGTCTGCCATCTGCCCCTCCACCAGCCCCAGGCCTCACCCCCTGCGCACCTCTGTAGACTCTCTGCACCTTGGACTGGCACGCACCTGTCTCTCTTGGTCTGCTGGTGGTGCTGATGTTCCCCAACGGCTTATCCTTGGCTTGCTTCTCTTCTTAAGAACCGTCTCATCCTCTTCCATAGCTTTTCATGATCAGATCTTTATCTTTAGCACAAATCTCTCTTTCTGAGCTCCAAACCCACGTAGGAACTGTTAATATTTACTGGATGAGTCTACACGGGTGTTCCACGGGCACCTGGAGCTCAGCATGCACCAAGGGAAACTTACATCTTCCTCAACAAGATTTCTCCTTTCCTTCTGTGTTTCCCACCACACAGGCATTCAAACTGGAAACTGGTATCAACCTAAACTCTTTCCTCTCTCTAACATCCCCCCCCCACCATTGCCACCCAATTACGTATCACTTTAAATCCATTCCACCTGAGAAACATCTCATATGCCCGTCTTCCCCATCCTGTCTCCCTGGCCACTGCGGTGGTTCAGACTCACGCCACTCACTGGCACTGCTGTGCCAGCCTCCTCCCTGCTGCCAGGCTGCCTGCCTCCTATCCAGCCTGCATGCAGTCTGAAGCACAGCTCTAGCCATGGGGCATGCATGCTGAAACACCTGGCCTACTGGGTAAAGCCCCATAGAGCTAAGACATGAGACGTTTTCTCTTTTTCTACTCTAAGACAAACGGTGACTTCCAGAAGGCCGAACCTGTGCAGTATTTCTCTGTATCCCCTGTAGCACAATACCCTGAGTATAGTTTATTCTCAGCAAATGTTTCCTAGACTCTTAACATCAAAAGATATCTTAAAGACAATCTGGTCCAAACCTCTCATTTTCCAGAAGCTAAAACAGAGGCCCAGAGATGGGGAGCAAATTGCTTAAGATCATACATCTAGCTGTGGTTGTATTCCCTGAATATCTATAGTACTTTAGAGTTTACGAAGTGTTTTCCCCCATACTGTCATTTTTAATCCTAGAAATAGCTTATGGGGTAGGTATAATTATCCCCATTATATAGATGAGAAAAGTGAAGCTCATACAGTTAAAAAAACAAGACCAACCCCCAGCTGCTAACAGACTATCTTCTGAGCCAAGTTCAATACTCTTTTGACCATAGCTAGCCATAATGTCAGGCACTTACTGGGTGTTCAATAAATATTTGTTAAATGAATTAACCTATACTGGAATGATAAGCTAATAGCCTTGCACAAGTGAGCAAATACATGCTTATTGAATGAATGGATAGGTGGTTGTATACTTAATTCCCTTCTGGTACTTAACTCTCTTTTTTTCTGCTGACTTTTTAGAGGTGAAAGGCTGCATTCCTCTGAGTCAAGTGTAGTCAACAAGAGCTTTGCTAAGAGCAGACAGACACGGAGTGTGGATGTGACCCCTATGCCTATTGATTGTGAGCTGTCCAGCTGGTCCTCCTGGACCACGTGTGACCCCTGCCAGAAGAAAAGGGTAAGTGCCCAGACCTGGGGAAGCTCTAAGCTTCCAGGAGCCCTGACCTCAGCAAGGTTGGCTGAGGCATTGCCAACAGGGCCTGGCTCATAGTAGGCCCTCAATAAATGTTGGCTGATTTAATTGAAGAAGCCTTTCCCTCTATGCTTCCAAGTAGCAATCAGATCCTTTCTTTTTTCCTCTAGTGTTTTCCAAGCACATCCATCCTTGCCTACTCTAAGCTTCCTAATTGGGCTCCCTGCCTTGAACCTGTTCTTTCAGTCCATCTTTCATGGTGCAACCGGGGAAAGCTATCACATTGCAAGTCTGAGCTGTCTTTCTCCAGCCTGAAACAATTCAAAGTCTACTCCTGGCCTTAGGATCAAGTCTGGACTCATTCAAGGGTCCCCAGGACCTAGCCTGGCCAACATCTCCATAGAAGACCCCCAGCCCAGCACACGGGACCCTTGCACTTCTCTGACCGCTTCACTCTCTCTGGGCTTTTATTCATGCCACTTTTTCAGGCCTTTCCCACTTCTTTCAGTGGCTAACACATACTCATGATTTGGAACTCTGCCCAAGCCCCTGACTCCTCCTCAGCTCCACTTCCATTTATAAGGCAAGCTTTTAGGAGCTTCGATAGCTCCCTATCATTCCTGTGTCCTAGCATTTATCACACCATGCTGCTTCACTTAGCAGTGAACTCGTGAAGGCTTATTCAGTTCTGTTTCTCCAGTGTGTAGGCCAGTTTCTCGCACATAATAGGTACTTTGTAAACATTTGGTGCTTGATCTCATTCAGTTTTATGAGGTCTCTGTAAGGAAGGGAAGATTGTTGTTATACTTTCTGTTAGAGTGATGGGTAAACAGAGAATCAGAGCCAATAAGTGACTTCTTTGGTTCACTCAGCAGCAACTGCAGGCCTTGAACTCAGGCCACTGCTTCCTTGTCTAGTGTTCTTTTTTATTTTTATTTTTTTTATTATGTTTTTTAGCATATTATGGGGGTACAAATGTTAAGATTACGTATATTGCTCTTGCCCCCCTCCCCCTTCTAGTCAGAGCTTCAAGCATGTCCATTCCCCAGACGGTGCGCATCACACTCATTGTGTATGTATATACCCATCCCCTCCTCCCACCCACCCAACACCCAACACCCAACAAATGTTATTCCTATATGTCACTTAGGTGTTGATCAGTTAATACCAATTTGCTGGTGAATACATGTGGTGCTTGTTTTTCCATTCTGGGGATACTTCACTTAATAGAATGGGTTCCAGCTCTAGCCAGGAAAGTACAAGAGGTCTATATCACCATTGTTTCTTATAGCTGAATTGTACTCCATGATATACATTTACCACATTTTATTAATCCACTCATGTATTGATGGGCACTTCAGTTGTTTCCACAACTTTGCAATTGTGAATTGTGCTGTTATAAACAATGGAGTGCAGGTGTCTTTTTCACAGAGTGCCATTTGATCTTTTGGGTAGATGCCCAGTAGTGGGATTGCTGGATCAAATGGTAGATCCACTTGTATCGCTTTAAGGTATCTCCATATTACTCTCCACAGAGGCTGAACTAGTTTGCAGTCCCACCAGCAGTGTAGGAGTGTTCCTATCTCTCCGCATCCACGCCAACATTTATTGTTTGGGGACTTTTTGATAAAGGCCATTCTTACTGGAGATAAGTGATATCTCATTGCAGTTTTGATTCGCATTTCCCTGATGATTAGAGATGTTGAGCATTTTTTCATATGTTTGTTGGCCATTATTCTGTCTTCTTTTGAAAAGTTTCTGTTCATGTCCTTTCCCACTTTTTGATAGGGTTGTTTGATTTTTCCTTGCTGATTTTCCTCAGTTCTAAATAGATTCTAGTAATCAGCCCTTTATTGGATGTGTAGCTTTCGAAAATTCTCTCCCATTCTGTGGGTTGTCTGTTTGATCTCTTGACAGTTTCTTTGGCTGTGCAGAAGCTTTTTAATTTGATCAGGTCCCATTTATTTATTTTTGTGGATGCTGTGATTGCCTTTGGGGTCTTCTTCATAAATTCTTTACCTAGGCCAATGTCTAGAAGAGTATTTCCAACGTTTTTCTCTAGAATTCTAATAGTTTCACACCTAAGGTTCAAGTCTGTTACCCAGTGTGAGTTGATTTTTGTGAGAGGTGAAAGGTGTGGGCCCTGTTTCAGTCTTCTACATGTGGCTATCCAGTTTTCCCAGCACCATTTATTGAATAAGGATTCTTTTCCCCAGTGTGTGTTTTTGTCTGCTTTGTCAAACATTAGCCTTGTCTAGTGTTCTACTAATGAACACACACAGTCTCTGCAGTATTTGTCCTTCAGCCTCCCTTGCCATAGGAGGGCTGACCCGGGATCCTAGCCCTGAAAACAGCAGATGTGTCAGAGAAAAGATAATGGTTGCTATTTCCCCAGATCCTTGGGAAACCAAACCAGTCATGGGCTGAGACTCTAAAGAGGCTGTGGAAGTAGGCCCAGGACAATTATGCAGTTAATTGGATCAATGGAGACAGCCAAGCAGGATCATTCAGTTCCCAAAGTAGGTTTTATTGCTGAAGTTATCAGCATTGATCCAATTATTTGGATAACTGCTTCATCTGCGCCATAAACCAGGAAGACTCAGCGTGAGTCAGCAGCCGGCCAGAGCACCTCGCTCTGAGTTTGCTGCAGACTCTCCCCCAGCTGGCATCGCCCCTGTCTGCAGGGCCACCAGTGGGGGACCAACCAAACTTCTCAACTCAAACTGGGAGATGTATTTCCTCCATCATTTCCACACTCCTCGTCTGCCTTTGGAGCCTGGGGGTAGTCTTCTCTGCAGGCCTGGTGCCTGTCCTCAAAGGCTCTGCCTTCCAAAAAGAATGACCCTCTGCAAGTACAAAGGAGCATGGGCTATCTGTACTTCTTTTTTCGATTTCCAAAGCCACGAGTACAAATGCCATACAAGTAATAATTCTGCTTATTTATATTTCACTCTGCAAAGCGGCTGCTATCCAAGTTTGCCCTCCTTTTGTTCACCAAAATCTTCACTGCAACTGAAATTTGGAAACCACCCAGATCTGATCAATTCCTTCCTCTGGAGCAGTTTCTCATTGCCTCAGGATGAAATACTAAATCCGCCTTCCTGAGAGGCTGTGTTATCTGCTCATGTCTGCATCTTCCTCTCACTCTGATCACTCTCCCTCTTGCACTCTTCTCTCCAGCCGTGATGAATGCCTCTTCGTTTTCTGGAATATGCCACATCCTCTCTAGATCTCTCAGCTTTGGCTCAATAATTTCCCCTACCTAGGTCGCTCTTCTCTGCTGCCTCACGCCGGTTTTCCACGTCTGCCTGACATTCCTACCGTGCCTTCAAGTTTCAGCCTAGTAGTCACTTCTTCCAGGTGTCTTCCACTGTTTCCTAAGTTTGCACGGGGGATTCTCCCATGAGCACACAGAACACTCTGCGTTTTTCCGGCCATGGCGCCCGTTGCACTGTGCTGTCACTGCCTGGGGCCCACCACCACCGTCTGTGACCTCCTTGAGGGCAGGCTGGATGACATGATTATGAGTAAAAACAAACAATAAGCAGAGGAAAATAACACCTACCTTTTTCAACACTGGGTGGCTAAATCAATAATTTTGGAATAAATGAACAAGAAGGTAGAGATACAGCAATACTGACTGCTAATAATCATTAATAATAAAAAAGAAAATAAGTACAAAAAAAGTGAGTGCTTACCATGTATCAGACAACATGAGATTATATAATTTAAACTTCATAGCTATTCATTTAGATAATTCATTATGCCCATTTTACAGATGAGTAAATTGAGTACATAAGTAAATTACTCAACAAGGGTTAAGTAATTTGCCCAACATCACATGACTACGAAGTATCAAAGTCAGTTGTGGCTCCAAAGCTCATTCTTTTTCAATTATAATATGCTGATGCCTTAAGGAATAAATTAAAAGACTTGAATTATCTCATCGGAGTAATTGAGCTGAAAGAATGTTTATGGTTTTTGTTATTGAACGAGCCACCTGAGTCCATTTACTAATTTTGATTCCAAAGCTTATGGCTTTTCTACATTCGGCAAGTCTTGACTGCGCACTGCAGATGCAGAGATCAAAGGCAAGGTCCCTGCCCTCAGAGCGCTCACAGTGCAATTGGAGAAACAGTTGGGCAGACAGCCAATCGCAGCATAGACCCTTAAGTGTAGGTAATGGGGGAAGCACAAGGGGTAGGGGAGCAGTGATCAGACACTTCAGTGCTCTCGTGGAGCCCAAGTCCTGGCTCAAGATCCATCTGCACAAAGCATCCCTCAGCTCCCCGGGTCCCCGAGGCTCTGCCCTTGTTCACCTTGCTCCTTTCTGCTACAGTACAGACATGCCTACTTGCTCCGGCCCGCTCAGTTTCATGGGGACCCGTGCAACTCCTTTGACAAGGAAGTGGAAGACTGTGTTACCACCAGACCATGCAGAAGTCAAGTGCAATGTGAAGGCTTTGTGTGTCCACAGACAGGTATAAATCGACTTAGGAGTGGGAGGGGAACCTTGCAAATGAGGTGATGACACGTGATGATGGAGGGGTAGGCCATGCCTAGTGCTCAAGGTCATGGTCATGGGACAGGCCTGGAAGCCTCCTTGTCCCCAAATCTCTGACCTCCTTTTTCATGTATTATTTCATGAAAATAACCCTATCACGTAGATGTTGTTATTATCCCCACTTTACAATTGAAGAAATTGAGACTTGGAGAGGTTATTTGCCCAAGAACATACAGCAGGTAAGTGGAAGAGCTTCAGTTAGAAATTTGGGAACTCAATTTGCATTCATTGACATTAAGGACATCAAAAGTGTATGTGCCAGAATCAGAAGTCTTGGGTCAGGTCTTATTTCGACTTTGTGACTAGGAGAAGTCACTTAACCTGTCTGCATTTTTGTTCCCTCAACAGAAAATCAGGAGTAATGTCAATACCTTACAAGTCTGTTATAGTGCATCAAGTGACATCATGGATATGCAAGCTTTTTGTGGATTTTTAGCTCTGCTAGCTCTCCGAGAGGCCTGGGACTGACTGGCAAAACCTAAAACAGTTAAACAGAAGGGTTAGCTTCATTTATTTCTGAGAACTCTTTGGAAAGATAGCCCCTGTCATTTGCATTTCTGCATAACCACATCCACTAAGGCACAATATAGTCAATAAAGATTATTGATTATAAGAAGGAAGGAAAGAAAAGTAGAAGGACAGATGGACAGGTGGACAGAAGGAAGGAAGGAAGGAAGGAAGGAAGGAAGGAAGGAAGGAAGGAAGGAATACACAAATGAAAAATCACTTGCTGCAAAACTAAATAAATACTCATTTTTCAACTCATGCATTTAGAAAATCTAAGCAAACATATGCCTCTCTATTGCTCCAAGTCTGTGGCAAAAAGAAGGGTATTTTGACCCAAATTATCTAGATGGGAGTTGTAACTCTCTACATTTACTGTACCCATGTGGCCTGGGCACTGGGATCTTTCAAGAAATATATTAGGGAATCTTAGTGCAATTTCTAGGGCTTATTACAAATGCAAAAGTCCATCCAATAAATCGGAGAGACTTTTACAGGGTATCCATGGACTCATTACAGTCAGTGTTTTGTGATTCTGGCCAAAGCCATACTGGTTATTGGGGCAGGCTTTAGTTTAAATGCCTTGCAAGAAACATTTGAAAACCAGATTGTTATTTTTCTGATGTTAACACTACAAGAACATTGGTTAAAAGTGATTAGATACATCAAATAAAACAGAATCACCTGTCTTATGGGCTGTATCTCCTAGCAATAAACAAATAAAAAAGGAAGTCAAGTCAGTGGGAAAAAAGTTAATAGGAAGCAAAAGTGATACAAATAATTTTTCACAGTCCAAATGAAGACAGTTGTGTGTTGGTGGGAAGAATTTGTGATCAGACAGTTAAAGTCTCCAATCCCAATGCAGATATTTACCAGCAATGTGCACTTGGCCCTCAAAACACTGACAACATTAGCGATAACACTGACATAGCACTTACTGTGAGTCAGTATTGTTTTACTTATTTAAATTCCCAGCTACCCCATGGGATAAGTACGATGACTTTCCTATTTTACAGATGGGTACATTGAGGCAGGAAGTTCAGGTAACACACGAAAGGTGGCACCACTAGTGACTGCTTGCAGGACCTACCAAACCCACCTCCTCTCTCCAGCCCCAGAGAGAAAGTCGAGACTGCCCTCCTGTCTGGCCACATGGCCCCTGCCTCTCAGGCACTTTGCCTATTCCCACCCTTACAGAATGACTCTCAATAATCCCCTCTAAGTGCTTTCAGGAATACAACACTTTTTTGATAGTGGTGGTGGGGGTACTAGGGAAATATACTGCTCGTGCCATAACCAATCTGCCCTGACACATGGTGACTAATTAAAACAGAGCACTGAAGACCCAGCAAAACATCTGGCACCTAGTAGGTGCCTATACTACGTTAGCTCCTCTCCTGACAGCCGTGTGGCTACGGGTAACATCCTCTCTCCGTCCCAGGGAGGTGTATAAACCGCAGACTTCTTTGCAATGGGGACAATGACTGCGGAGACCAGTCAGACGAGGCGAACTGTAGAAGGATTTATAAAAAGTGTCAGCATGAAATGGACCAATACTGGGCAATTGGCAGTCTGGCCAGTGGGTAAGTTATTGTCTTTCTGTTGTGTAGACGAGAAGGCACAGGATGAAATGGAATTCTGGAGACCAGAGAGAGAGAGAGCCGATGTGAACAGAGTTCCTCTCTTTCCTTTCTGAAAAAAGACTGTAGTGTAAGGGGACGCTTCCGGCTGCTCTCTGAGGACAGTTCCAAGTTGCTCCAGGACTATGTCCCCTGGACAGACCTGGCAGCAGAAGGGCTAGTTCAGGAACGCTGCGCGTGGACACCGCGTGGGCCGCTACGCGAGGGCTGGGGATGAACCTTTACTTTCAAACCTGCGATGTGACCGTGTTAGGTGCTTCCTGAGTGTTTTCTCCTGAATTCTATTGGCAACTTGAAACGTAGGTTTTATCAATTTCTGAATCCCTAGCTCCCAGCCTTGGGCCTGGCTGCGAGGAGAGGAGAGGCTTCTAACAGTTAGTGAAGGAATAGATTCTGGGATGTGAATGCAGTCAGTCTGCGTTTCAAGCTTCTACTGATCTCTGAGTTGGTCTGAGCTCAGAGGAGCAAGGACAGGGGTTGGGGGAGGCCACCCTAGACTTTCTTGCTGCATTCTGCAGCTTCTCAGCCCGCAGGTGGAAGAGCAGGACCCACCCCTCACATGCAGTAAGAGTCAGTTCTGTGTCGCAGCGTGGGGAGGGGAAGGGCGACCCTGACTGGAATCACCTTCTTCCTAAGCAAACATCACATCTCAATCCTTAGCGGCTGTCAGCGGAGAGAGACTCTTCACGTGGGGGCGAGGCTTCTCTCAGGACCACCTCATAAGGCAGTTACTATAATCCTCTCCTCCAGGATAAGGAAACTGAGACCCAGAAAGTTGAGTTCCAGGTGTCGCACAGCTGGAAGGTGGTAGAGCAGACGACGGCCAGCAGCACACCCCGTAGGAGGGACAGGAGGAAGAGTTCACTGGCCACAGGACCTCGGGGAGGCACTTACCTATGGGGGCTTGAGTTTGGTCATCTGTGGAAGGAAGTTAATAATGCCCTCCTTTCGAAGTTCCATCAGGATCGAATAAGCTAATGTGACGGCAATAAACTGAGAGGCAGCTTGCGTGGGGGGAAGAATACAGACTCTGTCCTTGAACCAAACCATCTGACTTTGACCCCCAGTCCCACCAGTTGCTGCGGGCAGGGCGGCCTTGGGCTAGTCAATTACCCTCACTCTCCTCATCTGTAAAATGGGGAAAAATAATAATACCTTCCTCATAAGGATTGGATTCGATGAGCCAACATGTGTACATGGATGAGGATGGTGCTTTTGCAAAGTAAGCACCATGTTGTATTTGTTAAATAAAATAAATAACCGCATTGTATTTGTTAAACAAGGTAAATAAGTATATATTATCATGATGCATGGAAATCTGTCATGGGAAAGAGACCTCAAACAATTCTGGTGAGGAAGAGAACCCAGGCCAGTGTGTGGAAGCTGTTAGGAGACAGAGCTCCTTTCAGTAGAAAAAGGGCTTTCCGTGGGCAGAGATGGGCAAGGAAGGCCTCCCCGGGAGGCAGTGAGGATGGTATCTAAGTGCAGGCTGGACCGCTTCCTCTCTGAAGTGGAGATCATAACACGGCTGCCCAGGGATGCAGGACACTAAACAAGATGCTGCACGGAGCCACCTACTGCTGTGTCTGTCACCACTTAAATCTCAGTAAATAGTAATTATTCTGAACATCTGTCATGATAAGGGTCTTACAGAAATTAAGAAAACCACCACCCTCAAACAGCTCATAGTCTGGTGGGGGTGACAGACACACAAAAAGCAAACCTTGACCACGGACCAGGAAGTGTTTTAAGCACTTAATAAATATTGACATATGTGATCCTCACAACACCTGCCTGAGGCAGTATTTTCATTGTCTGCATTTTGCATAGGATAAGACTGAGGCACACAGTGGTTAACTGGCTTGCCCAAGGTCACCTAGCCAGTAAGTGGCAGAACAGGGATTTGATCTCACTTGTCTGGCTCCAGAATCCATGTTCTTATCTATTCTACTAGCCCACTCTCATAAGGAAACTGTGGTGGTGCAGAATGATAAATTCTTGATATAGCAAGCTTAGGGTGTTGTGAGTGCCTCTCAGCCAGCTAGGGTGGGGCGCTCAGGCATGACAGGCGTTGGTGGCACCTTCTTGCCATATGCGACAATAGAGCTCAATCTTGACAGACAAGTAGGAGATAAAACAGTGAATAACTGGAAGAGCATCCTGGGCTCAGGGAACAGCACTTTCTGTGGAAGGAACAGAGCAGACTGGAGCAACAGCCAGCCTCTCCACACGGCTGGGGACCGGGGCCTGCTGTCATGATCAGGAGTGGCCAGAGATGAAGGCAGAAAAGCTGGTTTGGACCAGATAGCAAAGGCCTTGAATGCCGTGCCAAGGAATTTTTGGTTTCACTCAGTAGGGTTGGCCAAGCAAGGTCACACAACCCTAAACCCTAGCCTCTGCACCATCTCTGTGCCTTCCTTGCAGGATAAATTTGTTCACCAACAGCCTGGAGGGCCCGGTTCTCGATCACAGGTATTACGCTGGTGGATGCTCCCCGCATTACATCCTGAACACGAGGTTTAGGAAGCCATACAATGTGGAAAGCTACACGCCACAGGTAAGTGACAGCCAGGCAGCAGTGGAGGGAGCGCTAGAGGAGGACCCGACTGCTGTGGATCCAAGGCTCAAGGACACACTGCTAGCTGTGCCACCTTGGCTGGCTGCATCCCTTTGTCCCTCTGAGCTTCAGTTTCTTCATACATAAAATGGGCTGTTCCTTCCTCAAGACGCTGGCGTGGATGCCATGGTGCGTGCAGTCACGGCAGTGGTGCGGGAGTAGCAGTAATAGCAACAATCATACCAAATGCTACCTGGAAGAGAGAAGTAAAGCTTAAGATTTGGAGTGACACAGACCTGGTGGCTCTGGCACTTACCATCTATGTACCCCTAAATGCTCTGAGCCTCTGTTTTCCCATCTTTAAATTGGGAGTTATGAGGTCCTACCCTGCAAGGAGAGGATTAGTGAGATAATATGTGTGTTTAGCACAGCACCTGGTTTAGTGGTGAGTCCACAGGGAATGTTAACTCTTGCTGTTGACCCTGTTATCATTGTGACCAGGCCTTTGCCTATTAGAAGCAGGCATTGTTGCAAGCATCCCAGGTTAGGAAATGGAAGCCTCTGTTACGATTAATGTGCAGACATAGAAGCACATGTCACAGAGAGTGGGGTTTCGAACTGACTGCAGGGCACACACTTGGGACCTGATAAGACCACACAGGACCACAGGCCTGGCCCTGCCACCGGCCCCTATTTTACCCAAGGCTAAGTCCCTTTTCCACTCTGGGCCTCAGTTTCCTCATCTGTAAAAATGAGGGGGCTGGACTAGAGGACCTTGATGGTAATTTCCACTCCAAATGAGGCTAGGCTGCTACCTTCCTCCTCCCCCCCCTCTCCCCCCCCATTCCCCGACCCCTCACACGTACTGGCCAAGAGAGAAAAAAAATTAGCCTAGGGACAAACATGCCTCCATCTGGGTGCCAGGGTAATCTTCAAAGCCTCTACTTTCAAGGGCGGGTCTCAGGGCAGCCACTTATGTCCAGGCTGATGCAGATCCCAACCCAGCAGGACGCAGCACAAATAGAATCTCCTTGGTCCACAGCCAGCAATCTTTGAGTCTGTGCCAGGCATCAAGCTGTGCTTTACCTGTGCAGGCTCAGTCCTCACGTCAAGCCTGATGGAGTGACAATTTTGTCTCCATTTTACACATGAAGAAACTGAGGCATAGAGAGGTCAAGTCAGTTGTCTGAAGTCATCCAACCAGTCAAAGACAGTGACCAGTGCATCTCAGTAGCCTTCCTGCAGACCATGCCATGTCACTAGTCACTTCTGCTTCCCCCCACCCACCCACCCCCTGCAGCAGCCAAGGTGCTGTGTCCCCTTCTGGGAATTGCAGGTGTCTGCAAGATGATGGGAGGGGAGATGGAGGTGACTCTGGATTGGCCACTCCAGGGCCACCAAGGCAGTTCCCCCATGCACAGGATGAGGAACACTGATTCTGGGGCAGATGGCTCCCTAAGTTTTCTCCAAGGCACTTGCCTGCCCTTGTCACTTTATTCCCGCCACCGTTGTAGACCAGACCCTCATCAACCATCACCTGCAGGTCTCACACAGCCCCTGCACTGGCTGGTCTCTGACTCTAAATGTGTCCCTTCCAGTCCAACCTCCGTGCTGTCCCAAATCATCTTCCTGAGGCTCAACCTCTTCCTCTGCTGGCTTATCTTTGGGTTAAGCTCAGATTTCAGAGCAAGTAATTCAAAAGCCTCAACATTTTGGTGCCAGCACAACCTCTCACAAAACCTTGCCTCTCCCCTCACTCTTACATCTTCTGATTGACCACACACTCGAACGCTTGCAGTTCCTGGAACACTTCCTGCCCTTCCTAACTCCATGCCTTGGCTTAAGCCGAACCCACAGCCCAGAATGTCCTCTTGCACTTCTGCCAGTTGAAATCCAAATCAAGCACCCACCTCTGGGCTTCAACCCACACTATTGAATAGGTCTGTCTCTCCTACTGAATCAGGAGCTCTGAGGGTGGGAACACAAATTGGCCCCGATTTTTCTGTATCCAGAATATCTAGTCCAGTATCCAGCACATAGTAAGAGTAGGGTGGATTTGAGTCAAATGAAATAAAAGCATTTTCTTTTTTCTTCCTTTAGACCCAAGGCAAATATGAATTTGCACTGGCAGAATATGAATCGTACTCAGATTTTGAGCACAACGTCATAACGAAAGCAACTAGAAAGTCTAGTTTCAGTCTGGGTTTTAAAATACCTGGAATATTTGAACTTGGCATTAAGAGTGAAAGTGACCTAGGCAAACAGTATATTAGCCGAACCAAACGATTCTCTCATACTGTAAGTACCCTTTTGTTGCTTCTAAACTTACATGTTGTCTTAGTCCGTTTTATGTTGCTATAAGAGAATACCACTGACCATTTATAAAGAAAAGAGATTTATGTGGCTCACAGTTCTTGAGGCTGGGAAGTCCAAGATCAAGGGGCCACATCTGGCGAGTGCCTTATTGCTTCATCATAACATGGTGGAAGACATCGCGTGGCAAGGAAGCACATGCTTGAGACAAAGAGAAAAAGGGTGCGAACTTAACACTTTTATCAGGAACTGACTCCTTAGATGATAGCATGCATCCATTCAGGAGGGCAGAACCCTGATGACCTAATCATCCCTTAAAGGTCCTACCTCTCAACACTGTTACAGTGGCAATTACGTTTCAATGTGAGTTTTGGAGGAGACATTCAAACCATAGCATATCCATATTGAAATATCCATTTTGAAATTTCATGCCCACAGACGTGTCTTTATTCCACATTACTGCTAGTCCTAACAACCTGTTATATTTCTGTTGTCTCCAAAATCTTTTCACAAAGAGTAGCTTAGTCCTATACTAACTTATTGTTTGAAGAGGCGGGACAGAGATGGCCTTCTATAACTATATTAATATTTTCTTTCATTTTCTAATAAGCTTTTCCTTTGGTTTTCAAGGAGCTTCAGATGTAGCTTTGCCAGACCAAAACACCTCTGGAGACTTTTCAACCATAGCAATTTGACTCCCTTTTCTAACATTGCATCGCACTTGCTTATGTTTCCTTCTTAGCATATGGCATGCTACATTACGACTGATATAAAGAATTCAGAATAGTGTATCTGCTTACATGTTTACCTCTCCTGCTAGTCTGTGAACATATAGGTATCCTGGACATCCAGCTGAAATTCCTCTCTGGAAAGTCACCCAAGATCTCTTCCCTGACTTCTTGGGGCATTGGGTGGAGTTGACCAAACCATTGCTCTCCTGTTCCTCCTGCTTTCTTTCTGCTTCTATCACCGTCCTTCCTGGATTCCATAGACCCACCAATTCTTTATTTGTGGCTGTCTTCCCTTTGTACTCTACAGCGCCATCCCCACCTCTCCCTCCCCCCATGCTCTCTTCCACTCACCTCCTTTACAGGCACAAGCTAAGAGCCTTCCCCACTGCCTCTAACCTTTCCATTAAGTTCCAGCCCTGCCCTACCCTGTCCACTCTTCCAAGCATTTTCACCTGGATGCCTTGCTGACACTCCAAAGCAACTTCTTCTTCCTAAATGTTCAATCCACATTAGGCATTTTTTTCCATTCTACTTTCCCAGGCTAAGAACTGCAGAATCAGATTTGGCTCTCACCTTTGCTTCATTTCCACATTTGTTGGTCAACAAATCCTCCAGCATTACTCTCCAGTATTTTGTCATTCTAACTCCTACCATGCCTTGATTAGCCCAGACCCTTTCATCTCTTGCTCTGCTGTACTAAATGGTCTCCATCTCCCGACGACTTTCCTTTTCACGTGCCTGTGCTGCCAGAGAAATGTTTCTATAATACTAATCCAATCAGATCATCTGCTCCCTGTTGCCCAGAAGGTAAACGCAAAGCCTGTGATTCGGTGGAAGAGAAGTAATTAGAGTGGGAAGAAACAGGACATGAAGTTGGAGTACTAGGTGACAGGTAGATTTGAGGAACCTTAAGTTCCAGGGTGAGGAAGGTACATTTTATTCTCTAGCCACTAAGTGTTTTCAACATGAGTGTGATGTAAATTAATCAGGAGGAAATATGGGAGAGATCAAGTCTAAAAGTCTACAAGGATTCACAGAGAATAAAAGAAATGCTGAGGGGCTCAGAAAGGTCTCTGCTGCCAAAATATTAACCAGCAGCAAATGGGCAGCAAACATTAATTAGACTGTTATTATCTTTGCTTATCTTTCCTCATCTTCCAGACTATGAACTTCTTGGGTGCAGAAACTGTTTCTTCCATATTTAGACTCAGAATGGTACTTAGTAGGTGCTCAAGAACGAATTGTAGCAATGAAGCAAAGAAACTTACCTTGGTAGGAAGGAAAACAAAAGATGCTATCTTTTCACTCCTTTCTTTCTCCTTCTCTCCCTCCTTCTCTGCCGCCTCCCTGACTCAAATGGGCAGTTATGGGGTGTTAATGTTGTGCTAAGCACTGCCCTAGAGACTGGGGACCTAAATGTTCACAGACTAGCAGGAGAGGTAAACATGTAAGCAGATACACTATTCTGAATTCTTTATATCAGTCGTAATGTAGCATGCCATATGCTAGGAAGGAAACATAAGCAAGTGCGATGCAATGCTAGAAAAGGGAGTGTGCGCGCGTGTTTGGGACACTCAGGAATGCTATCAAATAGGAGGCAATGGCTAAGTAGGGATTTAAAAGATAAGTAGGCACGTGTCAGGCAGAAAAGGTAGAAAGAACATTTCAAGGAGAAGAAACATATGTGCAAAATTACACCATGAAAGAGAATGGCAGGTTTGGAGAACAGAGAAAAGTTGATGAATGCTGATGGATAGCGTGGTTGGTGGAAAATAGTAATGTATGGAGAGAAAAAGTTCAGGCTTGTAGAAGTTGAAGCTGGAGAGGCATTTGGGGGACAAATTGTGATGGTCTTATATTCAAAGTAAGAGGGTTGATTTTCTTCTGGAGGCAACAGCGAGCAATGCAGTGTTTTTTGTTAAGTGCAGAGAAGCATTATCATAATACTGTCAGAGTGTTAGGGCATCGACTCTGATGGGGGCATGGAAGGCAGGCTGGAGAAAGAAGGGAGATTAGGGCCAAGCTTTTATAATAACCCAAGCAAGAAGAGATGCAATATTTGGAAAAATGATAATGAACAGAGCACTTAGTGACTGCTTAGGTAGAAAGGGTAAAGGGGAAGGAAGAGGGTAAGGGGACACTGGGCAGGACTAGAATGGGACGAGAGCAAACCAGGAGACAAAGCGAGGGGCCTGGGCAGTAGGCACCAGCAGAGCTGGCATGACTTTGTAGAGCGGAAGGATTTAGGATTGGGGCAGAGTGCACCTCACTGATGTTTCCCACCTTCTTCTTTTCCTCTGCCTACACCACAGCATAGGAAACTCTCAACTCGGGTTGCAGTAATACCTCCTAGATGCTCATACTTCATCTGGCACTGCCAACTTTCAGTCTATCCCATACATTGGGGATCACCAAACTTTTCCTGCAAAGGACCAGATTGTAAATATTTTAGGATTTGTGGGACTGCAGGGTCTCTTTTGTAACTACTCGACTCTGTCACTGTGGTGAGACAGCAGCTGCAGACAATACATGAACAAATGGATGTGGCTGCATTCCAATAATACTTTATTTACAAAAGCGGGTACCGGGTTTGGTGTGTAGGCTGCAGACTCCCACCCATGATGCCATAACTGGCCATCCAAAGCACCACTTTTACTCTTTCTCGAGTGGCTTTTCTTCCTGGACTCTGCAAGGCATAAGTAAAGTGGGTGCCTTCACAGATTAGCAAAGCCTGTGTCCCATCAGAGTGGCCTCCTGTGCCCCAGCTGCTCCCTGCCTTGCCTGCTTCCGTTACCCTTCACTGTCCTTATTCGCTACAGTCAGGAGGAGTAAGAAGAGCAAGCTCTTCCAAGCTGAAAAGGATGTCGGAATATTTATGAGAATTGAAAGCTTGTCAAAGAGGCTGTCTTCCCTCAAGTATCCTAAAGGAATCATAAGAGTGATGACCCCAGGCCAAGAACATTGGATGGTATTTGTAAAGTTCATCTTCTCGTTCCAGATTCCTAACTTTAAAGGTCTGCTTTTCCCATGTTGGTCTTTCATTTAGAAAAGCACGTTTCTGCACGCGCGCTCTGACCTTGAAGTAGCACATTACAAGCTGAAACCCAGGAGCCTCATGCTCCATTACGAATTCCTTCAGAGAGTCAAGCGGCTGCCCCTGGAGTACAGCTACGGGGAGTACAGAGATCTCTTCCGCGATTTCGGGACCCACTACATCACCGAGGCCGTGCTTGGGGGCATTTACGAATACACGCTCATCATGAACAAAGAGGCCATGGAGAAAGCAGGTACAGTGCCCAAGGGACCCTGGCCTTCCCGGCGGGACACACAGGAACAATGAATTGATCGGGAAAAGCTGATGGGAGAGGAGTCATAAATTGTATTTCTACTTTTCTAGCTCCTTGGCTATACCTTCAGTCTCAGTTGCAGATTCCTCTTCCTCCTGTTTTTAACTTGTTAATGTCAGTCCTCCTCAGCCCTTAAATGCAGATAACTCCTAATCCATATATTCATCCTGGATCTCTTCCCTGCACCTAATAGCTTATATTGGAATGGCTTCTTGATATCTCCATTTGCATGTGAAACAACCATCATGAACTTTAACGTGCCCCAGAGGACTTTTGATTTGCTTTTCCCCAATATATTTCTTCCATAGTCATCCTCATCTCAGAAATGATTCCACCATCCAACCAGTGGCAGAAGCCAAAAACCTAGGAGTCAACCTTGATTATTTTTCTTCCCTTCTAATCTCTTTGTAAGTCCCATCAACTCTATCTCCAAATTATATTTTCTATTTTTATTATTACCACTGTGAGCTCACCCCATGACCAGAGCTCCATATTTGAAATTTAATGTCACTGTGAATTAGGTATCAGTCTTGGAAGAGGCAGGTTCTGATTTGATGGGTTTGGGGTGGGACCCGGGAGTCTGCATTTCTCACAAGCTTTGAGGTGATGCTGTTGCCACTGGCCCATAGACTACACTGAAGTAGCAAGGTCCCATATTACCTGCTTAGTCTCCAAACTAATGTTCAACCCCCATCCTTCCCCTCTATAATCCATTCTCTGTACAGATATCCCAGAACTTGCTAACTGTAGTCAACAACAAGCCTAAGGTGTGAGTCCTGCTTTCCAATCCAGTATTCTTTCCTACAACACGCACTTGTTGTGTTAAGTAAACTTCTCTGGGTCACAGAGACTACAGTGGCAGAGCCAGGGCTTGGTTACAAGTCCAATGCAGTTACAAGAGGATACATGGTATATGGTATAAATTTATGTCAGTGTGGCCTTAGTCTTGCCCAGACCAGGGTGACCTTCCTTCATCACAGTGATTTCAAAAGTGATCCTCATAGTTTCAAATTACATCCTACAAAGGGGCTCTGTAACCAAGTAAGTCAGGAAAACACATAATGGATCCCACTTTTAGAGTTTCATGAATGCACTGCAGTAAAATGACCTCTCCACCTCTTTTGATGCAATTTTTGTCATATGTAATTAACCATGGAAGCTCTTTTTCTTGTAACACCTGCTGCTATCTCATGGAATTCATGTTTTAAGAAATATACTTTCGGAAGAAACCAACCTACAACATTGTTGGACCACGCTGGTGGTCAAAGTTGTTCTTCTCCCCCTGCACTGGCCTCAAAGTACTATAGAAAGGTGCTTACAAGTCATGTCTGAGATTTCAGAAAGACCAGGGGAGCAGGATGCCTCGGGGAGAATTAGGGAGGAACAAGTGGAAAATAGTCCAAACAGGAAGACAAAATAAGGGAAATTGGCTCCTCCTCTTTGCCAGGTGCTATACCAGACATTTTACATGGCTTACCTCAGTTAGCTAATTAAAAGTTGTTTCTACTTTATCAAAGATCAGAGAAGGCTGGGTCAGGGGAGGGTGGGCAGATTGCAGCAACCTCTGTACTTACTGGTTCTATCCCTAGAAGCTTGATAAGGAGTCACATTTTTAGAAAATGACTCTGAGCACTTCCCCTCTTTGGAGGACAGCAACAATCCTCAGAGAGTATTGGGAGGAAGCGAAGGGGGAAGTAGAGTCTGAGCCCTGGCAGTCTATGCCCTGGTGCCAGTAGCTGCCAGTATTTCTGGTCACCAGGCTGGTGACCCACTCATTTGAACCTGAGTCCCTGTGACACCCGGAAAGGGCCAGGCCTCCGGAGTCAATCAGAGGGAAAGGGAGAGTGCCTTACCTCTCAGATCATAAACCTCTTTCCTTGCTTTCTTCAGATTATTCTCTTAGCAACGTCCACGCTTGTGCCAAAAACGATTTTAAAATTGGTGCTGCCATTGAAGAGGTCTACGTCAGGCTGGGGGTGTCGGAGAGCAAGTGCAGGGGTATTCTGAATGAAATCAAAGGTGAGTGGCGGGGGCTCGTGATTTCTGTGCTTATATAATCTTTTCCTCCCTACCGCCTCTGGTCCCAGGCTTTCTTTAAGCTAGACTCGTTATTCCAAGGCATTAATATTTCAATTAAAATAATAATTCTCCCAATAAAAATTTCCCAATCTACTATGCGTTAAGTATGCAAAAATGAATAGAATTGAATTCCCATCCTCATAGTGCTCACATGAGGTAGGCAAACAATTAAAGAGGCGATGGCAAGGCCATATGATGTTCCAGTCTAGAGCATCACGGTAGGCTTCCTAGGGGAGGGAGTATGTGAACTGCAACTTGAGGACTAAAGTATCGGGGTGGGTTTTAGGCAGGAAAAAATATCTAAGCAACGGGGTGCAGCCATGAAAGAGAAATCTCACCCTATGTAAATGAGTTGTCCAAGACAGCAAGGCGAGACGAGTCGGAGCTGGATTCATGCCTGGTCAGGGTGTGCAGGGCGAGGGGTGAGAGGGTGAACTCAGCTTCACCATGCCCCACCACGGAACCAGTTTGATGAGAGAAAAGTTACTTGACCAAGGAGCAGTGGCTGTGCAGATGGGCAGATCTTGTTTAAAATTTAGCTCCATCAGCCAGTAGCTGTGTGGGCCTGGAAAAGTGACTTAACAATTCCAGATATGAGTTTCATCATTTGTGAGGTTAGAGCTAGTGATGCCTGGCTCATAATAAAGTTGTCAGGTAAAAAAAATATATATTAAAACCTATCTACCTATTTACCAATCTATTATCTATCTACCTATTTACCTATCCATCATCTATCTACCTACCTACTTACTTTCCTACCTGTTTACCTATTTACCTATTTGTTAATCTGTTTATCTATCTCTCTATCTAATTAATCTATCATCTCTCTATCTTTATAAACTCATCCAGTGACTGGCACTTTATAGATATGCTCAAGGTAAATGTCCCTTTCTTGTCCTGCCCCCAACTTGTGTTATATGTGGTTGGATGAGCTCCCCTTTTGCCCCAGGTACCATGACTGCCCACTTTTCCACCCGTGTCCCAGGCAAGCTCAGTGAAAATTATGGTAACCAAATTGTCGGTTGGGTTGTAGCAGATTCCAGGGTGTAAAAGCGGATCCTCTGATGACATGCCAGCTCTCCATGTCCATCCCAGACAGAAACAAGAGGAGCACCATGGTGGAGGACTTGGTCGTCCTCGTACGAGGAGGGGCCAGTGAGCACATCACTGCCCTGGCGTACAAGGAGCTGCCGACGGCAGAGCTGATGCAGGAGTGGGGCGACGCGGTGCAGTACAACCCGGCCATCGTCAAGGTTAAGGTATAGGAAGCTTCTCTACCCATCCCTTCCTCTACTCAGAAAATAGCTTCTGAGGGCCTACTATGAGCCAGGGTACGGAATTCAGCAATCAGTACGATGCAGGCCCTCACCCTGAGGCATGTACACTACAGTAGAAAATATATCTGGAATAAGCAGTTTATAACACACTGCTCAGCGCTGCCCGGAGATCCCTGATTCCCTCTCACCTGGGCCCCCAAGTTGCTAAAGGAAATTAATGATCAGCTTCTAATTTTAGCCTTCTTAGATTAACATTCTTTCCATTTCATCAGAGAATCACTCATTCAGTTATTTGTTCATTTAAACATTCATGCATTCAACCAATAAATAGTTACTAAGTTCCTGCTATGTTACAGGAAATAAAGTAGGAGGAAAACAGAGGAAGATGCAAGGATGAGAAAATACAGTCTAGGATGTACAGTAAGATACGCACATGCATAACTATCTCACAGGACAGGATAAGACACCATGACAATTGCTAACATGTCTTAAACACCTACTATATTCATGACCTTCTGCCATGGGCTTTAGAAATGTTATTTCATCTAATCTCCACAACAGTCTGCAAATTAAGTATTCTTATCTCCATATTGTGACTGATAAAAATCAAGGGTCAGAGAGGTTGGATCCATCTGTGGCTGCTCAAGATTCTCTATTAGGTCCAGACAGAGGACTTGGACTTCTTCCCTCCCTTCTAGACTTCCCTGTGGGTTTGGTGAATAGAAAATAATGATCCTAACCACCTGTCACCCAAACAAGAGGCGTTTTATAATGTTAAACTAAAAAGATATTTGTTAGAACAGGATTGTCACACACATCAGCAATGGTAGGTCCTTGCCCGTGGGGACTTCTACGTGGTCCCCATAGCATGTCTTACACCATCCTCTTCTTGCCGGTATCTGTACAGTCATTGATGGGCCAGTGTCCATCCCCCAGAGACTCAACCTTGCAGTCAAGGTGGGAGGTGGAGGTGCTGGAGCTCGGATGAGAGACTCTGCATTCCCCAGCCCTGGCAATTTCCCAGTGTCTTTGTGTGTCAAATGCATAGTTTCTGCAAAACAAGAAAGCTGCCATTCAAACCCTCTCGTCTGCACTTATTCAGCAGTGACACTGACAAGCATGAGAGGGATAAAATCAGCCAAGTTGCAGGCAGTTCCAGAGAAATTTGGGCTTGGCTCATGCCACGGTGACACTGGTCAGCATCACAGATGGTCATGGGAAAGGACAGAGAGTTCAGGGGAAAATAGATCCCTGGTCTTTGCTTTTTTTCTGAGATATCTTACATAAATCTTTTTTTTAAAACTGAGAACCAGCAGAATACCTTGGTACTCAGAGAGGTTGAAGTGCCTGCCTGGGTACTGGCAATGTCAAGTGCCAAGCAGGTGATGTGATGTGGGATGTGCTAGAGAATCAGAGATGTTCTCAGGAAGGCTGTGGCAGAGGCTAGAGTGGTAAAGGTGGTTACATACCTCTGTACCTCCCTGCCCTGAGTTGGAAACATGCACTCTGGGCGTCCCACTCTCACTCGTACTCTTTTCTGGCAAGAGAAAACTGCAGATGGCTTCGCATTATGTGAGAATCATTCTTCTCTGCAAAGCCAACTTACCAGGGAGCTGGAGTGGCGACTGACTTCAGGACAGCAGAGTTCACTAGATGAGCAATTCCTAGATGCATGAGTTTCAGCCAAGGCTTGATTACATAAACCAGTCTCCAAGATCAAGATCTGACAAATGATTGCTATAGAAGCCAGGTGGCAGGGCAAGAGACCACAGAGGAACCCATTCACAATGTCTAGTGGTAAATTTTAGACACAGAGAGGTGGTTCTTTGTTCCAAGAAGACTTAGGAGACAGCAATGGGCATATAAAGAGATTTTTAAACATAAAAGGTTGAAATTACTTTCAAGATGTAGAAAATGAGTAGATGTCTGAAAAATAGAAAAGGAGAAGTAAATTTTAGAATGCATTTACTTTGTGATTATAATGAACTTAAAGAAAAGGAGGACTTTATGAAATAAAAAAAAATAGAAGCTGAGGTGTTTAGACACTAATCAGATGAAAAGGGAAGTGGCTGAATATAGGAAACCAAAAGCACAATGGCAGAATCAAAACCTACGTTGGAAACAATAAAGAACAGAATTGACACTGCAGAAAATTGAGTCAGTGATGTGGAAGGTGCTATAAAAATGTTCCTATAATGCAGAAGCCAAAGACAAAGAGATTAAAACAATGACGAGAAAGAAGTATGATGGACAGAGAGTACAGAAGTAGAAATCCACAACGCAGAGACTTTCTCCCACGAAACGAAAGATTAAACGTGAAGACACATTAATCAAACACATAATAAGAGCCACGTCCCTGAGCTGATAATGCAAAATGAACAGCTCATTGAAAACTAGGCAAAAGTGCTGAAAACAAAACAATACTGAAACACATCCTGGGGAAATGTTTTATTTTTAGTATCAAATATAGCCTATAGGAGTAAAAGTCAAGCCCATCTTCGAATTCTTTGCAACAGGAAATGCTTGAAGATAATGGAGCAACAACTATGAGGCCTTGAAGGAAAAACTTGTGGCCCAGTGAAATGGTCATTTATGGGTAAAGAATTTCAAAGACATTTTGAAATATTAAAGGAGTCGCAAAAAAGGGTTGCCAGATTTAGCAAATGAAAATACAACATGTCCAGTTAAATTT
>VBSM01000529.1:40011169-40038319 GCA_008086735.1 Cheirogaleus medius | reverse complement strand
TTCACTATTTACAACAAGTCACCTTGCAAACCTGCTTCAAGGAGGGCAGGAATTTTAGCCCTACCATGTGCTACAGAAGGAAAAGAAGCTGAAATATTTGGTAAGCCGTGATAAGGAACATCACACCTTTCTAAAAGCAAATTACTTGAAGATTTTCTAAAGGTGAATTTCTCCAGCCAAGAGAAGGTTTAAAGTACAAACACTGTCGTAACATGCACCTGGAAAGACAATGTTGGATTTGGACTGATACATCCCATCCTCAAAAAGAAATTATGAATTTCAAATAAGGAAAACATGACTATAACTAAATGGTAGATAACACACCAAAAAAATAATTTTGCTGCAAATAAGATCCTTTACATGTGAGGAATGATACCATTCCTAAGAAAGAGACATTTCAAAGGAAATGGATACCTCTCAGTTGGCTAATAAATATGCAAAATTTTAAAATTCTGTAGTAATAAAAAATGAAAACTAAAGTAACACTGCATATTATTTTCTACCTATCAAATTGACAATGATTAAAAAATCTATAATACTCAATACCATTGAGAGTGATAAGATGGGCACTTTTGCAAAATAAAATCAGAATATAATTTAATACAACTCTTTGGGAAAAGAATCTAAGCAGAGATATCCAAAACGTTAAAAATGGTTGTTGCCTTTGATCCAAGAACCCCAAATGCAAGAATCTACTAAAGGAATCATTTGAAAAGTTGGTAAAGATATATGTGTAAAGATGTGTCTCATTTTGTTATTTATAATAGCAAAAGGGAAAAGAAAAAAGGCAACATTCTGAAGGCTCAATATCTGGAGAAGAGTTGAATGTGTTGTGGTTTATCCATACAGCAAGAGACTCTGAAGCCATGAAAAATCATTTTATTGAAGTCTATTGAATCATATGGGAAAATGCTCATATTATGATGTTAAGTGACAAAAGTGAGAGATAAAACTGCACATATGCCACCGATTTGGTGTAAATATCTATCTATCCATCCATCTACCTATCCAAAAATATGCACTGAAAGGAGACAGACCACAGTGTTAACAGTTCAAATCCTTTCCCACCACTCGCTGGTCATGTGACTTCCATCAGGGCACTTCACTGTTCTGTGCCGCAGCTTTCTTGTGTGTATGATGAGGACACAGAAGACTACCTAACTCATAAGATTGTTGTGAAGATTAACTTAGATAATGTCTGTGAAGTATTTAGTGTGACACCTAATCAATGCTAGCTACGGTAAAAATTATTGTGATTACTAAGAACACAAAGGTCCACCATAGAGACGTGCATGGTGTTTAATGGACGGTGCCCACCATCTATATGATAAAGAAAATTTTCACAAGGGCAGGTGTGCTAAGGACACAATCATCAATGTGAGTGGTCAGGATTGTGTATTTGGGGGAGAGGAGGGAAAGGAAGAGGAAACGAGGAAAAAAGAGAAGGAGGGAGGAAGATGGGAGAAAAAGAAGACAGGAAAAAGGGAGCAGCAAACCTAAAACAGACAAATGTGCTATATTAAGTTAACAAGGGAACTGTGGAGTCCTGAGAGGTTACTGGAAATTCCAAGGCAAACCTCAGCCTGCGACATGGAGAACCCTGGAATGGAGATTGTAAATGGGAATAATCAAGCCATTTTTATCAATTAATCATCATGAACTAGAAAGAAAAACACAAGCTTCAGATTAGAATCCTGGTCATGCTATTTTATGACATTATGTGACCTTGATCGAGTTATTTCACCTCACCTGTAAATAGGGCTGATAATTTGCTACTTTGTGAGGATCAAGTGGGATCATACTTGTGGACGTCTGCATACCTCCTGGAACACAGCATATGTGGAAGGTTTGTTCCAGTTTGGCTACTGATTTGCTCTGTCTCCTGAAGCAGATGTCAGCGCTGGTGGAGAAATGCATTGGTGGTTAAAGGCAGCCTTGCAAGGGTCCCAGGAGCAACAGCAGGTAGGTGGAGGGGCTCTCCACTGCTGTAAAGCAAGCTGCCCCTTTCCCCGCCTCCCAACTCCCCTCCCCACGTGTGGCCAGCAGGCTGGATGGTTCTGCAAACAGCCTGTGGATCAATTCATTGACCACAGAACGGTGAGACAATGGGACCACCAGGAGCCTTGCTTTGCCCACTGGAGCGAAGGTCAGCGTCAGATGCATTAAGAAATGGAAGCAATTTTCTTCCCACTGGAGGCTTCTATTAGTCATGATTGCCTGCATTTAGACAGACCCTAAACTCTCCAGGGCTGGATTAGGGCTGGATCACCAACAAAATCCGGAGAGGAAGCTGGCCCTGGAGTTGATGCTTGGGCCAAGTTGAACATTTTTAACTACTTCTTTGGACTGTGCCTCTGGAACCTGGCCCTGGAGTGGAAATTTGAGCCAAGAGGAACTGAACCTTTTTAACTACCTCTTTGGACTGTGCCTCTTGTTTTTCTAACCCACAAACATCGCCACATCCACCTGTGACTTCTTCCTCTCAAACACTGCCATGCCCACAGCGTGACCAGCATCTACTGTTTGTTCTTCTGTGTTTCTCATAGCCATCCCCTCTCCTTCATGTCTGCTATCATTGCCTTGTTGAGGACGCCCACCCTCCTCCATCCAGCCACTTTACCCACTCAGCTGGGGCTGCACCCTGAAGACATAGGGCTGAGACATTGTCCTGATCTCCAGCTGCTTACAATCTAATCAGAGAAGAAAACAAGGGACCTCTGCACATAAAAAAACAAACAAACAAAAAGTTAATGATCATAAAGGAGCAGTCAAAAACAGAATTTGTATCCGACAAGCAGTGCAGGCAGTAGTATCTGGAGTGTTTAACGGAGAGAAGGTGTCCTATGGGCTTCGAAGCTCTGGCAAGGCTTCCTGATGGTGGCTCTTGCATGGCAGGAGTGATTTTGATGAGTTTGGAGAAGATAGTGATGGTAGAACTGTACTCCTATAATATTTTCAAAGAGCTGCTGAAAAATCACCTGTGCCTCACCAAAGATAAACGAACTGTCGACTCTCTACCTCCCTCCTGCTTCTTCCTACAAGGTTCTGCTGTTGCCTGTAACCACCATGTTGTAATCACCTGTTGGTGTGTTTGTCTCCCTAGATTCTGAGTTCCTGGAGAAGAGGGATTTTTGTCTTCCTTGTTAGTTATGCTTAATGCCTAGCACTTAGTAGGTATTCAGGATGTGTTTGTTGACCTGAACTTGAATGAGCTAATTTGTGCATGTTGGGTGGGGGAGGCAGAGAGGATGGAGCTCCCATCTACATGCTATAGTGTCCATCCATCCAGTTCCAAATGCACCCGCATGTGGTCTCCCTCCATTGGCGCCCCGCCCATTCCTGAGTCGTTTTGCTTTATGTTTTTGTTTGATGACTGTTTTCTCTCGAAATAAATGCCATTTTTCCCCTTTCCAGGTGGAGCCTCTGTATGAGCTAGTGACAGTGACAGATTTCGCCTTTTCTAGCACAGTGAGGCAGAACATGAAACAGGCCCTGGAGGAGTTCCAGAAGGAAGTCAGCTCCTGCCACTGTGCTCCGTGCCAAGGGAATGGAGTCCCTGTGCTGAAAGGTACCACTTTCAGGCAGCTGGTGTCCCTTGTGGAAGCTGTAATCTGGAGGAGGCTCCAAGGCCAGCTGTTCGCCTGCTTCTGTTTCCCAAGAAGTCAGAATGTAGGCAACTAGGAGGGACTATTCTGGCTGTTAGAATTCCTGCTTTTAGCCCCAAGGTTCACAGTGGGGGACAGGAGCATCAAGCTGAAGACAGTTACAGGCTGAGAGCATGTGGTCTACAATAAGGAATGGGAATAAACTCGGGAAATCTCCACTGGGCAAAGAAGGGGGCCTGGGATGAGCAGGAGAAAGCCTTTGTGCATGTCCTGATTAATGTGTGGTGAGAAGATTTGAAGGTGGCAGCAAGGATGGGCCACTAGAACTCGATTGTTAACTTCAGGGGTCACATCTGGAGTCACTGCAGTGGGCAGGGCAAGCTTGGAGGGCTGAGGTCCAGGGATCGTATGCTCCTATTGTGATAGGCTAGCACGACTCTGAAGAAGAGTCTCAGTCTATCACTCAAAACAGGCAGCAGGAGCAGCGGGTCACAGCAAGTCCAGCCAGGGAGCCGGCTGGAATCAGGGCAGAGTCCATGTGGATGGAGCAAGCTCAACAGAGGGGACACAAGAGAAGGTGTATTCTTGGGCAGAAGGGTTCCCGTTGCCAGGCTGGGATTGAAGGATCTGCCTCTGGATTCTTGGACAGGATGCATATGCTCAAAGCAGACATAAGTGACAGTGTAAGGCCTGCAAGTTCTGCCATCAGCACAAGGACCCCTGTGTGAGGGTCAGCTCCACAGCAAGTGAGATCAGCTCATCAGTTTAAGGTTTTGATTTGGGGTTGCTGAAATCCCCTTTGCCTTGCGTGAAATTTGGACCTAGAAGCTGGGACCCATCTGAGGCTATAAGGTGGAGGTGAGGAGAATATGGAGCCACAGGCTGGGATGCTTGCAGGGCCTGACCTGTGAAAGGCAGTCCTCTAAAGAGATTCTGCGTGATCCAGATGAGAAGGTCCATGACAGATTATAAATTAACACAGGGAATCACTTTCAAAGGGTCAGAACTGGCCGCAGATAAGATGAGACATCTAAGAGTAATGAATTCCCCATCCTAGAAGAGCATCCTAGAAGCCAACCTTTTTGGCTTCAGGGACCACTTTCATTGAAGACAATTTTTCCATGGACTGGAGGGCCAGGCAGGAGCATTAGATTCTCATAAAGAGCGTGCAATCTAGATCCCTTGCATGCACAGTTTACCACAGTAGAGTTCGTGCTCCTATGAGAATCTAATGCCGCTGCTGCTCTGACAGGAGGTGGAGCTCAGGGGGTGATGCAAGTGATGGGGAGTGGCTGTAAATACAGATGAAGCTTTGCTTGCTTGATTGCAACTCATCTCCTGCTGTGCAGCCTGATTCCTAACAGGCCACAGACCAGGGTTTGGGGACCACAGTCCTAGAGGTACCCAAGCAAAAGCTAGACAATTACTTGTGATGAAGCTGAGCGCCAGTGATGCTTGGCCTCTGTGACTGCCAATGTAGCTGCTGACCCTGAAAGCTTATAAGTATAGGTCAAATGTCAGGTAAGGAGTGATTGTCCTCAACAGGTCCATGTAATTCCCTGGGATGGGAACAAATACTCCTTCACAGCAAAGAACCCTCAAGAAAGGAGGAGGTATTCTTGGCACTGAACCTGCTTATTGCAAACTGTTCCACTAAGTATATACTCTGCCGTAACCTGGTGGAAATGCAGGGATGCAGAGGGCTGAGTTCCAGGAGTTCTTTGCTCGACCTGGAGTAGATCACACTCTCTGCCTTGTCTTCTCAGAATCACGCTGTGACTGCATCTGTCCTGTTGGATTCCAAGGCCCAGCCTGTGAGATCACCGGTCGGAGAAGTAAGGAGTCTTTGAGGGTTGGCTGGAAAAGCAAACTCTGGGCAAGTCCAGAGAATAATTCACAAGAACAAGAGCAAGGTGGGGGTGTGGAGTAGAGGGCTGGACACTATGAAACTTGACATCCATTCTGGCTCCTGATCGTATATTTCATTATTTTCATAACTGAGAGTGCTTCATGTTACAGGACTACCAATGCATGGCATTTGCAAGCCATCTCTTTGAATCGTTCTGAGATGCTTACTCTCTTTTTCTATTCCTATCGTGCTCCCATCTAGCCCTCAAGTTCCAGCACAGATGCCTCTCCTCTGTAAAAATTCTTCTAATCCCCCAAGTAGAATTAGTTTCTCCCATGGGGCCTCCCAGCACTTTGAACATATATCTATTGTAGCTCTTTGCATGTTGTGTTTTGGGTTGGTGTGCGTATCTGTCTCCCCTGTGTCTGTGAGTAGGGATCACGTTCCATTTACCTGTGTCTCCATGGCCAGGCACAGTTGTTGCTCAGTGACATATGTCAAATTAACAAATGAAAGACTAGGCTATCACTAAGAGCTCTTCCAGCTCTCAACTCCTTTGGCCAGTTTATTATTTAAGAGTTCCCAGCCTTTCACACTTCTCTCACTTTTATTTTTTTCTGCAACCTTTTGGTGATACTCTTAAAAATTGAAATGGTACATGCAATAAAAACAACCAACGTTTATTGGGCACTTTACTATGTGTTAGGCACCTTGCTGAGTGCTCAGACTTAGCTTGGATTAAATTCCATCTCTATCATCTAATAACTGTGACCTTGAGCAAGATACTTGACTTCTTTATGCCTCAGTTTCCACACTTATAAAACAGAGATGATCCTATTAACTACCTCACAGAGTGCCTTGAGTTTGTAATGAGGACTATAAAGAACTTAGAATGATGCCTGACACATTGTAAAAGCAAGATCAACATTGATTACTTAGGTTTAGAGCATATCATTACTTTGTATTTTACATATATTAAATCTTTTCATCCTTACAATGGCCCCAAGAAGTAGATACTATTGGTATTCCCACTTTGTAAATGAAGAATCTGAGGTTCAATAGGTACCAAACGAACTTGCCCAGTGGTCACACGGTAAGTTAGGAACCCAGGTGCATGTCCAGTGGGACTGACTGCACAGCCTTTGATCATAATACCTGGCTGCACTCTTACCTCCCCAGCAAAATGCTCAAATTTGTCCTCACTCTCTCTTCTCCTGCACCTCAACCAGGCCCCAGACAGTGACGTGCCCCGTGAGTGTGCAATCACACAACCACAGGGTTTCTGCTGGTTGGAGGAGACCTTGAGAACCACCCACTCTAGCTCTCTCATTTTACAAATGGAGAGGCCCAGAGACATTAAGTAATTTACCCATAATTACACTGTGAGTCAGTGGCAAAGCCAGACACGTAATATATCATGATAGAAGTAATTGATCACATGCCAATCTCATCAACCACCAAACACTCCTCAGTTGAAAGCCAGGTATCAGGGAGTAGAGAGCGCCAGTGTTTGTGTCACTTCATCTAAAACACACAATGCTCCTAGTAGATAACATGGCTCCTGTTTTATAGATTGAGAAGAAGTAAATTATCCATTATCCTAGAGCTGGGAAGTGTCTAAGCTGGAAACCATTTATTTCTTAATTTATTCATCCGTTCATCCATTTAACAAATGTTTGCCAATGGCCTCCTATGTGCCAGTTTTGGTGCTGGATGAGCAAATCAGATATCGTCCCTGTCATCATGGAGATTATACTTTAGAAGGGATGGTCCTAGAAATGCATTTAAAGTTTCAGCTGTAACAACTGCCAAAAAATGCTATGAGAATTTATAATATGGGAGATTGATGGAGATTTAGGGGTCAGAGGAAGTTTCCCGAAGGAAATAACACTTCTACCGAGATTTGAAGGGTAAAGAGGATTGACTAGGTGAGTACATGAGGGAAGAGTGTTCTGGTCAAGGGGAACAGCATGTGCAAAGGCCCTGTGTTAGGCAGGAGCCTGGCAAGTACAGTGGCCAGAAATAAGGACACTTCTTTAAAATATAGATATTAGTTTGTAAAATGCACATTGATTGGCAGAGGGAGATTAGAGATTCAGAATCCCAAAGTCTTTTGGCTTACATACCCCACCCCACCCAACTAGGGCACCAGAATATAAGAAGCACTAATTAATGTTGACCTTCTTTCTTATAGATGTTCCTGTTGATGGGAAGTGGAGTTGCTGGTCAAACTGGTCTTCGTGCTCTGGAGGACAGAAAACAAGACAAAGGCAGTGTAACAATCCACCTCCTCAGAACGGGGGCAGCCCCTGCTCAGGCCCTGCTTCAGAAACGCTCAACTGCTAGGGGAGGGAGAGCTTCTAGCGGATGCTGCTGCCATAGGATGCAGCCGTGAGAGCTCTGAGCCCTCCAGAACTCAGGCCAGCTTGCCCCACACCACCTCCCACCTGGGGCTCACCCACGGGCAGGGCAGTGCCATTCAGGCTGCTTAAAATATAGACGTTAGTTTGTAAAATGCACATTGATTTTGATTGTGAGTTAAATAAAAATTGTAGGTTCCTTAAGGGCTTTAGCATCTTTGTAATCCTCATTTTGCTCACTCTACAATTTTATTTCACTCGTATTTACTGCCAACCATGAAAAGTATCGGAAGTTGTTCACATTGTAGCTCTACAATCTATCAGTGACTAGCACATAGTAGCTATCTAATAATGAATCAATGAATGGATATTAAGTTGTTCTTTCCTTGACAAGTACAAGCTCTTGGTCAATAATTACTTGCAGTTAATGTTTATTGGATGATTTCTATGTGTCAGCCCCTGATTGAGTGTATTAATCCATCCCATCCTCATGACAACTTTACAAGGGATGCTTCCATTAGCCCTATTAAACAGCTGGGGGAACTGAGGCTTAGAATAGTTAAGCAACTTGTCCAAAGTTACACAGTTGGAAAGTGGCAGAGCTGGACTGCAAACTCAGACTATAGAGTTTTACATTCTTAACTATGATGCTCTCTTAGCTCTCAGTAAGTGAGTATCTGATTAACAAGGAATTTTTCACAAGATAAAACACAGCAGCAAGTACTATGAGTGTATGTGTGTGTGTTGTTGACTGATCTCTACCCGCACCCTTCTGAGAAGGTTGGATCCTGGTCCCTCAGCTCACTTTGATGCTGAGCATAGGAGGGGTGTACTTGTGCATGTCAGAAGCAGACTTGTGGGGCAGAACGGAATTGTTGTGCTTCATGAAGGAGGGAAATGAGTGGGTGCCCAGGAAAGATTCTGAGCTGAAGATAAGTGCCAGGGAAACTGGTCCCTCAATGAGAGAAAGTTAAAGAAGATAAAGAGGAGAAGGCCATGGTGGCTTGAAGAGAAACCATGTTAAGGAGAAATTCAAGTTGATGACTGTGGGGCAATATAAACCCTCCCCCACCTCCCCTGTGAAATTGCCAGTACATTCTGCTTTGCTCACTCATGCTTTTGTGCAAGTACCATTTTTGGAGGGGGGCTTGATGAGGAGAATAAGAAGACAATTGATCTTTAGGATCAAAAGCTTCAAAACCAAAATATTTTTGTTTTCTAGATTGTCAAGTAAATAACATTAAAGTTTTATTTCTCTTAGTCATTCCATCATATTAAAACATCCCTTAAGATTTTATTTGCTCTTGAACATGCCCTGTCTGATTGAAGTACATCAGGTGAATGTGTTGAAATAAAATTGGTGGAGAAAATAAAGCGCTTGGTTCATCCTATTCATTTTCAACCCAGTTGTTTTCTGCCACATCATCTGCTTCAAGTTCACTGCTGGGTTCAGTGCTGGGGCCTGAGACCTTAACACATGACCCCAAAGCTTTGGTTACTGCCACCCAGGAATCTGGCCCCACCAGCTATCTGGAATTGAAATAGAACAACCATCGGAAGGAGCTGCTGCTTTTTCACTGCTTGGGGTTTCTGCAGCAAATGTGGCGATTCTGCCTGCCTTCCTGCGTCCCTGCGTCCCCTACAACTGAGCTGACAGGTCTGGGCCCTTGTTTGGCTTAATATTATTGCTTTGCAGTCTGCTGTTATTTCAACAGGCTAATCCAATAATGTTTTATCTCTTTCATTATACTGAGGCCGTATAATTTTCTTGAGTTATAATCTATCTTCTTTTAAGATTCCCCAGAGACAGGGCAGAGCGGTTCTGTCTTTGGTTGATGGGAGGCTCCCACGAAGCCGACACCAGCACAATGAAGCGAGCACCGCCAAATTAAATCCTGGATCTCAATCACAGCCACCGCTTCTAATGGGAAATTTGAGTTGATTATGGAGATGACAGCCCAGGTTCACGTTTATTGCATTTAGCAGAAATTGTTTATCCTATTAAATATGGTCTTGAAGGAGAAACAATTGAATTTTGGAGCACCAGTGAATACCCGGGTGACGCCCAGGCGCTGCTAAACTGTGTAATAATTATATTCTTATTTGTGGGCTGAGCTTCCCCTTGTGGCTCTTTCTGCAAACAAATGCATTTAGGAAGAGGCTGAAACATAATGTAAGAATTAAACTAAATAAATGCAAAATGTGCTTTTGGAAAATCTTGGCAATGGTAGCTCGTAGTGGTATACGTAGGAAGGAGCTGTGAGAGCTGGGGGGCAGGGTCCAGGCAGTATAGATTGGCAGAGGTCCTGGAAGCTTGAGCGTAGCACAAGATAACTGGCAGGGGGAGATTTTTGCATCTATGAGCATGAATCTTTGAAATGCTGTTATCTCCTCAATGTGTTTAATGTCAGGGTGGGAGGCTTCCCATGTGACCTGGGACTAATAACTTCTGTGGGAATCATAATTATTATAATTAGTTTAACAATAGTAATAATAATAATAGCTGCCAATTATAGAGTGCTTCCCAGTTTATGAAGTCTTTTAATCTACATTATCTCATTTAATCTTTATCTGAATTTGATGGGGTAGATATTAATACAGTCATCAGATGACAGGTAGAGAAAGCTTCAAATAGAAACTCAATCCTTCTAACTAATGGGCCAACTATAGAAATCAAGGTGTGATGCAGAGGCCAGGAGAAAGATCACCTGCTGGCAGAGAATCCACACAGAGGGAAAATCCATCTCTTTCTTAAAGACTCAGACCTACTTCCAGGAACTTATAAAAATGTCCTCAGGAGAGCATGGGCCTGGTGCAGAAAGCCCTTGGGAGCACCAACCTGGTGTCCCTTAGGACCTTCATGTTCTGTACCTGGTGGAGAAACACCCTGACCATAGCATCTTGCATGGAGCAGCCCCACCCTTTGCCCTCCTGCTGAAGCTAATTCCTCATCATCCTCCAGGTCTCAGCCTGTTTGTTTTTTCAGACAGCCTCCTCTGATCCCATTAGGCTCAGACAGAGGTCTATTCTCTCTGTTCCCGTTTCAATCCGTGTTTCCCCCATTATAGCACTCGTTGCACTGTGCAGTGTTCACGAAGTCTGAAAACATAGACAATATTTTGTTTTACAGATTGAAGATGTCCTTTATGACATCATGTCTATTCACCAAGGTTTCCAGACTTTGCAGACATTGTATTATAATCTACTTGTTAATTATTTCTTGTTCCTTCTTAAATATAGTGTCCATGAAGACAGGAACAGTGTCTGTCTCCTGCACGAATATATCCCAAGTACCAAGGACAGTGCCTGGCACAAGTAGGCCATCAATAAATAACTGTTGCATGAATTAATGAACTAATGAGAAGGGACAAGTGGGGGTGAAGGAAGAGCCTTCCCATGCTGGTGAGAAACGTTAGTGAGTTGGTGGCACATGATAGTGGCATCATGAGAAGAGGCACAGTGACTTCAAAGGGAGGGGACCCTACACATCAGTGAAAGGGAGGCACCTTCAGCTGGCTTTGTGGGCAGCATTGCAGAAGAAAAATGAAATGAAAGAGGATGTTGGGAGGGTCAGATAGACTTGTTTGGGGGTGGTACTGGTGACACCCCCTGATAAGAACCAGGAATCTACAGGGAAACTTTACAAAGGAGGGGAGCAGTAAACTCTGCAATTATTGAGGGGAATAAACCTGAGAAGTACATTTACAAGTGGATGAGAAAAACCAAGGCTCAAGAGGTTTTAAGAGGCCAGTATGTGGCAGAGGTAGGAAAGAGCAACTTAAAGAAAAAAATGATCTTCCAACATTCTGCATCAACCTCAGTTTTTTCATCTCTAGATTAGTTTTAAACCTGGAATGCCCTTCTAAAACCTGGCAGCCGCACATTGCAATAGTACATGTTAGGTCTTTGAGATTTCCGATTCATTGGATATTGTCATGAAATCAGATTTTTCTATATTGTGTTTTCCTCTTTGAGTTATCTTTCTTAAATGTTAGGCCAGATTCCAATACCAAGGTGTCCAGAAACTCAGGGATCTGTTTACGGAGATACTGGGGGAAATGTCATGACCTCTTAGGCAAATCTGGGAAGACAGCAGAGAGAGAATCCAAACAGCCTAGTGCTTAGAAGCCAGACTGCTGGCATTGGAAGACTGGCTCTGTGACTTCCTACTCTGTGGCCTTATGCAAGCTATGTGCTGGTCTGTGTCTCCATTTCTTCGTCTGGAAGATGGGGATGATGGCAGGATCGGCCTCCTGGGGCTTTGTGAGCACTATGTGAATTACTGCACGTAGGAGAGCACCCTGCACCCAGTAAGCTCTCCATAATTAGTCGTGCCGCCACCATCACTGTTTCCAGGGATTTCCAAAACATCAACCACCACCTCTGGTTGCTTTTTTAAAGTCATTTAAAACTCCTTTAAAGACATTTTGGTACAAAACCCACTGTAACATACAAGAACAAAAAGACATAAAATAGCTTAGTTCCTAAGAGATGTCTTAATAAAGGACATGGAGGGCTTTTATATCCCAAGCTCTGGGTTATTAAGGGAAAATGTATCAGCATAATAACTAATATTTGCAGAGGGCATTACCGGTTACAAAGAACTTTCACATACCTAATCCAGCTTAATCCTCTCAGTGCCTGCAAGAGGAAGGATTTATTATCTGCTTTTGACAGGTGATGAGACAGAGCCTCGGAGAGCCTGAGTGATTTGCCCAAGACCACACAGCTCAAAAGTGGCAGAGCTCAGCCCAAAGGCTGTTGGTGCCCGCTGCAGCAGAAGCAGGTCTGGCTTCATCCATAGAGCAAATGCCCACCTGCTTGCTTACATAGAAGAGGCGGAGAGAGGTACTTGATCCAATATCCCTGCAACAGAGAAGCTGAGTGGGTTTGGAGAGCTCTGCAGAAGACACACAGAGGTATAAGACCCAATGCCATCACTTCCTAGCTGTGTGACTTTCATCAAGTCACTTACCCTCTCTGTGCCTCAGTACCCTTATCAGAAAATGAAGCCATTAATCCCCAGGGCACAAATGTAAGCATTAAATGACAAGACATATATAAAGGGACTACCGTCACCCCAAAGGGCCTGGCACATGGTGAATGCCCAACTGCCTTCCTGTTCTTGGGTGCTGAAAAAAACAACCCTTCCCAATTTTTGCCCCTTTGCACCCTGCCTAGCATCTGTTTCTTTGAGCAAGTAGATGCATTTTACAAAAAGAAAAAAGAGAACAAATAGCAATTGCATTTGCAGTGAGAATTCTCAGAGGATTAGCAAAGGGAGTCAAGTAGCTGCTCTGACATTCACCTCCGTGCAGGGGGCCGCGCTGGAGCCCGGGCACCCCTGTTATCACTATTGGCTGCATCCACCAGTTATCTCGAGTCTACACCTTGCAACCCCAGGTGTTCCTTCATCCATCATAGGCCATTGTCTGGTACCCATGCCACCTTCCCTCACCACCTCCTGCCAGATGACTCCTTGTTAATAAGCCAGTTTGTTCACATCCTGAAAACTATCTGATTCTGGCCCCTTTTATCCCAAACACCATCCATCCATCAACTGCTTGCTCCACTGGCTTGGTCAGGAAAATGGGAATGGGGAGGGAGACAAGTACCAGATAAAACTTCTTAGCTGCTATCTCTAAAGAAATAGAACGGATAAATAGATCCGTCAGACATGTATCATGCCACTGGACAGCACAGTCCATTTGTTAAAAACAGGTTAGGATGGGAGGATTTATCTCACATTTTAAGCTGTTAATATAGAAGGGAAACATATTTTCCTTTATCTCTCCCAGGGGAAGAGGGGAACTCCTAAGGCCACGAATGAGGAATTTTTAACTCGATTTGATGGACTTTCCTTCACTAAGGTGGAAAAGACGGGATCTCTCTTGAATTTGTGCAGCCCCCAGAAATGGCATGGGCTCGGCTGTCCTTTGACACACCAGGAAGGGTGCAGGACTCAGGAGTCCCATGAAAATGTCTTTCATTGGGTTTTCTCTCACAAGTTCCTGCACACTAGATACAAAGGCCATTCTAGAGCTGAGAACAGCATCCGACAAACTTCCACTGGAAAGCTCCTGTGTGCCAAGCACTATGCTGGCTGCTGGGGCTTTGATGGCAGTGGGAGTCCCCACCTGCCCTGCAAGAAGTCACTGGGTGGGGGAGACAGACAAGCAGGTTACAGTGATAGAGCGTGCAACGTGCTGGGACACAGAGCCGTATGAGGGTGTAGCACCTGATAAAGTTCAGGGAAATGGGAGAGGGGTCAGGGTTGGCTTTTCTAACCTGTTGCCCTGAAGCTTACTGGTGAGGGGCTAGCAAAAGAGGGGAGCTGAGGAGTAAGGTGGGGTGTGGCTTCCAGGAGTGGTATATGCAAAATCCTGGAGCAGCCAAAAGGCCTGACCTATTTGGGGACCTAAATTGGAAATGGTTCTTCAAGTCAACAAATATTTATTGAACTCCCATTAAGGCCAAATACTATTTTTGGTCATGGGGCTCTAACCATGAAAAGGCTTGAGTATTATCAGGGGAGGCACACTGTCTCAGTCAGTTTGGACTGCTAGAGCAGAATACCACTGACCGAGTGGCTTAAACAGCAAACATTTATTTCTCCCAGTCCTGGAGGCTGGCAAGTCCAAGATCAAGGTGCTGGCGGATCTGGTGTCTGGTGAGGTCATTCTTCCTGGTTTGCAGACAGCCGTCTTCTCATTGTGTCCCCATGTGGCAGATTGCAGAGAGAAAAAGCAAACTTTCTCACATCTCTTCTTATAAGGGCACTAATCCCATCATGTGGGCTACATGCTCGTGACCTCATTAACTCCCAAAGGCCCCACCTCCTAATACCATCTCAGTAGGGGTTAAAATTTTAACCTATGAATTTTGGGGCGACACAAACATATATTTCATAAAGCACACCAAGAAAAAAACCCCAATAAACAAATTTATAATCTCAAGTAGTGATAAGTGCTATAGGAGAAAAATAACTGTAGGTAATGGGAAGCCTCTTTACATAGGGGGGACAGAGGAGGACTTTGGAGAGGTAATATTTGAGCAGAGACGTGAATGAAATGAGGACGTGCTCCTAGGATGAGCTCATTGAGGGGGTGAGCGTTTTACGCAGAGGAGACAGTACGTGCAAATGTCCTGTGGCAGGGAAGGGCCTGGCATGTGTGAGGAACAGCAAAACGACCTGCATGGCTGGAGCAGAATGACTGAGGGGAGAGCTGAAGGGCAGGAAATGATGTCAGGGAGGGAGCTGAGGGCTGGTCATACAGGGCTTTGTCCCTCATGTCAGGCATAATAGATTTCTAGTGCAATTGGCTCATAGATTCTGAAAAGAAAGGTAAAGGTGGTATGACACATTAGCCTCAGTGAGGCACCTTTTGAATCCAGAAATCCTTGGCCTTTATAAAAATAACTGGGGGAATGTTATGTAAGAGCACCAAGGTAAGAGGGGGATGGGCTGGGGAGGGGCTGTCTGGGAACTTCCTCAGATCAAGCCCTGGTTGCCCTCAGGCCCAGCGACCAAGCCAGAGGTCCAGACTCAGCCTGACAAGGACCAGCACCACTGCCCACTTGCTGAGCAGAAACTGCCCCCCAAACCATCTCGTGGTTTTCCAGCTCTGTGACTTTGCACGAGCCATTTCCCCTGCAAGATCGCTCCTCTCCTTCCACTTGCTTCGCATTTCTAAATCTCACTGGTTTCACCGCTGGCCGTCCCCCCACGCTGTCTTCCCTGCTCCCTCAGCTGGACTGTCTCCTCCAACCCCTGGGCTTCCGGCTGGTCTGGGACCCACCGCCATTGTTCACAGACCTCCTCTAGCCGACCATGTGTTCTTCCAGGCCAGTCCCGCGTCTGATTCATTTCTGAACCTCCAGCACCCAGCACGGGGCCTCGAGCAAGAGATCTCCAAAGAGTATTTTGCCCCTTTCTGAAGTGAAGGGGTAGCATTGTAGCTTCTCTTAATGGAAGAGAAGGGCCTTTCCGCTAACCTGTATCATATCCCTTCCTCTCGAGGCGCTCAGGGGCTTGGCTTTGCTATCCCTCATTTCTGCAACACGGCTTCTGAAGCCGACCCTTTCTCTCTGTCCATTTTCTGCACCCTAAAGGCATACAGTTCAGAAGAGATTCATTGAGTGCTGAACTCTTTAGATCTTTCTTCCTCTCAAAGAAGAAAAAAAAGAAAGAAAAAAGCCTCTCCTTATTGCTTTTCATTCTGTCATTAATTTACTTTTCAAAAGACACGTTGTCAAGCCGAAGATTATATCTTTAAACCATGTATTTACACCCACTACCTATAAAACCTGAGATTATAGATCTTCTTAAAGGACCTAAGGGAGAATGCGCTGGATGAGTTTTACGCTTTGTGCTTTGTAGGAGCCAGTCATTCGTGCAGAGGGAAAGCTGCTGGTGTGTAAGCGGTTGCTACTCTGGAAACTGCTGCTGTATTTTAATTTCTAAAACTTCTGGGGCTGTAGTCTCCTCCAGGAGCAGGGCAGATGCAGGGCTGGGTTCTCTGGCTCAGATGACAGGGAGGTGGCTTTGTCCAGGCTGGTGGTTTTGGCTCACAGATTATCCAGGCAATTGCTTAATCCCCAAATTGTCATTTTGTGCCCAGAACGCTGCACTTACCTCCTACTGAGCCTCCTTGCCTCTGGTTTCTTCCACTCCCCTGTGCCCCGCAAACTAGCCTATAAATCCCTCCACTGGCAGACAGGAGTGAAAGGTGGGTGTGGCGGGTGGAAGTGTGCACTTGATGTGACGCATTCAAACCCTGGCCTGCTCTGTGACCCAGGAGGGTCTCGAGACCCAGTTTCCTTAGCTGCGAAATAGGATTGCTAAAACAAACCTTAAGAAGTCTTGGATAAGACTAGATAAAATAACACACACCCCATTCTCCATGAACATGTAATGACTTCCCCACTCTCGAGGGTTCTCAACCACAGCTACACCTGGAATCACCTGGGGAGCTTTTAAACCTGCAGATGTCTGGCTCCCACTGCACCCAGCCCCCGTGATTCAGATTTCATTGGTTTGGGTGCAGCCTCTGGACAGCAGGGCTTTCAAAACCCCCCAGGTGATTCTAATGTGTAACCAAGGTCGAGTGTTACTGTTTCTAGGTCAAATCAAACGTCCTCTGCAAAGTGCCCACTTGGCCTGGCCAGTCTGGCCTCTAGTCACTTTCTAGCACACAACGACCAATCCCCAGTAAATAATGAATATAAATTAATTTAAAAAGTACAAAGTAAATTAATGACAGGATGAAAATTAGTCTTTTTTATTCTTTAAAATAGATCTGAAGAGTTCAGAAATAAACTTCTAAGCCATATGTTTTATTAATTAATTATAGTAGTAATAATAAGGGTAATCGGGTGATGCTAATAATTAACTGTGGCAGGCATTATGTGAAGTGCTTCATAAACCTTACTTTATTTACATTCACTATCTTCCTTACTCCCTATTTCCATCGCACACTGACCTATACACATCCCCAATATTCTTGCTTGCCTTCAAACTTTGTCTCATGATGGATTTCTGTCTTAAAGGTCTCCTTCCTGTTTGTCTAGTTGAAAAACCCTTTGAGGCCCAAGTCAAGCCCCATGCCAGCCATATACACACCTGTGGAAAGGCAAATCTCTCTCCCACCTGGCCTCCTTCAGCACTTATTTTGCATGCCACATATTTTGGCATTAATTCAGCAATAAATTTCCTGTGGCCCTAAAAACCTCCTCTAATTGTTTCATGTGTGTATAAGTCTTATTATTACCCTGACAAGATTGAGGACTCTGGAAGGATTTGCAGCACCTATGTATATATGTCAGTCACCAGACATTTCTTGATTACCTACTATACATTGGGAGTGCAGACTTGGCCTTCAAGGAGCTCACAACCTAATAGGGGAAACTGATAAACAGAAACAAACAGAAAATTCAGTTCTATAGAACAAGTTCTTTATTTGGGACTTGTGTGCTGTGGGATACAGATGCTGGCTGGTGTGATTGGCTCTCCTGGGGATGGGTCAGAGGGGAAGGTGGATTGATCATCGCTGTTTGGCTTCTTCAAATCCACTCTCTGCTCCGGGAGACTGACCAATATGAACTTCATCTATGAACTCACTCTTGAATTCATTCACTTAATCAGCAGATGCTTACTGGGTCCTTGCTATATTTAAGGCACAACCTTGGAGCCTCTGCGGATACAGTGCTGAACAGAACAAACCTGACTGCTACTCTCAAGATTAACATCTCTTGGGAAAAGACAGATCTTAAATAGTCAGACGAGATATGGGACTGAATATATATGCCACGGTCTGAATACTGTGTCCCTCCAAAATTCATATGTTGAAATCCTAACCCCAAGGTGATGGTATTGGAAGGTACAGAATTAGGGAGGTGATTGGGTCATAGGGTGGAGCCCTCATGAATGGGATGAGTGCCCTTCTATAAGAAACACCAGAGACTCCCTGGCCCCTCCTGCCATGTGAGGACACAGCAGAAAGACAGTCCTAAATAAACCGAGAAGCAAGCCCTCACCAGATACTGGATCTGCTGTAGCCACCTTGATCTTGGACTTTTCAGCATCCAGGACTGTATGAAATAGATTTTTCGTTGTTGATAGGCCACCCAGTTTATGGTATTTTTGTTATGGCATCCCAAATGGAGTAAGACAGAAAACTGATACTGAGAAGTGTGGGTGCTGCTGTCACAAATCCCTGAAATGTGGAGGCAGCTTTGGAACTCAGCGGAGGCTGGAAGAGTGTTGAGGTTCATGCTAGCAAAAGCAGACAAAGCTGTGAATGGAGCATTAAGGACAATTCTGGTGTGAGGGCTCAGAGGAGAGGAGGGAGCTGTAGAGAAAGCCTCAGTTATCTCAGAGAATCCTTAAGTAATCCTGAACTGACTGTTGGTGGAAATATGGACAGTGAAGCCCATTCTGATGAGGCCTTGGGCAGAAATGAGGAACATGGACAATGGAGGAAAAGCCATCCTTGTAATAAACTGGCAAAGAACTTGACTGAATTGTGTGCGTGTCCTGGTGTTTTGTGGAAGGTAGAATCTACAAGCAATGAAATTGGACATTTGACTCAGGAAATAGCTAAGCAAAGTCTTGAAGGAGTGGCCTGGCTTATCTTGACTGTTCATAGCAAAATGTGAGAAGAGAGGAATGAGTTAAAGACAGAATGGTAAATCAAAAGGGAAGCAGAACTTAAAGGTTTGGAAAATTCTCAGCTTATCCCTTTTACAAAGAATGAGAAAGCATATCTGGGAGAGAACATGATGTGGCCAAGCAACCATCTGATGAGGAGACTAGTTAGCCATCTCTACAGAATCCAGGACCCACCGTGCAAGACAATGGAAAAATCCAGAAATCATCAGGGCTGCTGTCCCCATCTCAGGCCCACCAGCCGGCCAGAAGTGCAAGGGTCTAGGGGTCAGAGCAGTTTCAGATGCAAAGGAGGGACTGCCAGTGCCTGCAGGCCTTACTCAGCTGAGCCCTGTTTCCCACACTGGCTGAGCAAATCAGCTGCCCCAGGTGCAGCTGGCTGCGCCCTGCAAAGCGGTGGGGGCGTGGCTGCCTCCACCTGGATTTCAAAGGCTTCCTGGAGAGCCGCAGAGCCCAGGCAGAGAACCACCATAGGTGTATGGCCACTGCAGTGTCTCCATTGGAGTGATGCCCAGTGGAGCTGTGGGGATGTGGTAAGCCCCCCCATTGTACTCCCCTACAACCCTACACAGGTAGGCCACCATTGTGAAATTCCAGCCCAGGAGAACTGCATCGTGGGCTGCACCCAGCAAAGTCAAGAGAAAGGTGCTGCCCAGAACTTTGAGGGCCGGACCCTTGCCTAGCAAAGCTGAGGGGACAGGATCCCCTCCCCACTGTTTCCAGAAGGAGAGACCTCCATCCACCTGGAGCATCAAATTGAAGAAGAGTATTCTCCAGCCTTTGGGATTTGGACTTGCTCATAACCTGACACCTTTCCAATTTCTCCGTTTTGGAATGGGAATGCCTACCCCATCATTTTGGAAGCATATAACATGTTTGATTTGTCAACGGAAAAGAACTCAAACTCTGTAAAATAATTTAAAGAAGTTTATTCTGAGCTGAGTGTGTGTGACCATAGACCGGAGAGCCACGCCCAAGAAGACTTGAACAAATGGACTTGCTGTGGTTAGGCTACAGTTTGGTTTCATACATTTCAGGGAGACAGAAGTTACATGTAAAGTCATAAATCAATATATGGAAGGTGTACATTGGTTTGGCCTGAAAAGTCAGGACATCTCTACAAAGGGCATTACAGCTCACAGGTTACAGGTGAGTTTAAAGTTTCTTTGATTTATAATTGATTAAAGAAACGAAGCTTTCTTTAAAAGCTGGGAATGTTTTATGTTAAGGAAGTCTGTTAATCAGAGATAAGCCACCAGACTAGATTGAAATGATCTGTTAAGTAAATTGAGGACCTGCAGGTGTGGTTTAAGCTTTTTCTTATATAGCCTTAGGCCTGTTCATGAGTTACAAAGGGTATCTCCAAGAAGGGAAGGGGACATGAGGAGGCATGTCTGGCTCCCTTCTCATGGCCAGCAACTCAGCTTTAGGATATTTCTGGGGTCCCCTGAGCCAAGAGGGGTCCATCCAGTCAGCTGGGGGGGTTATGATTTTATTTTAGTTCACAGATTTCATAGTTTTACAGCTGGAGAGTAATTTGTCTCAGAATGAGTCATACCTCATCCATATCTGTTTAGATGATATTTAGATGAGACTTTGGACTTTAGGCTTTTGAGTTGATGCTGGAATGAGTTAAGACTTTTGGGGCTACTGAGATGGAACAAATGTATAGTTGACCCTTGAACAACACAGGTGTGAACCGCATAGGCCCACTGACACACCACCCTCCTCTGCCTCCTCCTCAGCCTACTCAACGTGAAGGCAACAAGGATGAAGACCCTTATGAGGATGCACGTCACTTACTGAGTAGAAAGTATATTTTCTCTATCTTGTGATTTTCTTAATAACATTTTCGTTTCTCTTGTATATTATAAGAATACAGTACGTAATACATAAAACATGCAAAATATGTGTTTATTGACTGTTTATGTTATCCAGTTAGGCTTCCAGTAAACAGTAGTCTCTCACTAGTTAAGTTTTGGGAGAGTCAAAAGTCATATGTAGATTTTTGGCTGTGCAGGGGGTCAGTGCTGCTAACCTCTAAGTTGTTCAAGGGTCAACTGTATTTTGAATATGAGAAGGATGTAAATTTTGGTGGGGGGCCAAGGCCAGGTGCACAATGCTATTGCCTGAATGTTTGTGTCCACTCAAAACTTAAATGCTGAAATCCTAACCCCAAGATGATAGTGTTAGAAGGTGGGGCCTTTGGGAGGTGATTAGATCATGAGGGCAGAGCCTCCCAGAGTTTCCCTTGCCCTTTCTGCCATGTGAGGACACAGGGAAAAAGTCCTATATAAACCAAGAAGTGGGCCCTCACCAGACACTGAATCCTCCTGGATATTGGACTTCCCAGCCTCCAGAACTGTAAGAAATAAATTTCTGTTGTTTGTAAGCCACCCAGTTTGTGATATTTTGTTATAACAACCTGAGCAGACTAAGACAATATAATTGCTAGTTGTGAAAATTGAAATGAAGGAAAAGAGTAGGATGCCATGAAAAAATAATTGGGAGAAATGTGATATTTGTCGTAAAAGCTTAAGCAAACTAGAGGGATTAATTGAATTTGAAAAAGAGTCCAAATGAAGGAAATTTGAAGGAAAAAAGTCAAATTTTAATATTTTTCTCCTTATTTCAGGGTGTCTGCTTATCTTACCAATTAATAATGGTTCTAGAAATGAACAAATATTATCATCAAAGAACTAGAGAATTATCATCATATTTTGTTTTATTGAGCACTGATTATGTCAAGAGTGTCTGTCTGCCTTGTCCCTCTACCATCCTGTGAGTTCTCCTAAGCTATGGATTCAGTTTTCTTGGGTTTTGGCTTGTTTGTTTTGGCTGTGAGCAGGACTGAGCCTCTAGTTAGTACTCAACATCCAGTTCTTGAATAAACAACTGAGTTTTGCAGATAGTGGAACAGCTGGCTGTTGGTGGGACAACCTAGTCTTAGGCCTGCAAACTGGCAGGACAAAGGAAAAAGTCGATGCTGTTTTGCACCTTCTCTCAGCTGAAACAAATCCTTATCCGATAGCCAGCGCAGGTGGCCACAGGGCAGCACCTGTTCCAGCCTGTGCCCAGAGGCCCTCAGCAAGCCTGGGTCTGCACGTTCCGCCCCGAGCAGGAGGCCCCTCCGTTCTGGGGTGCGGGGTTGTCGCACTCTCTCCTCCTTTCCTGGGTGCCTGCTCTGCACGCAGACCAGGGGCTCCAGCAGCTCCAGCTCCCATCCGATTTGGCTCCTGCAGAGAAAATTTCCCAGGGGAGAAGGAGGTTAGCCTACAGTGAGGAGGGAGGGCCACCCCATCACCAGAGAATGGTCTGCAATCCCTCCCTGGGGAAATGCCTTGGGGTAGCCAACCAAGACCTCTGTGCTCACTGCCTCACACTTAATTTGAAACTCTGGATGGAGTGAGAAGGGGCCACTGGGAGCCCATCTCGTGAAATTGGAACCCGAGGTTCCATGGAAGATGGATAGCAGAGGCAGGGGCGTGCTCCTCGGGAGAATGACACGGAGTCACTGGAAGGGGTGAGGAGCAGGGAGCATAGCCCACCTGGGGATTTAGAGAAACGGCTCCCCCAGACACCCCTCTGGGGAGGGTTGCTGGGTTTTTGTGTGAGAATGTGCAAATCAGACGTCTGAGAGACTCTGACAAGGGAGTCGTAGTCGCAGAACCACGATGGTGACAGATTCTCTGCACAGAGCATCTGCACACATGCACTGACCGTGGAATGTCTGGAAATCCAGCCCAGAGAATCCCCCCAGCCTGGGGCTGCTGCTGCCTACCCGCTCTGTGCATTTAGACAATCCCCTCTCTCAGCCTGAGCTTTCCTCTCTGCAATATGAGAAGAATGGACTAATCCAATGGGTTTTTAAATCATTACTTTTTATCACTATTTTTTTCCCAAATGAAATCTTACATGGACCCCAACATCTAAGTCAGATGAAAACAGAGCTGTTCTGTTTGAAGCTGGGGTGTCTGTCGGGCTCGCCCTCCTCACTGGGGTGGCCCCTTACACCCCAAGGCTCTGCAGATCACACTGTGAATATCATTGGATTAGGTTATCTCCAAGTCCCTTCCAGCTCTGTAATTATACTCCCTGATGGGGCAGCCGCAGCAGGGCTCTCTGTCTCTTTCTCCCACTTTGTGACTCAGTCCCCACAGGCAAAAGTTTGCTGGGAAAATTCCTAGGGCCTCTCATGGGTCTCCATGGAGACTGGCTAAATCCCCAGCCTCAGATTTGTTTGCCAGCCCAACCTCTGTGGGGGTGAAAGTTCAGTGTGAAGGCTGCAGGGCCACCTGATGTCCACATCCTGCTGGAAACCAGGTTAATGGAGTCCCATGAACTGCTGTAACTGACTGTCCATAAGGGCCTGAATGCAGGAAGAATGGGACTCGAGAGCTTCCCTCTGTCTCCTCCCCTCCCCCAGGTCATTCTCATCATGTCCCCTCCTTCTCCAATGACTGCATGGCTACCGCCAACCGAGCCTGGCGCTGGACCACTGAAGAGTCACATCTAGGTAGCACATACTCTATGCTGTGTGGACAAGGATGCAAGCAAGTCCCTGGTTCAGGGGGCCCTTGGAATGTGCTGTAATTAAATTACCCGGGCAAGGCTCGCATCTCTAAGCCAGGCCAAGCTGATAACTGTGAACTGGCACATACTCCCCTCCCCACTCCTCAAAATGATAGTTACTGAAATTGTCTCAGATCCTCTACTCTCATTCCCCATATTTCCTGACTCTTAGGCTGTGAATCAGTTGAGTGTAATGGTTAAGAGCTTGGGTCCTGGCATCAGACTGCCAAGTCCAAATCCTGGCTCCTTCATTCCGCAGCTAGATGACCTTGTGCAAATTGTCTAACCTTCCTTCTGCTCCAGTTTCCTCATTTGTAAATTGGAGCTAATAATAGCATTTATGTCATAAGTTTTTGGGGAAATAAATGAGTTCATACACAAAGTGCTGCTATAATGGCCGGCATAGAATACGGGTTAGTTATTATTTCTGTTCCTTGACCTTTGGTTGCTTCAGGAAACCTGCCTGGCCAAAGGGAGAATGGGGGCTGCAACCTGGTCCACACTCTGCTTGGGAAGGCAGGAAATCCCTGGGCCCTGGGGCTGGCTCTATCAGCCCAGAGAAGTTTTCCTTTACCTCCCAAGTCACCCATCTACCGGGAAGTGACTTTTCCCAATTCACCTGATGAAACTGTGTGCCAGGCTTGGCCCTGGTAGTTGGTCTCCTTGGTTTTTATTCACAGCATCCTCCTTCATAAAGACTTCAGCTTTCCCTCACCCTCTTGGCTCACCCCTTCCAGAATTCCTCCTTCAGGATACCAGGCAGTTCAGTGGGACTCAAATTCTACTCGTTTGCCAGTAGAGGAGGGATTTGGACAAGGAACAACCCAGGACAGATCCTCTACCATGCAGCTATCTCTTCTTTTGCTTGTTATATAATACAGCCAACCACATGTGTTAACTAGTTCAATCCTCAACGTGACCTGTGAGGGAGTTTCCAATGTGATCTTGCTTTACAGGGTAAGCCCAGATGAAAGTTGCCAGCTCTAAGGTTCAGAGGCCTGTTTGGTGCCGGAGCTGTGCTATCCTACCTCCCATCTAGAACTGCTCTCCAGTGAGGAAATAGACCTCACCATCATCTCATTTTTAAACCAGATCTTCTGGGTGGAGATCTCTCTCAAATCGCAGGGAAATTCTTATCTGTGGTTTCTTTCAAGCCAAGCTGAATTTCAAGATTTAAAGTTTCAAACTATCAACTGTTCGTCATGTTGCCATCCTTTGTTTAGGTCAGAGACTCAGAGATGGTGGAGTAGAAGGGACCTTGAGATCATCATACTCAACCACCCGTTGCACGAATGAATCTCTTCTACAGCTTCCTGACAAGTGGTCATCCGTCCCCTCCTCGCTCCTGCCACAGCACAGCCTAAGAAAGTCCTTCCTCGTTAAGCCCAAACCTCTTTGCTGTAGCTTCTCCCCATTGGTTCTACAACCTAATCTCCGTGGCCACAGAATACAAATCTCATGCCTTCCCACATGGTAGTTCAAAGTCTTCTCCATGCCCAAAACTCCCACTCCTTCCAGCTCTTCCTCTTAGGACACAGGTTCGAGTCTTCCCACTTCCCTTGGCTGCCCACTTTGTTTTGCCAATGTCTCACGAAGTGTGGCTCCTGGGATGCCAGAGAAGAATCTTGTTCTGGGGTCTTGACTTCTGTTAACGTCACCCTTCACTCTGGGGGCACCTGTATAAATCACTGTCAACTCCCATTGAGTCAACTGGACTAAGTGCTTGGTCTGTTCTTCACACACGGCCACGGAGCCACACAGCTCACACCCCGTCCACCCTGTGCTTCAACAGTTTGCTTTATGGACTCAAGTGTTGTAGCACTTAGATTTACCCATCCACACTTTTACTTTCTTTGCATTTTCTTCATTATGATGGCCAATTGAGATTGATTTCTACACTGATTTGGCGGCACCTGTGTTTTGCCATCATTCCCTGTACCATAGAAACAGTTTTGGATGCCTGGAAAATTGGAAACTTGGGGACTGGGACATGCATAGAGATTCTTGGAGCTCAGAGGAAACTGAGATGAAAAAGCTAAAGCCTGGATAGATGTGATTAACTGGTGTCTCACAGTGAGTTACTGAAATAGCTGCAAATCACATCCATGTCCCCAGACCTCTTCATCTTTAAGGACAGATTTTCAGTCTGTGTTTGATAACTTTCTTCCTGGTGCCAGCCAGTTCATGCTGCAGTTATGTACATTTAAGCCTTCCTTGCCCCAACCTTGATTTTAGTCACAACTCCTTACACTATAATGACAACTACTAATCCCTTATGGTGGGTTGAATTATGTTTTCCCAAAAGATATGTTCAAGTCCAAACTCCTGTTACCTGTGAATGTGACCTTATTTGGAAATAGGGTCTTTGCAGATGAAACCATGTTAAATGAGGTCATGCTGGATTAGGGTGGGCCCTAATCCCATGATGGATGTTCTCATAAGGAGAGAAAACAAAGCCATAGAGGGAAGAATGTCATGTGAAGACAGAGGTAGAGATTGGAATGATGTATTTATAGCCAAGAAACATCAGAGATTGCTGATGACCACCAGAAGCAGGGAGAGAGGAATGGAGCACGTTACATTCTCCTTCAGAGTTTCTAGAAGAAACCACCCAGCCAATGCACCTGAATTTTGGACTTCTAGCTTCCAGAAGCCTGAAACAGTACAGTTCTGTTGTTTTAAGCAAACCAGTTTGTGATAATTTGTTATGGCAGCCCCAGGAAACTAGTTTATCTCTCCAGAAATGAATCCATTGTCCACCTACATCTTGGTGAGAAACAGTTCTCACCCGAGAAAGGGTCTTGATGGCAGGGAGGAAGCAAAAGAACCATCAAGTGTGGTGGGCGAGCAATAGGACTCTTTCAGGTGAGATCCTAGGGTAGTGGACGAGCGGGTTCAGAAAGGAAGGGCTGGGAACCCCAGAGGTCCTTCTGGCCCTGGCCCCTTTGAGCTGGGTGAGGCTGGAACTGGGCGGGATGCACGGGCCTTACCCTCTATCTCCGTCTGCTCACAGGCTGGGCCCAGGTGGCCCTGGCGGCACTGGCACCTGCAGCTGGTGCCCTGGAGGATGGGCTTCCCATTGTTGAAGCAGGGTCCGCAGCGGCAGGCATTGAATTCCATCAGGTACTGGTCCAAGGCCCGGCGCAGGTTCTGGCGCTTGGCCTCCAGGGACCCCAGGTTCGTGTGCCGCAGCACTTCGTGGATGGGCTGCATCTGCAGAAAGAACACAGAGCCCCTCCCTGGGCTCTGTCCACCTTCCCAGAGCCCAAGGATGGGCCACTAACCTTCTGGAAGGCCTGCAGACACTCACATTATCCCACTGCCTTGGATCCTGACAACCACTCTGTGATGTAGGTGCTGAACTCCCCAGCTCACAGGTGAAGACAGGGAGGCTCCAAGTGTTCCAGTGACTGGCTCAGGGTCACACAGCTATTAAGTGCAAGAGCCACTCATAGACCTACTTAACTCTGAGATCTGTGCTCTCCCAATCCCAGAGAAAGGGGAGAGCTTAGAAGTTATTTGTGCCAACTCCTCTGCCCTCCTCCAGCACTTTTAGGAAGCAGGAAAAGTCTGTGTGTTTGTGTATTTTTTTTTTGA
>VBSM01000529.1:39907760-40011069 GCA_008086735.1 Cheirogaleus medius | reverse complement strand
TAGTAAAAAAAAAAAAAGCCTGTGTTTTCCAAATTGCATGTTATCTTCAGCATGCTTACAGTGTAATCTATTTTAATATAATCATAAAATGAAAGTTTTTCTCTAAATCTCTCATTTTACAGAAGAGGAATCTGAGGCCCCAAGAGGGGAAGTGATTTGCCAAAGTCAGAGAGCAAGTCAGTGGTAGGACTGAGCCACACTGGGACAGTGTCACTTCTCTGGAAACAAAAGTCAACAGATGGCACTTGCAATAGCCTTGACTGGGTTCCTGGAAATGTGTACAGGTAGTCCTGTGGCAAACAGACCTTAGCCTGCAGACAGGGGCTGCAGCTCAGGTCACCACTCAGGTAATGGCAGGACTGGTTGGGCCCCCAGCCAAGGGAAAGCCACTTACTGGAAGTTCAGAAAATTTAGCCCCATTGTTCGGAAGTCAGTGCAGAATTAGCTGCCCTGTTGCCCTGGTTAAAGATGACTCATTTCCAGGCAAGGCCAGGCCCACTGGTAACTTCTCTTTGACCTTCCAGTGGGTCTAAGTGCCCAGTCCCCCATCTCAGACTTCTCCCTCCCAGGAACCTCAGGAAGAGGAAAGGACACATTCTGGAGGAGGGTTGGCGGGATGTAAGGGAGAGGAGACAGGGGGAGAAAAAGTTCTTGGATTGTAGCACTTGAAAATATACTGGCAATGATCTCATCCCCATTTTACAGATGAGAAAACAGATTCACAGAAGGCAAGTGATAGGATACAGCAACACCATAAGACAACACGTAACACATAACACATCACGTAATATAGCATAGCAACATAACGTAACACAAACATACCATAATATCACTCAATCTAAGTACTTGCTTTATATAAGCACTGCTGAGCTCTGGGGATATACAAGTGAATAAGACACCGTTCCACCCTGAACTTCAGGCTCTGGGTAATACCTACCTGGGCTCCTTGTCTGTAATCAGTCAGTTTCTTTCTCTCTCTCTCTCTCTCCCTCTCTCCCTCTCTCCCTCTCTCCCTCTCTCCCTCTCTCCCCCTCTCTCTCTCTCTCTCTCTCTCTCTCTCTCTTCCTCTCCCTCCTTCCCTCCTTTGATTCACCCTTCACTTCCCTGTGAGCCTTCTCTTTTTAAAGCACAGTGCTCGCTACATCACTTCACCAGTGGCTTAACGCATTGAGTCCTAACTTCTCAGGGGGCAACATGGGTTGCAAAGAGACTGTAGATGTTAGTATCAGTGTGGCATGACTCAGGTTGGGCTCTGTTCTTTGCTAGTGATGGGATCTTGTGCTAAACCTGTTTCTTCAAATGACATTTACTAAGTTCCCACCCCTCTCTCCCTACCCTTGTGAAGTAGCGTATTATTCGTGTGTCATAGAGCAGGAAACGGGCTCAGAGAGTGAAGTAACTCGTCCAAGGTCACACACTAACAAGGCAGCTGAGCCAGGTCAATATCTTTCCCTTCCCCCTCCCCCTCCCCCTCCAGAGCCCAGGCTCTTCTTCCCCGTAGACAGTATTCGGTCTTCTCCAAATCATGAACCTCAGTCTTTCCCTTAGAAGTTTTGCTCAAGGCAAACACAACGTTCACCTCTTGCCCGTGAAAGTTTATATATTACTCCTGATATCAATTTTACAGTTTTTGCCCAAATCACTAATAGCTTGATGATAGCAATTTCTAGACCCTATGTGAATTACAGGTGCGTGAAAATGGTCCCTTACTTATTGAAGAAGAAATGAAATCAAGGTTAATCCATCTGACCTCTTTCTTCATAGAAAGCACGGTGTTATAATAGACTTTTAGGTTTAACTATACGAAATATGTTTTATGAGAAGGAATGGATTCATATGTGGGATTTTAAACATATGTAGAAAATAGGCCTGGGTAGGGAGAAAATGGGTGAGAAAACAACAATATTTTGCTTCAAAGTCTGAAATAACAACCTTTTTTTAAAAATGAACTATCCTGCATATTGACAGTAGTTTGAAAACTGCTAGAAAAATCCACTCTCTTTGCAGTTTGAATATAGTTTTATGTCCATCGTGAGGTTAGGAATTTAAGGCAAAAGTTCTCAACTTTGGCATTATTGACATTTGGGACCAGATATTTCTTTGTTGTTGGGCCCATTCCGTACCTTGTAGGATGTTTAGCAGCATCTCTAGCCTCTGCCTCCTGGATGCCAGTGATACTTCCCTGCCCCACTGCGAGTGGTGACAATTTAAAAATGTCTCTGGACATTGCTACATTTCCCACGAGCAGCAAAATCACCCCCCATGGTTGAGAACCACTGCTTTAAGGAAGGTACTAGGATAAAGGGAAATGAGAACTGGATATGAAGTCTGAAGTTCTTCCAGGTTCTGCCACATATAAGCTCTGTGGCTTTAAACAACTCACTTGATTTCTCAGAGCCTCAGTTTCCTACTCTTTTCAATGGGAAGAATTGTATCAATGCCAGAGGTTCATGGTGATGATGAGATGTGAGAATTGAGAATAACAGCAGCAAATTGCAGCCTAGGTCCAAGTCCAAGCCATAGCCTTATTTTTGTATGGTCATAGAATGATCTTTACATTGTTAAAGAGATGTGAAGAAGAAGAGGCAAAGAAAAACAACAACCACTACTACTTGTGTGTCAGAGACTGCCTGTGGCCCACAAAAACCTAAAATATTGATTATCTGGTCCTTTACTGAAAAAGTTTGCCAACTCCTAATTTAGCAGATGTGATTTTTAAAGTCTATCATGTACAAATGCAAATGAACATTTGTTTAATATAGCCTAACCCTGGACAACTTCTGGGACTACTAGTGTAAAACTAAGCATCACCCAGGTACTAAGTTTCTGACCCCAGCTCTCCGGGGCCTGGGTCTAAAGTCAGGCCTAGGCGAGGCCACTGGCTCAGTGTGCCGTTACATTTAATCTTGTTCTTTGATGGGCTCATAATAAGAAATATGAAATGATCTGGTCTGCTTCACTTTCATTCCTCATGGACGTAGAGTTTCTTCAGCTGCGAAAAGACTTACCTCAAAATCGATAACAACAGGATTATACTTTAATGACCTCCCCCAGGAACGGTAGGTAATGGTGCTCCTGTTCTGTGTCAAGCCACCGGCCCAGCCAGAACTGCCACCTCGCACCTGAGAAATGATGTCTTCCACAGCCATGGCCTTCCTGCTGCTTTCTGCCAGCAAACAGATAAGCACGTTAGCTCGCTTCCCAGAAAGCCAAAGGAGAAGCCAAGGGACTGGTTAGCAAGCTCAACTAGTGAGATGTGGGACAAAGTTTGTGTGCTCTCTGTAACGGCTCTAAGCTGCTTCTCATTCTTCTACTCTTCTTCCTTAACTAGCAGGACAAGGCAGAGGAGAAGGGCCGAGACTTAGAAATAGACTCATACTCTCTAGAGTGAAGCAGAAACTGGGAGGACAGTCCAGCCCACATGGAGAAGGGAGAGGACAGGAAAACGGACGGTTATTCATTCATTCATTTATTCATATGTCAACTATTTACTCAGTGCCTGCTGTATGCTAGGTAGGTTCAATCAACTGTCATAGCTGCTACGAAAGATGTTACTCTAGGGCTCAGTGGAGGTGCAGAGAAAAAGTGGTCAGATATACAGTAGAGGGTGAGGGAGTCAGGAAGAAAGGTGAGTTGTCTAGGAAGGTGAGTGAGTGCTTCCCAGGTAAATGAAGAGAGGGTGGAAGGATGGCAGAGAGAGGAAGCAATGTGGTTAAGGCCCTGAGGCATGAGTGACCCAATGCAATGGGAGTAACTTGAACCTATTTAATATCTGCTTCACCCACTGCACTACAAACTGTTTCATCATTCCTGTCTTCTCTGTGCCTCTCACCTGAAAAATACTTGATACATGTTTGGTGAATGAATGAGTGAATGAATATATGAATACTCCAATTGACTTATTCAGAAAATGCCAGAAAATATTCATGTACAATCCCTCTATGACAATTATTCTTTGAGTTTGGACTTGGTAACCATAGTCTTCTCTCTCAGCCGCCTTGTCTCCTCCCTCTGGACTGTAATCTGATGGGGCTTCCTTCCAACAGCCCACATTCCAGATTCCGTATCCACATTCCTTTCATCTCAGTCCTTACTTGGATCTTTGTCTAAGACTTGAAATCTAGGAGGGTGTCCCATACAAAGGCAAGTATTTCAAAGATGATTTCAGCCCATGGTAATGACTAATGACTGCAGGTCATTAGTTTGGGGTATTTAGCATCTATGCAGTGTGACCATTAACGGAAATGAAATCAATCAGGGAAAAAAATAGCTTCCATGTCCTCTTTGTGTGTCCAAAGGAAAATCTGGCTTCTGTTTTTGGGAGACCTATTGCTAAACACTTGCCAGTTTTGCCAGTTCCAAATTTTTTACAGCGATCTCCTGATAAACTTCCTTCGACGGTTATGCTCTCCGTATACTCATACTCAATGCCCACGGAGGCTCCAAAGCATGTCCTGATATCTTCGCTGGTAATACCTGCAACAGGGAGACAAAGAAACACAAAATGCTGAGTTACTAAAAGACACTTGACATGCTACGACCATCTGAATAGTAGAAGATAGGTTCGGTTTTAGAGTCTTAAGAGATCTGGGTCGAAAGCCCTATTCTTCAACCTCATTTCACTTTTCTCTTCAGTATGTTTCCAACCCAGATACTTCTTGAAATGATAAAGGATATCTATTGCACATACTAGTTGTTCAAAAATGTTAGTACCTTGCCCTTGCCCTTGCCCTTGCCCATTGTTTACTGAGCCTCCTTGAGGCAATGATTCTGTCTCATTCATCTCCATGAACTCCTGTGCTTACTTAGCACAGTGCTCGGCCCACGATAAGTACCATTTTCACTCTGTACTCTGCACATGTTGCTTCTCAGTGTAATTGCCCTTCCTCCTTCCCTTTTCACCATCTTTCCAAAGTCTACTCAGGCTCCTGTTCAAATGTCATTTACTCCATGAACCATTTTTGGATCAGAATAATTCCCTCTTTCTTCAGATCTGCCAATGTTCTTTGTGCTTGAATGATCATATTCATCACAAGTCCTTTTGTCCAGGTTGTCTTTGCACCCAGAAAGGCCAGAGTCCTGTTAGAAGATAGATAGGTCACCATGGGAAGTCTGCCTGCCCTTTGGACCCCACAAGGACTGTCAGGCCCTCATTATCCATCTCTGTATTTGGCTAAATCTGAGAACCCACTAAGAAACCTGCACTTTTGCAGATGAGGAAAATAATTTTCAAAGCAGTGAAACCATTTTGCTTCAATCACACAGCCTATAAATGAACAGAGCTGGGTTTCCAACCTGAGTCTGCCTGGCAAGATGAGGCTAGAAGAGATGATGGGAGCAAGATATTGACCAGACTATGAAGTTCAACTTTTTCTGGGGCGAAGGAGGTCTTCTGAATATAGCAAACTGGAGTTTGCATTTTGAAATAGCATTCTTTTTACACTTCAACTATAAAACAATTATTTCCAGTTGTAGAGTTATTTTGGACACCACAAAGGTAATATAGCTTAGGCCTGTCATCCAGTGGAAATAAGTATTAGCTACAATATTTTCAAGGGGATATTGAGCATCAAAGTTTCCTTGCCTGTATCCCCATTACACTGCAAACTCATGAGGTCAAGGACTTGTATCTTATTCACCATTGTCTTGCCAGCATAGCAACACAGTGTCTGTCATGAAGTAGGAGTTCAATAAATATTTTCAGACTAAATAGCTGATGAATGTAAAAAAAAAATGAGTGAATAAATGAATTCCCTGAGTCCTTTGGTAAGGGAAACTTAGAAGTCAGGAATCCTAAATTCAAATCCCAGTCACTAATACTCTCTATGATTTTGGAAAAGGCCCATGATCACACTGGGCCTCAGTTTCCCATTTATGGAAAGAAAGAGTTATCATCTCCAAGGCCCCTTTCAGCTGAAGCTCTCTGTGACCATGTGACTGTCAGGTTTTCAGTAGCTCCAGAGCTGAAAGTGTCCGGGGAGTGATGCCCTGAGCACTGGCACTCAGCACCAAGTGAAAAGCTGCTTCTGCCATTTCCATTCATGCACTCTTAATTTTTAATGCATTACTAATTGAGGAAGATTTAGCATATTTAATTGTTTTGATTAAAAAATGCTTCAACAGTGATAAACAAAAGTGGATGAAAAGAATTCATGGGCAGAAGCCAGAGTGATTACTTAGGTGCGTGGTGGAGTGCCGAATTAAAGCGACAGGACCGGCTGATTAATGGGGCTGGAGGATGCCTGTGGAGTGATTATGCTCATGAAGAGTCTGTCGACAGCCTGTCACATGCTGCTGGGAGAAGGGAATCTCAGCTTGATTTGAGTAGTACGACTTGACTGCAAAGAATTGCCTTTCAGTGACCCCAAAGGAGGGTACCAGCCAGCAAGGGGAGTGTGTGACTTATAAACGAATCATAGAACCTGAGAGCCAAAGTGTCCTTGGACACCTAGCCCATACTTCCCATTTATAGTTGAGATGGCTGAGATCATAGAGGTTAATTATCTTGCTTAGGGCCACACAGTAAAACAATGGTACAGCTGAGATTCTGTGTTGCACACAACCCTGTGGTATTTTCACAAATCCTAGTTATTGCCCCAGACTAAAGAATTCTGCTGTCTGAGAAAAAATCAGTAAGCACCTGTGATGTTCCATCCCCAGCACATCGTGTGTTGGGCGATGTAGACATCTTGAGGATAAACTAATATGAATGTGATGTGAATCTGAATGAGTAAGGTCCTGCCATTGAGACACTAGCAGGTTTGGAGCAACGTGTTAACAGAATGCTAATTTGTATCCTGAAGCTGGGATGGGGGCACAGAAAGTCAAACCTGGTACCAAAATCCAGGAGTTGAAATAGAATCAGGGAGATAAAAGCATGAGTAGTGGCTGATGGGCTGGAAGGAGCAGAGAAAAGTCTGGAGACATTGTGTAGGCCTTGCCCAGATGGAGGCGTGGCATGGCATGGGTAGACTATGTTCATAGAACCAGGCAATCCTCTGCCATTGCTCCACCCCCATCCACCCCCATCCCATCAGGCTGGACTCCTGAGATAGTAAATTTGGATCAGATCAAACTGGAGTTTGTTTTGGGCTTTTGAACTCAGTGAACTCTGGAGTTGATTATTCCAAAATCTGACTATACATTGAGGTCAGTATGTATAAAAATACACTTAGCTTAGAGCAAGAGAAAAGGCCTTAGAGTTTTAGATTACTCCCAACACAGTAGGGCAAATTATAATCAATTATAAAATTATAATTAATAAACTAATCTCACTCTCCTCTCTGTAGGCTAGAGAGACCCAGAGCTTGGTACAAAGTTCTGGGAGCCACACTTTTAAAAGGAAATAAGAAAATAGGGCTTCCTTCGATGAACATTATTCAGCCTTTAAAAAGAAGGAGATCCTGCAATACGTGACAACATGGATGAACCTGAGGACATTATGCTAAGTGAATTAAGTTAGTTACATAAGGACAAAGATTGTCTGATCCCACTTATCTGAGATATCTAACATAGTCAAATTCATAGAATCAAAGAGTAGTATGGTGGTTGCCAGGGAACAGGAGGAGGGGAAAAGGGAGAGCTGCTTATCAATGGACATAAAGTCTTAATTCTGCAAGATGAATAAGTTCTAGAGATCAACACTGTCCCCATAGTCAACAATACTGTACTGTTCACTTAAAATGTGTTAAGGGGGTAGATCTCATGTTAAATGTTCTTACTATGATAAAATAAAAATAGAGAACAATCAGAATAATCATGAGGGTGAAGATATTCAAAGCCACATCCTTTTGAGAATGTTGGAAGAGACTGGGGGTGATTACCTGAAGAAAGAGCTCTCTTTAAAAGAGACCACTAGAACTGGATTACACTCCCCAGAGGGCTGTCTTGAGGAAGGAGATTTAGGCTTGTGTGTGTGGTTGCAAGGGCAAGAGCTAGGACCCAAAGGACAGAAGCTCCAGGAAGGCAGTTTTAGGCTCAGCGTAAGGTAGGTCATTATCACGGCCGAGCAGAGGTGTGGTGTCTCGGCAGGCAGGGGGACAAGCTGAGGCTGGCTGTTTGCCTAGGGGTGCAGAGGAGTCAAAAAGAACAGTGGTCTTCTAAGGTGTTCTCCAACGCCAAGATTCTGAGACTTTGAGAACACACCAGAACACTTGAGACCACTTGGTAAGTACCTAATGACTTCTGACTGTGTGCAAAGCATCTGGCGAATGAAGGGGATGAAGGAGAGTGCTTGACCCCAGTGAGCTGAGAGTCAAGTGTGGCAAATGGACAAGGAAACAGGCGATTACGGTGGTGTGTGAGAAGGACTCTGACCCAGGGCAGCAGGGTCTGGGAAGGCGTTCTTAGGGGTCTGAGGAAGGGTCCAGAGACTAGTAGGACAAGGAGGGATTAGCCAGGCAAAGCTGTAAAGATATTGAGGGAGACCACATGGAAGACTTGCATCTCCAGCAGCAGGATTCTGCTCAGAAAAGCCAACATGAGCTAAACTCCAGAGTCGAGAAGAGAGAGATGCCATTCAGTGAAGATGTCCAAGGAAGTAAAGAGGGTGGGGGTTGGGAAGGAGCTGGGTTCCTTCTCACTCTAGCCTGGTCCCAGGATGAGTTGCTTTTGTGCCTGCTTGGCAGGCTGGGAGCCCAGAGGCCATGTCTCTGGCCACCATGTCTACTGCATGTTTCCCCACCCCGTCTTGGCTGTGGCACAAGTGTGAGAGCTGCCACCCTCATGCCTCCGTGGAGCTGATGTTTCAATATGGCGCTCAGGCAGAACCAGGCAGCTTGGTTTCTAAGGTACCAGAACACAGCAAGTCTGTCATTCCTCAGATTAAAAGCATTAGGTGGAAAACAGCAGGTGTAATGCATTATTTATCTCTTTGCAACAAACAAATACCATTCAGGTTGCTATGATCTATCTGCTATGTTGCTTTGCTACATTGGTTGCCCCCAAAGACAGCCTCAGAAGGGAAAGGAGAATCAAATAGTCTATTGTTTTTCTGCTATCACATCAGAAAAGATGATTGTTGGTCTGTGCCTGGGCTAGCTGGGAGGTGTTGGCTAACTTACCTGTCCACTTTGTACTTCTGTTTATCCAGTAAAACTCACGCTTCTTCCTAGCCACCTGAGAATAAAATGAGTACCTCTGTGCCTGTGCAGGTGCTAGAAGGTCCCTTTACCTCTTTCATTAAGTTTATCTCACTCAGCTCCAGGAAGCCTTTCCTCTCCCCCCAGGGGCCCTGGATCTGCGTCCTCACTGTACCCCTGTGCTCCTCTCCAACGTGGCATGTAGCACACCCTAGTACTTGTCAATTTCTTGCTGTGTTCTTCCTGTAAGACTGCAAGCTTCAGTGTCATCGTGTAGGCTTACAAGGCTCTGCCCAGAACCTGGCATGTGCCACGCCCCCCAGGAGAGCTGGAGGATTCCAGCCTATCTAGACACTACCTCTAAAATGTTTTGAGAGTCACAGGTCTTTCTTTCATTGACGATACAAATTACAGCTTTGTGATGTCTTGTGCTTGATTAAGAGTTGATCTGTTATAAAGCATTTTCATCTGCATTATCTCATTGAAGACTCCCAACAGTCTTCCGGGGCAAGGAGGATTTACCCATCTTACAGGCTCACGGGGGTTGGAAATAGCAGTCAGAGTGGTGGTTAAGAGTGTGAACGGTGGAGTCGGAGTTCCACCATTCGCATGTAGCATGACTTTGAGTAAGTCGCTTATCCTCTTTGTGACTCATATTTCCAATCTTTAAAGTGGGAATGACAATAGTTTCCATAAGTGAATCACTAAAAAGTGTCTGGCACAATTCTGTGTTCAACAGATCTTAGCTGTTATTTTCAGGTAACTTGCCCAAAGTCCCATGACTAACAAGCCTGAGAATCAGATCTTGAAACAGGGTATGCTACACCCAAACTCGGTGGCAGCTCCACTTCATCATGCTAGCATTACTTTGCAGAGAAACTTCCATTACATGCCGTGAGTGGCCATGGTGGTTCCAAAAGGAGGCTTACCAAGCCCCTCATTCCCTGGCTACCTCATTCTACACAGGCGCTCAGAGAAAGGAAGCTGTGCTCCCAATGGGCAATGTTGGCACTGCAGTCTCATATCTTCCTCTCGCCCAGTAAGGGCTCTTCAGAGGCTCTGGCCTTCTAGATGATTTGGGCCATGACAAGAGGCAGCATTCAGGCTCTGGAATGGAGGCAAATTGTTTAACCTCTCTGAGCCTCAGTTTTCCCATCTGTAAGATGGGAGTTTTAATAGTACCTCCCTCACGGGGTTGTTGTGAGTGTTAAATGAGTTAATCCATGCCATGTAACATGCTGAGGACAGTGCCTGGCTCGGAGCCAGCAATAAGAGTCACGTGTTACTGTCACTGCAGTTGCCAGGAATACTGCAGGTTATAGCGAGGCTCTTGGTTCCTGATCCTCAATCTGAAAAATTAGAGAATGAGGAAGGCTGAGGAATATGTGAGAATAAGTTTTCTGAATCAATATTTCTGCAGCATAAACTGTCAGGCCATAAGTGAGTGAAAGGGCTCACGCAGATTTGATAAGTATTATTAAATGCTAGGTAGAGATTTTCCATGTGTTATCTCATTTAATATTCACCCATCTTAACAGGCACAATAATCATTCCCATTTTAAAGAACAGTAAACTGATAGTTTAAACTTAGATAGTTTAAGTAACTTGCCCAAAGTTACACAATAAGTAAATAACAATGAGACTTGCACCAAGGCCCGTGTCCAAAGCACATGTTCTCTGTGCCACATTGCATTGCCTATAGGACAGAGAGTTACGGTTGGCTCTGGGAAGAATTTTGACATCATCTCAGCTATTTCTCCTTTAAGTTCGAAGCTGTTTTCAATGATATTAGAGGTGAAAATTCAAAATCAGGACAAAATCAGAAGGCTGGTGCCGAGAGTCTCCCAGTTCCACATGTATGCAGATGACTTAAGGGCAGTGGGGACAAAGCCAAGAAACCGGGAGCCTGTCAGTCAATCAATACCATCCATCACTGTGAAGTCTGGTTGTCATGGTAACTGGGGATAAAGCCTGGAGCTCGTTAGAATCCAGTGAGTATCTGTTCGGGTGACTGGTTGGCTAGCGGGCACAGCATAAGAACTGCTGTGCCATCTCAGACTGCTTAGCCATGAATAGAAGACCTTTCGCAATCAGGTTCCTGCCCACCTTACCCTCCTCATTGCCCAGTTCAGCTCAGACCCTTTAGGGTACCACCCCTCCCCTACGGAGTATAAGGAAAGCTCCAGAGGTTGCCCAGCATATGTGGCCTTGGATTTTGAACCACCTCAGCTAGAAAGACACCATGTCTCTGCTGTGGCTCAGCCTTAGCCTATGGGCAAGACTCTTGGACACAACATTAACAGATGCACACTGGAAACAGGCAGTTGCAAAGGTGTGATACACAGAGATATGTCCCAAGTGCACAGAAGCACCTGAGACAGGATCCCAACCCAGAGCTGGAGAGACAGAAAGACTGCATGGAAGAGTCCTATATAAACTAAGCAGAAACCTGAGGATGAATAAGCATTAGCCAGATGGACAAGCGAAGGGAGGAGGACAGGTGCAGAATACCAGGTAGAAGAAACAGTACCTGCAAATCCCCAGTGAGAAAGAGAGCGTGGTAAGTCCAGGGACCAGCAAGTAGCTCAGTAAAGTGCAGCCCAATGGTGAGCAATGGGCTGGAGGTCAGAGTAGGCTCACTTGAATGCTGGCCTTCTTTTCCAGTGGCAGGGACACTCCTGTTTTCAAAGTTCATCTTTGCACGGCTCCTGCAGTGTGCTATCGTCTCTGTGGCTTTTGAGAGGCCAATGCTGACCCCATGACTTGGTCACTGCTATCATCACTCTTCCTGGCATAACCCAGCCAGGGGATTGTTCCCTCAGGGGCAAGACCTTACAACAGAGTCCAGCTGGACTCTCATCTCCTATAAGTCACCCTCACCCACTTGCTGCTCTAGCGACTCCCATGCAACTCCCTCTGCTTGGAAAGCCCCAGCTCCTTTCCCTGCCAGGCAAACTCCCACTCCTACTAATTTTGGAAGATCAGGTTTGGATGTGTTTCGAGCCTAGAAAATGGGAAGGGCAGAAAATGTAGGCTGCTCACTCCTTTGTGTTTCTCCTGTATTTGCTCGTATTTAAGCATGTATCACATTGCATTATTCTTAGCCCCCAATTGTCTGCACATTTCTCCAGGGCAAGGGTCTGTGTGTTCCATCCCTGTGTGTCCAGAAATATTGGGTGCTCAGGGAGTATTTACTGGATGAGTGGATGGATGGATTGATAGATGGATGGAGATTAGATTATGAGTAAGGTTTTCCCACTGAGATTTTGAGTGTTTCTTGTTTCCTGCTTTGTGTCAAAAGGGAAAATGCTTTACTCAGAATCTTCCTGAAGGGGAATTTGTGAGCAAATAACAGCAATAATATGTAACAAAATGTTGTGGAAAGTGTGAGAAATTTAAGGGACTTTGATTATATGTGCATCCCACCCCAACTACTCTCCATCCATGGCTTAATCGTCCTGGCCTCGTTTGTCTCATTTTAATAAAGGAACAGTGAATACACAGCCCCAGAGACTGCATTCCCTCAGTCCCCTGCCTCTGATCGACATCACTAATTGATCATAGCACTTTCTGGCTAAGCTCATATATGGGGGCACAATCTTCAACTCAGCAGTCCAGGTAGCAAATGCTATTGAAACCACTTGCCACCCCTGCCATATACACTTCCTCTGACCTACAAGTCTCCAAGGTTCACCTCTTAGAGTGTCATCGGCCAGTACACAATGCTTGCTCCTGGCTCTGTGGCTGTACCCAAGTTTCGGGACAATTACAAGCTCATCAGTTAAACCTTTAACTATTCTCCCAGTTACAATTCAGAATCAATGGGTCAAACTGACACAATATGGCATTTGAGAATGGATATAGAAAATAATACTCTTTTAATTATTTCTAAAACCTCATTTAACCACTTTCAAAGCTATCACAAACACTTTCATGCTTTTAAAAAAGGAAAATAGATGAAATAGAATATCTAGGTGTATCATAAGAAGCATATTGCACTAGGAATTAGAAAACCTGGTTTCAAATCTTGCCCTGCTTTTGATCAGTGGTGTCACCTTGGACATGTCATTTTTGCCTTTCAGTGCCTGGCTTTCTTTATCTGTAAACTGGGGACAGCCATAAAACAGAGCTCAAAGAGTTGCCACGAGGCTAAAATGAGATGATGTGCATGTAAGGGCACACTGCCTGCCACAGAATTAAAACTCAGTAATGCTGTTCTTTCATTTCCATTGAGATACACTGTTGGAACCATTTGATTACATGAGACTTCCCACACTTGGGTTGGCAGTTATCATATGACATCTGCCTCTAGCTTTCCCACTAGTCTACCTTCCTGTGATGGCAAATTTTACGTGTCAACTTGACTAGCCATGGAGTGCCCAGATACGTGGTTGAGTATTATTATGGTTATTTCTGTGAGGGTGTTTTTTGGTGAGATTAACATTTAAATTGCTAGACTGAATCAAGCAGGTTGTTCTCCATAATGCATGTGGGCCTCATCCAATCAACTGAAGGCCCTTCTCTGATGTGTGTGAGCCTCATCCAATCAATTGTAGTCCCCTCCCTAATGCAATGTGAGCCTCATCCAATCAATTGAAGGCCCCTCCCTAATGCAATGTGAGCCTCATCCAATCAATTAAAGGCCCCTCCCTAATGCAATGCCAGCCTCATCCAATCAATTAAAGACCTGACTAGAAAAAAAGGCTGACCCTGTGCTGAGTAATAGAGGATTCTTCCTTTCTTCATCCTGGGACATTGGCTTTTTTCCTGTCCTTGGACTCAAACTGAGCTGAAGATATCAGCTCTTCCAGGGTTTCAAGCCTACTGGACTTTAGAATGGAAATACATCATCAGCTCTCTTGGGTCTCAGGCCTTCAGACTCAGACAGAAACTGCACTATCAGCTCTCCCGGGCCTTCAGCTTGCTGGCTACAGATCTTGAGACTTGCCAAACTCAATACTTGTGTGTGCCAATTCCTTATTCAAAATCCCTTTATATTATATATATTTTATATAAACATAGATAAATGGATAGATATAGACATATATATCCTATTGGTTCCATTTCTCTGTAGAACCCTGACTAATAGATTTCCCAATGCCTCCTTTATGGCTATTGGTGACTTTTTTCTTTATTCGAAGTGATCAAACTTATGTCTATAGTCAGTGGAGTTAAGAAAGTGTTGTTATACTTTTCTGACCACTCTCAAAAGTAAAACATACATTTTACATTATGATCCAGCCCATATTCATCTGGCTAAAAGAAGTTTCAATACTTAACTCTATTTTGTGTGATGCACTGTGATATTTTCCATCCTATTATATTTCATTTTATTAAATGCTGGTCATGACATACTAAATTTACTTTACAATCAACTAATGGTCTGTGGTCTGCAGTTTGAAAAATTCTAGGTTAAGACATCCTGGAGACATTATGGCATGTTGGTTAAGATCCCAGGTTCTGGAGTTTGACCCCTGACTGAACTGATCAATAGCTCTGTGACCTTGGGCAAGTGATTTAACATCGCTGAGCCTCAGTTCTTCATTTGTAAACTGGAGATGGTAGCGTCCACTTCTCTTCACAGGTCTCTCCTGAGAACTAAATGAGATAATGCATTTAAAGTGCTTAACCCAGTGTCTTTTCCACAATAAATGCTCAGTAAATCTTGGCTGTTTTATTATCATTACTGCTAGAGTCTAAGCCTCTGGCATATAATATCAAAATGAATGACAGGAGGTGTGAGGAAAGGGAAGAATACTTGGGAGATACACAAAATCTAAATCAAATGACCTTGGTTCAACACTAAATGAGTCATGTTGAGCCATTTACTTAAGCTCTTTGGATCTCAGCTTTCTCTCTGTAAGTTTGGGGAAAATAATAATACAATTCCTCATAAAGCTATTATTAACATCACTTTGAATACCAGATGTGAATTATGTTATACTTTACAAATATTAGGAGTTATACGTAAATACATTTTATTAAAACTAAATACTTTGGTTGATTCTAGATATACTGAATAAGAAAATAGATTGTTAGTTCACTTTGGGTGGTAACCAATTTAGCTGTCCACAGAGTAAATCATCTCTGACCATAATCAGAGGATTATGAAAAAGAAAAACCCATTACTTTCTATGAATCCCTTGATGAGCTGGACCATGTATTAATCATCTTGGTGTCTAGACAATACTTCCCATGTTGTGTGTGCTTAATAAATGTTTGTTGATGAACAGCTAAAGGAATGAATGAATAAAAGAAGGCAGGGAGGAGGGAGGAAGAGGATGTAGAGCAATAATTGACATCAACTTTAGTGAGGTTTTAAATTCTGTCCCTGTGGCTTTTCTACCCTGTGTGGTGGTAGGTGGTAGGGTGGCTGGTCCAAGAACCCTGACCGGAAGGGATGATCAATGATGGGCTGGGTGTACGGCTTCCTTGCTGGAAGGGTCTTTCCCAGGGTCACTGTTATCTGGCATCCATCAAGGCTGGGGATGATGGAAAGCAGGCACTGATTTAGGCAGAGTTGTTAACGCTTTGAAAGATAGCGGTGAGAATTCAAAGTGACCTTGATAAATGGGAAAAGCGGTCACTCCAAAACTGGATGAAGCTCTGGAGACAGAAACGAATGACCTTGATCAAAGAAATGGGCAGGTGGAGGAGGAGGCATGATTGCTGAGGCTTCGAGTCCACAGCAAAAGCACCAACCACTGCAGGCTGGACATCATGACAATGATTTCCCTCCCATTTGAACAATGTTTCATGGTGGAGGGATTGCACAACCCTGGTAGATGGGTCTTCTTATTACCCCACTTCACAGATGAGAGAACAGTTAACATTTACAGAGTTAATAACTGTAAAGTTGGGGATAATAAACATGAGGTCATAATAACACCAACATAGTGTAGCAATAATTGGCGACATTTTTGAACCCTTACTATATGTCAGGCACTGGACCACATGCTCCCATAGATTGTCTCATATTCACAACAACCCTATGAAGTGTGTACTGTCATCTCATTTAGAAGAGGAAACTGAGGCCCAGAGAGGTTACATGGCAGGTAAATGTAGGAAATGGGACTTGAACCAGGCAATCTGATTCAGAACCCGTGTCAGCAAGTGAAATGTACTGAGTGCTTATTAGAATCTGGGCAGTGCACTAAATATTTTTTTGTGGATAAATCCACTTATTTCTCACAACCAATCTATGAGGTACATGATAATATCTCTGGCTTGCAGGTGAAGAATTTGAGACTGTAAATGATTAAATAACCTGCCTATAATCACACAGTAAGTGGCAGAGCCCATGTTTCCAACCACTATACTATCTTAATACCCTTCATTAAAGGGAACGAAGATGTATTATTCATTTATCATGTAACAAGTACTTGGAATTACTTTCAAACCTTGTTGTCATTCCTATTTGGGTCTTGAAGAAGCTGAGATTCAGAGAAATTAAATACTCTACCTTGATCAAAGTCATGCAACTACTAAATGGTAAAACCAAGATCCCTACACCCAAATGTGTCTGGCTCCAAAGTCTGAACTCCTTGCTACCATGTCATCGGCATATTTTTTAATTCTACAAATCAAATGACTTTAACATGGACTGACCCCACCTAAAATTGCAATCCATAATAGTAACTATTATTTGGACAGTGTTTCATTTGTTACAGTGCTTTTTATCACTATCTTGATTAATTCTCACAATAGCCTTTTGAAGTATTTAGAATTATCCCTACATTTTTTATGGGAAAACTGAGACTCGGAAATGTGACATACCAGCTGCTAAATGGCAAAGCCTAGAAGAAGAGAAAAATATCTCAGGAAAAAGAATTCCTTCCATACTGCCTGCTGGCTTGAATGAAGCCAGAGAATGCTACTGGTTTTCTTTATGGGCAAAAGCATCAACAGAAGTCATTTTCTGGGAGGTTTTTGCAAAGACCGTTCAAGGAGGCTAGAAAATCACAGAATCGTGAACCATTAGAGTCTTGAGGTCTATGAGTTGAACTCTCTAATCTGTGCAGGGTTTGCATGACAGCATTCCTGATATAGGGAGCCTTTCAGACTTCCTGAGGTTCCTGAACTGATGGAAAAACATTCTACTTCATGTTGTATTTTAAGGGATCAAGGGCACAGAAGCTAAAACAAATGTCTCAAGTCTTATCTACATTGGCCACAGAAAAGAGTTTGGAGTAGACCACTACCAACTTGGTTCCTAAGGCATTTATGGAGTATCCATCTGACCCCTGATATTCTGCTTATTTTGCATGCCTGCTTGGCTGGAGGGAACCTGCAGAAAAAACAGCACAACACGGTCATCCATGGTAGTGGGGATGGAAAGGAAGGGACAGGCTGTGGATACTGAGGAGGTGACTAATGAGATGTGTGGGGAGAGAGAGGGAGGAGGCCAAAATTATCCCCAGGTTGTAAGTCCTAATAGAGGTAGATGAGATAAAAGGAAGGAATCCTAGATTTAAACTCAGAATATCTTGTATATTTTTTACTTACTAGTCATATGACTTTTCAGCCTTTGTTCCTTCATCTGTAGAACTGAGGAAACCACTCCTCTCTTACAGGATTGTTGTGAAGATTAAATGAGAAGACTGATTAAGTGAAGGCACTTAGTAAGGAGCTTAGCACATAATAAATAGTCAATTATTTTTTCACCTCTCTATGCCTGGGAAACTGGAAGGTGGATGGTAGCTCTGATTAGCAAGGAATTTAGGAAGAAGAATATGAATGAAGGGTTTGGGGTGAGAAGGACCTGATGTGATTGCATGGAGGTGCCAGCTTCCTGGTGGAGATGCCCATGGGTATTTGGAAATATGGGCAGGGATTCTGGGGAAAATACAGTGGAATTACTCACATGAGGTAAGAGCTGGACAACGGGAGGAAGCGAGGATGATGAAGCTCAATGAGTGTTCATGGTATATCCCCTGAGGACCCTGCCCTGTGCTAAGTACAAAAAATACCCCAGCGACAACATGCCTAGAACCTGTACGTAAAGATCATGGTCTAGTAGAAGAAACTACTATGTAATTACAACCAGCATAATATGCATTAAAAACAAATATATATGTATATTCTTGAATCCTCGCTTTGCCTAAGAATCCCTCCCATGTTTCCAAATGCCTGTACGGGTGCCTTTACCAGGAAGCTGGCACCCCTGGGCAAGCACATCATATCCTTCTTACCCCAGTATGTGTGTGTGCAAGCACACACACACACACATACATGTATGGTAGAAATATAATATAGAGGAGGAAGTAATTTGTACCCTGCAATTCACACTCAGTCCATCTATAAATTCTCTAAATACTACTTTAAAAATACATCCCAAGTCTATCATATGCTTCCACGTCCATTCCTTATCCCTCCCCAGACAACAGAAAGCACCCCTAACTGTTCTCCCCAAGTCCACTCTCGCCCTGCTAATCTGCTCTGTGTGGTAGCATGACCATCTGCTGACACACAGATGAGAAGATAGCGCTGCCCTGTTGATGACCCTGCGCTGGCTCCCTTGTCACTGCAGTACAGTCCGTACTTCTTACCATGTCCAGAAAGACCCTCTGAGGCCTCTCTTGGCTTTTTCCAACCTTAACCTCAGTTCCTGCCATTCTTCTCTTAGCCCAAGGCTTCGGGCACATATGCCTTCTCTCTGTTCAAGAACACACCACACTCCTTCCCCTGTGGGGCTTTTGTACAAGTTGTCCAATAGCCCAGGGCACCTTTTCCCTTGTCTTGGCATCTTCTTCTTATCCTTTGGGTCTCTCAGTTTGAATTTCACCTCCTCAAAGAGACTTTCCCAGATCATCCTAAACAAGTGTCTTCCCCACCCCCTGCAGCTATTCTCTATTTCTACAACCTGTTCGTTTTTTACATGGCTCTTATCACGATTTGCAACTACGTATTGACCAATTCATTCACTCACCCAACACAAGTTATTAAGCCCTGACTATGTGCCAGGCACTGTTCTAGGAAATAAATACGCAGCGAGGAACAAAACAGGCAAGGTACCTGCTCCTGTGGAACGGGCATTCTAGAAAGAATATATTGACAATAAGCAAATAAGTACATGAGTGCGGTAGCTACTGAACAACTGGTGATTTGCTGGGAATTAAAGCAGGGTGATATAACACAGGGGGATGGTCAGCAACGGCCTCTGAAAAGGTGGCATTTAAGTTGAGATATGAATGAGAAGAATACCGCTATGCAAACACCAGAGGAAAAGGAAGCCAGACAGAGAGGTTAGCTGATACAAAAGCTCTAGGCTAATATACCATTATCGTTGTTAAAGGAATAATGATAATGACAATAACCAAAAAGGAAAAAAGAAAAGGCCATGATACTCTTGCAACATCCGGGTTAGAGAGAATGGCGGTTTGCCCCAGTGAGATGGCAATGGGCGGGGGAGATAGATGAGGAATATGCTTTAGAGGTCAAGTCGACAGATCTCACTGATGGGGGCAGGAGGATCAAGGATGACATCTGGATTTTTGGGTGTTTATTTTGTTTCCTCCACTAGATCGTGAGCTTCACCAGAACAAGGAGCATATTGATTTTGTCCTTCTCACACATGGTACAAACTCCATGAACACGGTTGAATAAATGAATGTATAACCAAATAAAACCACAGGAGAAGGGGCAGAGTGATGTCAGGGCAGAGGTAGAGATGCCTGTGTAAGGTTGAGAAGGGTGAGCTGAAGTTTTTCAGGTTGGCAAGACAAGGAAAAGAATTGGGGAGTAAGGGAACAGCATGTGCAAAGGAGGCAGGAAACATACAACTTGACAGAACAGTGTCATTGGAGAACTTGACCTGCCCAAGGTAAATTGGCAGCCGTGTAACTAGCAAGACTCCAGAGACATCAGAATGGGGCATGCACTATTCTCTTTGTCATATCCTGATACAAAGACAAATAATGAAAGCTCCAAAGAAGGGATGAAGGAGGGGGGAAAAAAATCTAAATCCAGAAATTCAAGCCCCAAACCATACTGATTCCTGCAGAAGGTAGAAAGCTGTCAGTCACAGCCCTTGAGGAAATGTTCGGATCTCATTGATGTCTAACATCACCCCCTCCAACATCTAAGACTTCCCTTGATTTTTGATGCATGGTGTCATGCTGTCTTTGGGGGAAAAGCATTTGATCTAAAGGACATATTAGAAGAAAACAGCCTTGTGCGTGTTCTGGGAAGAACCCAGAGGGGATCTGAGGCAAAGCCAAGGACAAAGGATTCCCCCAGAGCAAAGCAACCTGTGTGTTCACTTAAATCATGCCATGCCCAGCCCAGCCTGTTGAGGACATGAACGTGCACCACACAGGATGTCTCTTAGAAACATGCACTTAATAGAATATAAATTAAAGTCATAAAGATCAAAGGTACAGAGAGAGAAAAAGACAGTGACAAAGAGGAAAGGGAAAAAGGGGGGAAGGAGAAAGAGAGAAAAAGGAGCGAAGAAAGAAAGGGAGAGAGAGAGAGGGAACGAGGACATGGGAAGAGAAAATAGGCCAAAGATCAGCCATGGAAAGGAGTAATTTGTGAGTGATTCTATTTGTCAAAGGGAAAGAAGGTAGATGTTTTTGTTCTTTGTAGGTTAATATGTAAATGACATTCTGATTTATTAGCGGTCTCTAGCAGATGAGGTGATGATTAGCACATTTCCATATTTATAGAAAAGCAACACTAACTTTCTGGATTTATAGAAAATCAGCTCTTCACAAATAGCAAATTGTGCTATTATCGACATATGGTTTTCTATAAACAGAACTGAGGTAATTATCCCTGGGACAATTTGTTGGTGGGCTCCTTTTGAATATTAACCACATTGGAAGCCCTTTTCTGCCTCACAGATTTTAAAGAGGAGGGGCCACCAGATACCCCAGGCAATTAATTAGTAATCCAACACCAAAGACGGGAGCCCAGAAGGAAGACGGGAGGCCATACCACATGGTGGTGGGAAACCACAGGTCCGGGTCTCTGACCCCAGATTCCTGCAGCCCTGGGCAAAGTAACCAACCTCCTCAGCAGTGTTTATGTGGCTAGAACTGGGATAACACAGTCTCCAAGTGTCAAAAAAATTAAATGAGAACGTGTGCAATAACACCCGGAACCTAGTAGGTGCTCAACAAATGTTAACTCTTTTTTTCCTTCCTCGTCGTGTTTTTAAATTATCTTAAAAAGACTCACTTGAATAAAGTTTTTTAAGCTCTTTGTTTTACATTGATCCATAAGCTGTTTATTCTGTATTATGATCTAGTACACGTATACATATCTTTATTTAACTGGAAAAAAAGTTTCTTGAAGCAATAACTCACTTTCAGCGCTTACAATCAATCCTCTATGATATTTTCTATTCTATCCTTTGTTGTTCAAAATTTTGCTGGTGATCCATACATTGATTTTCAGACCTACTGTTGGGTTGCAACATGCAGTTTGAAAAATACTGTGATACAAGAAGGTAGGAACCACATTTTGGTTTGCTCACTATTGTACCCCTAGCACAGACATATAATGGCTGCTCAATAAAGCATCTTGAATTATTAAAAGAATAAATAAATGGATGAATTAATGAATGACCCTCACCAAAAACTGAATTAAGATTCCCTTTCAAACTCCCCATCTTGTTTTGCACACTCATTATGTGTTAAGCCCTGTGTTGAGTGCTAAAGAGATAGAAAAGTGCCAGGCATGATACTTGCCTTTAAAGATCTTGCTATCTAGATGAGGAGAAAAAATATCAACATTTGGAAAATGGTTTTTTAAAGACCAAACAGTGTGGAACTTATATGTATGTGTTGAAGAAAAGGAGTGCCAGCCTGGGCTGGCACAGTCAGGGAAACTTCTTGAAACCAGGAATTTGAACTTGGCTTTGCAGTATGGATAGATCTCTCATCCTTCCACTCGCCCATTGCCCAGGTCAGTGGTTCTCAAACTGTAGTGAGTGTCAAAACACACAGTGCTGGGCCCACTCCAGAGTTTTTGACTTAGTTAGGTTTGGGAGATGGCCTGAGAATGTACCTTTCTAACAAGTTCTCAGGTGATGCTATGCTTCCAGTTGGGGCCCACTCTTTGAGAACCGTTGTTGTCGTAGGTCAGAGGGAGATCATGAACGTGGTTGATCCCATGCTAAGGAATTTAGAGTTTATTTTTAGCCATTCGGGATACTAGGCAAGGAAGTGATATCATTAGATCTGTGAAGTAGAAAGTTCTGGTGACAATGGCTGAGAATGGATTGAAAGGGGTGAGCCTGCCAGAGACCATTTAGGAGCTGGGGCAGTAATAAGTAGAAGATGAGAGCCCAGTTTACCACCAGGAGTGGAAATGGGGAAGAGAGGAAGGATGAAAGAGAACCAAGGGCTGTGGAGAGCCACGGGGGTGGAGAGAGAGGAGGAATCTGGAATGACCAGGTGTTTAGCTTCCTTGACTGACCACATGGTTGTTCCATTGACCAAGAATCTACATTTAGAATAAGTTTTTACATTTTAAATAACAAAATCCCCCAGATTCTTTATTTTGAAAGAGATAACTATGATGTAATAGGAAACCCATAGAATTAGGGTGCTAGACAAGTCTGAGCTCAAATCCTGTTTGTGGTGCTTATTAGCAAGTCATTTCAACCTTCTGGATCTCAAATCCCTGGAAATAATACTACTTATGTGACCCTGTAGAGTGATCATGAAAACTAAATGAGATCACCCATAGCTCATAGTCAGTACTTAGAAAACCGCAAACCATGTCTTGGTGTGCGTGTGGACCATCTGCTCTACTTACCAAGGGAGTTCATTTTTTGATTGTCAAGGACCAGGATATATTCGTAAGTGCCACCCATGGATCCAGACGTGATGTAATGGGTGCCGTAGTCATCGATGAACTTGGCATACAAGCCGTAATTGTACTGCTTCGGAAGCTCCATTAATGACTGCAGCATTCCTTCATCCAGCATGATATTGTCCCTTCTCATCTTAAAATGGGCAGTGTGCACCTTTGTGAAAATTCTCATGAAGCTGTATTTCTGCCAACAACCGCCATTGAATGAGGCAAAAGAACAAAGAGAGCGTACACTTTACGAGATAGTGCAAAAGGTCAGCGTTTAGTAGCTGTGGGAAATTCACACACACACACACAAACATAATCCATATAATGGAGTATCATTGTATTTTACAAGCATATATTAGACACCAGTGTGTACCAGACTTCTCCCACACCTTCATCTCTGCTCCCACAGCCCCTGCCCAGATCAAATTCTCATCAACTATCACCTAGGTTAGTTACTAGCTTAGTCACTACAGTGGCCTCTTTGCTGTCCTGCATGCCTCTGTTCTGTCCCCAGTGCACTCTCGCCTTCACACTTCCCCTTGCACTAATCAAAGCACGGCATCGTGCAAACTCCTATGCAAATGTTGCGCATCTATTAAAAATTATGCTTAGGATGTCTTCCATGACATGGTGACATGTCCTTTAGTTTAATTCATTGAGCAAATATCTATCGTGCCTATAGTTGCACGCAGAGGATATAATCTTGAATTAGATTGTTCCCTGCCCTCATGGAGCTTATGTTCTAGTGGTAATCTCATACGATTAAGTAATAAAGAAAAGCAGGATCCTCAGATAATAGTATAAATAAGACATGGCACCAGGGGACGGTTGGATTGGCTTTACAGGAAGATGGCCATCTATGAACGTTACGTCCAGGTAATAGCAGTCTTGATTCAAAGTGATGATGGAAGCATGAAGAGGCCACCTGCTTTTAGAAAAGTCCACATTAACATGCTACAGCCAGACCCCAGGACAATGCGGTACTTTACCTTCAGATGAATAGCTACTTCACTGGCAGAGCTCTAGAACTCAATTTATGTTTGCTGAATAAGTTAATTTTTATAAATGTATTTTCATTGTTCCAGATAATTTTTAAATCCCAACTAGATCCACAGTCCTGGTGTCAGTGTTATTGAGGCTTTTGGATGAATTTCTAATCAATTCAATAAATATTTCTCTGGGCTCTGATTTTCTCTCCATCCTCATCACTTCCTACTTTCGTTCCCCACCTGAACTTCAGCCAGCTGAAACACTTTGCAGCCCAGTGCGTGGGAGGCATTCTCGACTCGGGCCTTCGCACAGGCTGATCCATGCCTAGGGCATCCTCCTGCACTTAACACCTCCCTTTGTCTGGACAACCTGTACTAGTCTTTAGATTTCAGCTCACACAGATGCCCCTTCCTCAAGGAAGCATTTCTTGAGCCCTCAGAGTAATAGGCACTTAGTGGTTAATGTTTCATGGATAAATGAAAGATTTTTTTTTAGCATGCCAGCCCTCCTGTCTATTTAGAAAAGCAAGGCTTGCTTTAGAATTCAAGCTCAACTCAAATTCAAGCTCGAGCTCAATTCAACTCAAATTTAGAGGGCCTGGCAGTTTCTTTTTAACACATTACCATTCTACACATCACCCTATATGCTCCAGGTAACCATGAAAAAGGATGGGGGGGGTGAACTGATAACAGTTCTAGTCTTATCATTCAATTTTATTCCCTTCGTGATGATTCGGTGTGCAAAAGCGTAATAAGAAAACCAAACCTGATTACCACTGATCAGACATTTCCAATTACACAAGCAAATTAAGGTTCAATTACTACTGTACTTTTTAATGCAATTAAGGTAATACATGTTCAGTGTAGATTATGGGATACTATGAGACACAGACATTCTGTTTTAATACCTTCTCATTATACTTGCTCAACTTATTCAAGAATGAAGAGTCTTCTAACTCGGATACACCTACACCCACCATCACATCGCTGCCGGATGGGCCTACACCAATGGATACTCCACTCGACTTAAACTTGTCCTCTTTTACTTTAGAAAGAAGGTCATTTGCATCATCATACAACTCTGAGGAGATTCCAGTATCAGCCCGAGCCTGAAAACAAACAGATGTTAGCTTTGTGAACATAGAGCTGTTTTCCATTTCATATTTAGTACTTAAATCTTTGCTTTGTAAAATACCTAAAGTTTCATATTATTGTAAGTGATTCTTTTATAAGGCTAATCTGGGTATCAGATTGATAGTAAAATACAGAAAATGCAGCAGTGTTAGTGTTTAGTGGTACTGCTAAAATGTTTATATACCATGCACATGTACACACACGATTCTAATCAAATGTTATAGTGTTCAAGTGTGGATTTCTTTCCAGCTTGCTCATCCTTCCTGGAGAGAAGGAAGGCCAGCCACTTGTCCTTGCAATGGAGAGGTACAGAAAGCCATGCCTGGGCACGGACCCTGGAGAAAAGGAGCAAAGGAAGCTGTGCAGATCATGATCATCTGAGGCAGCGGTGGCTTCAGTGCTGCCTGCAAATGTTTGGTCATTTCATTCCAAGCACATTATAGGGTTGCATTTCTCTGCTGACTTGAACTGAGGCATGGTCTTGTGGTTTGCTTGAGCTGATGAAGCAAGCCTTAGGAGCCTGCAAGAAGCTTCTCAGCAATCATAAGAGCATGTGTGAAAATGGAGCCTCCATCACTTTGAGTCCCTGAGTGCCCAATAATTAGCTTCCTTTCTTCCTGAGGAAAGACAAGTAGCCTATGCAAGGCATCGTCGCTTCCAGCTGCTGAGATTTGAGAATTCTTTGTTCCCAGGTCACAGTTTTGCCTGACACATAGACCCTAAACCTTCCTTGAGATTGGGAACATGGCATTGTCTGTGTCTTCCAGCTTGGTTTACCATAAGCCTGATATGGGGTAGGGGTGGGTGTAGGGTTAGGGGAGCAAACTTCTTAAAAACAGACCCATAAGCCTGGACTTATCTTCTGTCAATGCTTTTCTCTTGAGAGAAACTTGGGGGAGGGGAGGATGTGACTAGATAATTATTTAGAATCCTGGGATCCTACCATCTCTCTCTATAGTTATACTGTATTTAGTCTATCAACTCCTCTAAATGATGCATAGCCTGGGCTTAGTTTAGACAGACCTGGGTTTGAATCTTGTCTCTGCAGTACAGTTTGGGCCTGATACTTTACCCCTTTATCACACTCTCTTTTTATATCTAAAATGAGATGATGATAATATCTACCTCATTGCGTTGTGGGGATTAAATGGGAAAATTCATGTGGAAGTAGAGATCTGATACATGGTAAGCATTCAGTGATGTTTGCTGTATGGATGTCTCACCCACAGGATGAGGGGTGAAGAAATGAATGGCTCTGAGCAGGCTGTGGACCCATCATGAGCTATGTGGTGCTCCAAGCGACCAGGAGACCGCAGGAGTTTAGAGAGGTAGGGCATCTTAGGGATCATCAGCAATTTCATAGCTCTTTTGAACAGAAGAACCTTTCATCAAACAAAATCATATACAACAAGCCAAGATATGAAAATGATCAGTGCGAGCTGCCCTTGGGCATAGCTGGGGCAGAGGTTTCAGAACTATGCCCATCTATGCCCTGTCGTGCCGCCACTTCACAGAATAGGACCTGAGCCAAGGACCGGGGACAGGCAGTGAGTTGCTTGAGGTCTTACGCAGTTATGGTCTAACAGAGCCACAACTTGGAAATAGATCTCCTGACTGGCAACCCAGAGAATAGGGCCCCATATCTATTTAATTAGTCTTGGCATGGAGCCCAGATTTAATATGCAGGTGGCCACGTTTATGCTATGCCTCTCAGCGCCTCTCAGCACCCTTCAACACGGAGCATGTGTTGGGGCAGGCACAGAAGGGCTTTCAACCCCCAGCAAGCTCTACGGGAAATGAAAGCTTCCAGAGCAAGACTTCTCCATCGGCAGGCCTCTCCCTCCTGCCACCCAGCCTGCCGGGGCCGGAGAACCTCCCTGCTCAGACTTACTTCGAAGTGGTACTTCAGGAAGTTGTAGGGTTTCCGGAAGTACTTCTCATCGTCTCCATAGTAGAGCTGCTCACAGGTGGGGTCATATCGCAGTTCTCTCCACTCGCCGTTGTATACCGTCTCACACTGGCCCCCGTAGTACCTGGCGTCATACACGCTCTGAGTTTCTCCCTGGATCAGGATATTGTACCTAAATTGAAAAAGCAGCTTCTGCGAGAGAGCATTGGAAAGGCAAAGGCAGCATAAAATGTCATTCTCTGGCAGAGGCAGCTGGTTCAAGCGGTAGTTTCTCAATCTGTGTTCTGTGGAGCCCTATGGTTCCTCCAAGTAGCTTAAGGGCCACTTTAGGTAATACTGGGAGACTGAGTGGGCTGGCTTGAGCCCCCAGGTTCTCTTTAAACAGAACATCTAGACAGTTCAATTCAGCATCCAGAATAATGCTTCCACATAACAGACACTCCTATATATTTGTTGAATAAGATAGAGAGAAATATGCACAATTATCATAAGTCCAAGCAGAGGAGTCAGACAGCCTGGGCCCATTTCCAGGCTCTGCCACATCTAGCTGTGTGACCTCAGGCAAATCATTTAACCTCTCTGTGCCTCAGTTTAGTCATTTGTAAAGAGCAGTTAATAATACTACCACCCTCATAGAGTTAAATATGAGTTGAAACATGTAAAGGAATCGTAACTGTGCTCATCGTAACTAAGTACTGAAAAAATGCTGCTGCTGCTGTTGTTGCTAGTATTATTTCACAAAAGAGCTCTGCTGCTAAAAACGAAGTTTGAAAGATCGGATGTAACTGACAGTGCTAAGGTTGAGAATCTAATCCTCAGAAAGGCCACTGACTTCGAGGCAGTTTGGGATGTCAGAGGTGCACAGTTTGAAAGTCAGGGAGACTCCTGTTTAATTTCCAGCTCAGCCACTTGCTAGCTGTGGGACTTTGAATGCCTTCTAGAAGCTCTCTGAAGTTCATTTGCCTCGTTTAAAGAACAGATATAATAATACCTACCTCTCATGGTTTTTGTGAAGTCTAAATGAGAGCATTAAATTAAAGCAGAAGTAAAGTTGATAGCACATATTAAGCATTCAACAAATGGTACTTATTTTTCCCTAGCCAAATATTCTTCCAGAAATATTTTCCCATACTTCCCTCTCTGGAGTATTTAAAAATCTATCTGCCCAGGTTCTATGTTTTAGGACATGGATGGTTTTACCATATTTAGGTAAAATACAATGTCAAGCAAGTGAAATACAGGTTTAATTTTCTACGAAGGGAAAGTTAACAGAACAAAAACATTAGAGTTGGCTAAGAGCTCCAATACCCGACAATCAAAACCTCTTATGTTGCAGATAATAAAATTATTGCTTTTGTTTATCTCTCAAACTCCCATTTAGGCTTTAAGACTCAACTCACACATTGCCTCCCGTCCACAGTCTTTTTTGAATGCTCTGGGCAGATAGGTGTTCCCTCCTCTATGTTCCCATGACATTCAGTGACTACCTGTGGCATAGCATTGATCACAATTATTTATGCCCTCTGTGAAAAAGGCACAAAGGCAAAAAAGGAGCAGAGGATAAAATGTGAATAAAACCCACCTCAAAGGAATAAATGGATAATTATAGAGCACCTGGCAGGTCATAGACATTCAACGTGTGTTAACTTCCTTTTTCTCTTCCTTCCTCCATCTCTTTCTTCGTATTAGTGGAAGTGATATAATAATAGCTATGATGAATTGAATACACACTCTACTAGACATTTAGCTTGATTAGCTTTCAACCTCATGACAATTTCGCAAATGCAGAAATTGAAGCTCAGAAAAATTAAGTAACTTGCCTGTAGTCACAGCTGGATTTTTTTCCTAGATTTTGTTGACAGTAAAATCTGGGTTCCCTTCACTCTCCCTGCAGTTTCTATCTTCCCACCCATTGAACATGTTTCTGCCTGTAGTTTATAAATATAGCCCCTCCAACAGACCAAACAAAAACTCAAAGGAACAGTAAGCCCCAAGATTGTATTATAACCTCTAAGCATAAATAAAGCCTATATATATTTGGAAAAGCTGTTCCAAAAGCCCCAGTGAAAATGAAAAGAAATGGTCAAAAAAGTACTACTTTTGGAAATCTATGCAGAAATATTCACACATGCGTACAGAAATATGTGTATAAGAATGTTCATTGCAGCATTGCTTATAAAAGGAAAAAAATGAGAAAGAATCTAATTATCTTTCAATAGGAAGCAGTCAAATAAATTACCATATAGTTATATTATAGAAGAGGAGTCAGCAAACTTTTTTTTTTTATAAAGGGCTAGATAGTATTTTAAGCTTCTCAGGCCATAGGGCTGTGTTGCAACCACTTAACTCTGCCCTTGCAGGGCAAAAGCTGTGTTCTGGTAAAACCTTAGTTATAAGAACAGCAGGCTGAATTTGGCCTTCAGGCCATGGTTTGCTGATCTCTGTTACAGAACACTATGCAGCTTATTAAAAAGAGATTGAAAATATAACAAGAAATCTTAAATATGTATTATTAAGTGAAAATGCAAGTTATAGACAATATGTATCATATGATCACATTGATGTAAAATAGGCCTTTGTCTCTAATGCACAGTACACATAGGTATATTTTCCATGCAATGTATATTGTCAATGCATTTTTTTACATGATCTATAAGTATCTACGTTAAACTGTCAACGGGGTCAGCTCTAGAGAGGGGGGAGAGGGCAACTGGTTCGGGTTCTGTTGGGGGAGGTGAAAGAAGACTCTCAATTCTTATCTCAAACCTATATCACTTCTCTAACAAAAGATAAAAATTTAAAACTGTGAAATGCTTAAATTAGAAAAAAGTAAGATATCAAGAAAAGTCTTTGTGATCTGAGGGGAACAGAAGGACTATCAAAATGTCAGCTGTTGGGAGTGGAGGAAGGGCCATTTTGCTGGTTTCAATATTTGGTGTGGGTAAAGCACACTGCTCAGAAAAGGTATTTGAAACGCTCCTCGTTGAATCACAGGAGCACAGGGTCATGGTTTGTGATCTCTTTGCCAATGAAAAGGGGATTATTTTTCAGCTCAGCCCCTCACTATTTCACGCTTCTACTCTGTTTATTCCCATGGTCACTTTGAAATCAAGAATCCTCTTTGATTGATGTTATGGGCTGAGTTACATCTTCCCAACATTTATATGTTGAAGCCCCAATCCTCAAAACCTCATATCATGACTGTATTTGGAAATAGGGTCATTAAGTTAAAATGAGGTTATTAGGCTGGTCATCCAACATGAGTGGTGTCCTTCTAAGAAGGGAAGTTAGGACACAGATATGTACAGAGGGAAGAACGTGTGAAGACACAGGGAGTAGCCAGTCACCTGCAAGCCAAGCAGAGAGGCCTCAGAAGAAACCACCCTGTGGGCACCTTGACCTCAGACTTCTAGCCTCCAGAATTGTGAGAAAATGAATTTCTGTTGTCTAAGCCGCACAAGTTAAATGTAACTACCACAACCCAGGTTGTGGTACTTTGTTATGGTAATCCCAGCAAACTAATACAATTGGCCTGGAAGAAAACAGACTGTGCTCATCTTTTATAAGCATGTGTCTATATTCCATCCCAACTAGTAGGTGGGCTATGATCTCAGAACAGTTCAGTCCATAACACTAGGTAAGGAGTTATCCAGGTTAGGAATATGGGGAAGAACGTTCCAGAAAGAAGGAACCAAGTTTATTAACGCTCAAAAGGAAAGAATATGATGCACTCAAGCAACTGAACCTGAATATTGAAGAGAAGTTAGAATCAAGGCTGATTTAATCTTCACAGATAAAGACAAAGACACTGTGGCCTTGGAGGTTTAAGTAAGCAACAGCAAAGTGAGCGTTAAAGGCCGTCTCTATCTCACTGCTAGCCCTGGTCATACAAGAGACTAAGTGCAAAGCAGATTGTGAGTGGGGCTATTGGAAAGGACAGTTGGATCAGAAAAGGGCTCTTTTGGGGACATCAGGGAAGGCCTCATGGAAGAAGTGGCTTCTTAAAAGGGCCTTAGAAATGGCACAGGGGTGACGGTGCTGAGCAGTGGAGCGGGGATGGCTGAAAGAAGATGAGGACCCTTAGGCAGAGACGTGGAGGGGAGAGCATAGGCAGTACCATGTGGGTGGGACTGGGCAAGCTGCCTTAGGGGCTGCCTCACAGGATGCACTCCAGAGGAGCCCTCCAAAACGGTCCCTTTCTGTCCCCAAAATTAATACTCGTGATTGAAATCATCCCTGCTCCTGAATAGCCAGCAGGCAGGGACTCACCCCAAGGCTGCCTTCTCGGATCCTGGAATTGGTTCGTACTGGGTGCAGTCATCATCAATGGCCCTGACATCTTCACAGTCGTCCTCATCAGAGCCATCGAGGCAGTCCCTGTCCTCATTACACACGAGGTGGCGTTTCAGGCAGCGACCTGAGAGAGGAGAGGCTGTGGCTGCTGTCTGGACTCCCCTCTCCCTCACCACCCACAGCCATGATCACCAAGTCATTTCTACCCCGAAATAGGCCTCCCATTGTCCCAGCCTCTCTCTGTCCTCACTGCTTCTGCCCTCCTCCCCAGCCTCGTGAGCTTCTGCCTGCAGCCCCCAAGCTCAGGCCTTGCCCAAGTCTCTCTCTCTCTCTCTATCCCAGCCTCTGCATTGCAGCCCCCGGTAATCTTTCTAAAATACCAACCTAGCCATGTCGTCCTCTCATTCTGTATCCTCCAGTAGCTCCCCACTCCTCCTCTTCCACATGTGACAGTCTGACCCCTGGTTGCCTCAATGACCCATCACCTGCCTCGCTTCCCAAAGCCCTGATGCTGCAGATATTCTGCACTGATTAGGAATCCCTGATCCCCATGTTTTTGTGTGTTCTTTTTCCTAGAAAGTTTTGTTTTATTTTCCAAGTCTCAGCTTAGGTACCATTTTGAAGCCTGCCCTGACTCCCCAGAGCAGTTTTGGGCACCTCCTGCTGGACAGTCCCACTGGGCCATGTGCATACACCCACCGCAGTGGCTGTATGTGGTACTGTAATAGACTCCTTGAAGGTCTCTCTCCCAAACAGACTAGGAGTCCTTCTAGGTCAGGTGCATTATTTTTAATCTCTATATTAACAACAGGTAGCACACTGCCTGCCATATAATATGTTCCCAACAATATTTGTTCAATGAGTAGATGAATGCATGACTTGTACATTTTCTAAATGAATCAACAGCTATTCCTACAAACTTGAACCAAAATTACTTGGGCTACTGACTTGGTTTAAAAATGCAGATTGCTGGGCCCCATCCCAAACCTCCAGAACTACAACCTCTAAGGGAAGGGCTCAGGAGTCTGCATTCTAACAAGCTCCCTGGGGAAGTGTTTTGCATGTTATGTTTCACAAGCACAGCTGTCTTCCCACTGGAAGGCTACTCACCTGTCTCCTTACACTGGAAATCCTGTCCACATTGTGCTTGGCTTTGACAAGCTGTGGGACTGGAACAGCTGGCTTGATCCCAGAGATCCCCACTGCAGATGGTTCCCCCAAACTTGTTTGGCTGCAAGAGGCTCCGGTGTCGGTACTAAATCAGATTTTTGAACCAGACACATTTTTGTCAATCAATCAACCGAGATTTGTGCAGGCAGGTGTCAGCTCAACATAAGAAATAACTATCTAATGATTGAGAGCTGCCTACAGAACTGTCTTTTGAGAGGATGAATGTGCATAAACAGTGGTGTTCAACCAGAGGTGGTGGCACCATCCCCAGCTGGAATACTGAATAGGGCCTCCAAACATCAAATGAAAGCCTTGGACAAGCTATTTCTAGAGTCTGTCTGCTTGCTAGCATGGATCTCTGTTTCCCCTTCTTCAACCAGTTAAATTCCTATTCATCTCTCAAGATTTGTGTTTTACCTTCTCTGGAAAGCCTTCTCTAACTTAGTAACATATTCTGCAGGTATGAGAGCGTCCCTCTCTCCTGACATGTGTCACCTGAGGCTTTGATTGAGCACTCACTTATTTGTCTGTATCTCCCACCAGTCTGTCAGTGATTTTCCTATGGGGTAGGAGCCATGAAGGGAGGAACACGTCTGATTTGGCTTCATGCACTTGTCACTTGACTTACAGTCAGGTACACCGGAGGTACTTTTGGAAGACATTTGTTGCTTGTCCTTTGCAGCATTTCTTCTGGACACGGCCTTCCTCCCTTTCCTTAGGATATATCTTGTATGGTTCAGGTGGGGATGACCTCACCCCCTCAGTCACAGGGATGTGTAGGTATAAACCAGGCCCCGCCAACCAGAGCACAACGTCTGCCTAAGTACAATGACTGCTTCAGAAATTGGCACATCACTCAACCCAGGCCAGTCATGGTCCTTTCTGGGGATTCTCTTTTTGGAAAAGACAGCTGTTTTTTTTATTGGAATTACTGGGAATTGTGGGTATCAAGTAATCAATCATCTCGCCTATCATGTTGAAAAAGCCAATCAAGAGACAGACAAAGAGAGCTCTGAAGACATCATCTGAGTGCCTGGGGCTAGCCTTGACTACAGATAAATAAATACTTATTGATGGAAGGAAGGAAAGAATTAAAATGCATACCTGTCTTGGGGCTCTCGGGTTTCCTGATAATGCTTTCTATGTAGCGTATGGTGTTAGGCACTAGAGTAGAAGGAGGAAGCTAAAGACTAGCACATTCAGAGAAATATGAGGTCCTAGCCCCACCTTCAAGAAACTTAGGGTTTAGTTGAGAAGATAAAATGTACCATAATAGAAGCATGCTACATGCAGAACATGCACACAGAGTATCCGATCCAGGAATGGGCAGCCCTGTACTTTCTGCTTCCTGTTTCCTTGGCTCAGCCCACAGGCCCCTCCTTCAAAAATGTTGGTATGTACACAAGAAAGCAATGATTTGAGTAGCAAGAGAGGTGAGTTCCTGATCTGAATCCATTTCTTACTTGCTGTATGAGGTATCAAGGCCTGGTTCTTGGTGCCTCAGTTTCTAAATCTGTAAAATGAGGTGGTTGACCTCAATGGCCTAAGTACAATTACTAATGATTCTTTCACTTGTATCCTATAGTTGAGCGCGGGCACAAGGATTAAACGGACTTGGGTTTGGACCCCAGATTTGCTTACCGACTGAGCAAGTCACTTACCTTTTCTGAGCTTCTGTTTTCTAGTATGTATAATGGGTGTCACGGCACCTCACCTTGAAGGGACTGTGTGAGCTCTAAGTGACAGAATGTATGATAAAGCCCCTAGCCCAGTGCCTGATATATCATTGATACTCAATCAACACAGGTGGTTTTCACATGGTTATTGGTACCCACGCAGTCTTTTCTGGATGATTCCAGTGGGTGAGTTGTAGAGAACTGCAGCTTACCTCTCCTCTTGCTCACCTCTGTCTACATAACTTACTCATTAGCAAAGGGGCAGAGTTAGCAAGGAGAGGTGAAGATTGGACCTGGCCATTTGCCTGTCCTGCCTTCAGTTCATGACAGTGGTAAGAGGTTTGTAAACTGTGTGGGAAGAGATTATTGTTAATGATCAATTTGGGAATATCAGGATATTTCAATTTTCCACCCACACTCCTGCCACTTGGCACAGCAAATAAAGGAGTGATCAGCATATAAACCTAGAGTTAATTTTCTTTCTTGCTCTTGCAAAAAGTTCATTAGATTTTTAAAACCTGTAGTTACCAACATGATAATGGTGACGGTAGCTGCCATTTATTGAGTGCTTACTCTTGGCCACTTTACATTCCTTATATTATTTAATCTTCACAAGTTTATGAGGTTAAGTATTATTACAAATTCCATTCAAGCTAGGTGAGAATCCCAGCTCTGCCACTTAGTGTATGTATCACTACTTAGCAAACTACTTAGCAAACTACTTAGCATCTCTGATCCTCAGTTTTCTCATTTGTACAGTGAGATATATCTGAGAGTGTTGCAAAGATTAGTGATAATGCATGTGAAGGAATTGGCACTTTGCCTGGCTTCTGGTACGTACTCTATAATAGTAGTTACCAATATCATCATCATTCTTGTAGCCAACTGTTGGGCTACTCCAGAAGGCATTGGCGTCAGTGACTGTTAATGTCACTCACGACTCCGCAGAACAATCAGGGAAGGTAGTAGAGTGCAGTGAGTAGCCACTCAGGATTTTTGGAGTCAGACTGACCAAGTTTTAAATCTAGGCTCTGCCACTTTCTTAATGGGTGACCTAAACAAAGTGGATGATGGTATCTATCCTTTACATTTATAGTTGGCTGTGGAAGTCAAGACTATTTAAAGTATTAGCACAGTGCCCAGTACCTAGAAATTATTTAATAAGTGGTGACTGTTACTGCCATTATCATCCTTCCTATGGGACCTATATGTGGAATAATGGTACAAGCCATAGGGTTCATTCCCATCAGTTCCCTATTCTCCAGGTTGCTATCAAATAATGAAGATACTGTGTTGCAGGAAGGTTGGTGCCAATACTCCCTTAGGGACTTCTCCGTGCTGTTGCCTGTGGTTGGTGTCATTAAGACATAATTTTCTTTTCTAGCTAGTAGATGATGTTTCTTTCCAGAAATGCACATCTTTGTTTGGGTGATTTTGAGAGGGAGAAACATATTAATAAAAAGAAACTAGGGTAGTTCTTCACTTAAATGATTAACAGAATTTAATTATTTTAAGGAATACTTTTAAAAACACGTGTGTTCTTTTGAGTCACTAAGGAAGTAATTTCATTCTGATCTAAACTTCAAGTCATTCACTTGTGCTGACTATCTGCTGTCTAAACTGAAACGCATAAGAAAAGTTTAGTTTGAGATGTATAATAGGTTGAATAATGTCCACACAAAGATATCAAGTCCTAACGTGTGGAATTTATAAATGTTACCTTATTTGGAAAAGGCATCTTTGCAGATATACTAAGGTTTTTTGAGATGAGTAGATTTCCCTGTGTTACCTGAGTGGCCCCAAATGCCATCACAGTGTCTTATAAGAAGGAGGTAGACACACAGAGGAAAAGACACCTGGAAGAGTAGATGGCTGCGTGGCCAGGAAGGCGGAGGTAAGAGTCATGCAGCCGTGGGTTAAAGATTGTCAACAGCCACTGGAAGTTGGAAGAGATGAAGAAGAAATTCTCCCCTGGAGCCTCCAGGAGAGAGCATGGCCTTGCCAACACCTTGATTTCAGACTCCTGGCCTCCAAGAACTTTCTATTGTTTTAAGCCACCAACTCTGTGGCAATTCATTAAAGCTGACTAAGGAAACTAATACAGAATATCATAGCAAAATGAGAATTTGGGGGCCAGATATCTTTAAACAGGGACAGTCTAGGATCTTTGGCATTTCTCAGAGATGAGAAAGGCAGAATAACAAATTTTAGGACTTGATGTTGAATAAACTAGGTCCAAATTGTGTGTGTTTCCACCACTTAATAGCGCTGTGATTTCGAACAACTCATCATAGACATTCAGAGCACCTCTGTGTCTACCTGAGGGGTGGATCTGGAGGCAGGATGACCATCTGCAGGCCCTGCAAAAGCTCAGGTGACAGGAGAGCAGGGCTGGACTCAAGGCAATGGGAGAGGGTTTGCAGAGACAGGCACAGATAGTAACTAGAGAAACGGCTGACATTTATTGAACACTTGCTCTGAGCCAGACGCCATGGAAAACGCTTTGCACACATTACTCACTTAGTGCTCATAATAATTCTATAATCCCCCATTCATAGACAAGGAAACTGAGGCACAGAAAAGATAAAAAAAATATCCAAATTAACATATCAGTTAAGGGGCTGTGTTAAATCTTAAACTGCAGAATAGAAGCTTAAACACTTCCCCTCGGCAGTACCGTGCCTATAGGCAAGGTTCAGGCAGTGGCGTGCCCCGTGGGGAAGGGAGCATCCAGTACAGGCATGTGTTGGCTGAAGGGGATTTCAAAACAATAATAAAACAGAGTAGAAGTTAGACTGTATTTTATTATCACCATGAGCCAGTGATTCTGAACCCCTCCCTGCCAGAGCAGAGAGCTCCCAACGTCCCCCTTCCCTTCAAATGCCAGGGGGCTTAGGGATCCTTTTGGGCCACTCAAAAGCATTTAGATGGCAAAAATGGACATACCTTTGTTCATTGGCCTTTTCAGTTTCTGAGAGTGGAATGCTTGGGCGCATCCTTCTTGGCAGGCCCTGGTTTATCTAGCTACGTACATCATTACTCAGCTCCCTGTGAGCAGCTTGGCATTTTGTTACTAATCCACTAGTCCCTCCAGATGACCCTCATTAGAGGGCAATAGATACGCCAGGACCCAGAGAGGCCATTGGGGATAAATGTGCCCATGTCCAGATGGCCACTTTTCTGCCTCTTGAGTCATAACATACACGTCATTTGCAGCCTCTCCCAATAATGCCTTAAAAACAAGAAATGAGTTTCAGCAGCCATGTGCCCATGGCTTGCAAATACCCATTTCTCCCCAGACTCTTAGAATTATAGTCCCAACTGCTTATCTCCATTTGAATGCCTAATACACAAGTCAAATATGAAATGGCCCCAAACTGGTCATAAATGTCTTACCTTTTTGCCCTGGCATGGGAAGCAATCTGTCCACTCTGACCAGTGGCTCAGCTGGCAGGTAACTGCTGTGGGAGTAGCAGATCCACTCACTCTCCTAAAGAGAAGAAAGATCCCCGCATCAATTTTGAGATACAAAATTTTAAAAAAGGAGAAAACCGTGCACATTTTCCTTCCAGTAAAACATGGTTTGTAAGAAATAAGGAATGAGCATTTATCCTACTCCTACTATATACAGGAATGGTGCTGGACAGTTTATATAAATCATCCCTTTAATACTTTCTCAATCCCCAGTGGAATGAGTACTGAAGAGGGCTAACAAATTTTGGAAATTTTTGGAAAGCCAAAGGAGCAGAAAGCTCAGTGGTTCAGAATGTGGAAGAGGATTAAGTGAATCATAACAACTTGCTGGCTTTGATGTCAAGCAAGTTACTTAACATCTCTGAGCTATAGCTGCCCCATCTGTAAAGCTGTGTTAAAAGTAATGTTACCTAATAGGGTTATTGAAAGTATGCTGAAATGCTTATGAAGTGTTTACTAAAGGTTGGCTTTTATTATTACATGCTGAGACATTACATGGATTTTCTCAATCTCTACAACAATCCTGGGAGATAAATATTATTAGCCCTATTTTATAAACAGTATAAGAAAGCTGAGATTCCTAAAAGCTAAGTAACCTCTGAAGCAACAGCCCAGGGATGACAGAGGTCAAATTTGAACTAGATAGTTCGATGACAAAGCTCACTTCCTATTTCCAATCTTCACGCTGCTTCATTTTACAAATCTGTCGACAGAAATGAGAGAGTGTGTCTCCAAGGCCATGATCTTTTTTATCCCATATTGCTTCCTCATAGGCTAAAAATCTCATTCAGGGTCAGAGCGGCAAGCCATGAGCTTGCCTGGCTGCAAATAGTAGCCTCTCCCCAGAGCATCATCACTGCTGCGGCTGCTGCAACTTCAACGCCAGGTGAGCCTGCTGGGCAATGTAGGAAGACTGTCACCCCCTGAAATGCCACAGCCTCAGAGACCCAGGCAGCCTCTGCTGTGATGAATGACACAATCCTCTCCCAAGTGCAGGGAAAAAAGTACTTCCAATCTCATGCTAATTACACAGTGAACTGCTACTCTTGAGGAATGATGATACCAAGGTTGAAACCCTAGACAAGGAGCTGTGGAATAGTCAGGAAAATTATGTTTAATTTTAATTAAACCATCTTTAATGCTGGTTCTCAACTTTTGGTCTGAGGACCCCTTTATACTCCAACTGATGATTGAGGACCCTGAAGAGCCTTAAGTGGGATAGATCTATTAATATTCATAGAATTAAAAATAAAAACTGAGATTTTAAAAATAGTTATTTATCTAATATTACAGCAACAAACTCATTACATGTTACTCTATTTCTACATTTTTGCAAATCCCTTTAATGTCTGGGTTAGCAGAAAGCAGCTACATTTTGCTTCTTCATTCAATGTTGCTGTATGTTGTTTTGGTTAAAGTCTATGCATAAAACCCAGCCTTACACAGTCATGTAGTTGAAAAAGGGAGGAGTATTTTAATGGTCTTTGTAGATGACTATGGATATTCTCCTTTAGTATTACACCAAAACTTGACAAGTGATGATTTCTTATGTTAGTTGCAATGCAGAACCTGAGAGCATGTCAGTGAATTTTTTTGTACTCTGTTACATCACAGTCCATTGGTCTACATACACTTCGAACGGATCTTGTGCCCATGTATGATTTCTAAAACATCAGGCATTAGAAATTTGGAAAATAATAGTTCACTGAGTATGCATATCTCACAAATATTAACACATTTTACTGTATAATATAAAAAATCAAACTTGTTCATATCACCAGTGATCTTATTAAGCTGATGGTGGTGGATTTGTTTTCTAAAGTTTTAATTTTCTCATAAAAGCTCAAATTTTGTCATTGGTAATAAATAATGTTATTTTTTTTCCTTGAAGTGATAGGCTCCCTGCACTTTTGAGACAATATATGCCAAATATCTAAGCCTGAATAACCATTGCTTTTCTGGCAGTTATTTTGTCAAGCAAAAATGAAATTCCAGGAAAAAAATTGGTCTTCATGGATTAAACGTTTGTGTCCCCCCCAAATTGATATGTTGAAACCTAATCCTCAAAGTGATGGTATTAGGAGGTGGGGACTTTTTGAAGTGATTAAGTCATGAGAGTGGAGCCCTCTTGAATGAGATTAGTGTACTTATTAAAGAGACCACAGAGACTTCCCTCAACCCTCTACCACTTGAGAATACAGTAATACAGACACCTGTGAACCAGGAAGCAGGCCCTCACCAGACACTGAACCTGCCAGTGCCTAGAACTTGGACTTCCCAACATCCAGAACTGTGAGAAATAAATGTTTCTTGCTTAATCTACCAGTCCAGGGTCATTTGTTACAGCAGCCCAAACCAAGACAAGTGGCTATTTTGACTTAGAACTCAAACAATTGCTCTTCCTCAAGACAACCATCATACTCAATGTATGGGAAGTTCTTTATGCATTCTTCCCATTTTGTCACATAGAATATTTAAATAACATCCATCAAGGATTGACATTTAATAAAATTAACAATCCTTACTGCTTCAGTAATGACTTTCTTAAGTAAAACACTTGTTTTCCTGTGTGTTTGGTGCCACTGCCTTGATTTCGTCCAAGGCCGCAGCAGCTTTAGCCACCAGTGCATTCGTACCAACAGTGCAAATATAAACACAGTGAAAAGGGCCAATGATGTCTTAGTATTATTGTGAAAATTGTTTCAAATTCACAGATGCCCTGAGAAGGTGTTGGCGGTTCCCTGGGGTCTGCAGACCACACTTTGAGAAACTCTGATCTACGAAATGAAGCTCTAGTATATACCAGCTTTACCGTCCCTCCAAAGACAACTTCAGTGCCCAGCTCACAGTATTCCTGTCTACCTCACTCTGGGAGACTGACCATCCCTATAAATGAGCCACTCAATGCTCTGCCCTCTCAGTTGCTCCTTTTCCTTATCTCCAATAATCTTCTCTTCACTTCACTAGTCTCCATGGTCACATTTTGGACCTTCTCACTCTCTGAAACAGCTCCTCCTCCAAATAACTTTTCATGGGCCACCTGTGAAGAGTTACTGGGGGCTCCACAGTCTCTTCTCCTTCTATCTTATCGAGGATTCCCACTGCACTTGTTCTTGGACTTCATCTGGACCTCCATTATCTTGATATCTAAGCTTCCTCCCTATCAATAAGACCCCATCCTATCTTTATTTCCCTTTAGAACCAGTTTTGATTCCATGATCCATCATTTCTAAATCTTACCTATATCCTAAACTCCTAGACCTCACTGTTCCCTTACTTACACCTACCTATAAAGCCCAACCATCTACCTTGGTTAACTCCTAGGTATCTCTCAGTCTCATCATAAGCATCAATCCCTTAGGGAAACAATTCCCAATACCCAGAGTTGTTAGACACCTCTTTTCAGATGATTTGATCAATCTCTGCACATCTTCTAAAATTTAATTATCACACTTGCAGTATTTGTGTAATTTTTTTCTTCTCCACCAGATTTTAAGCTCTACGAGTGCAGGTACTATCTATATTTGCTACTCATCTCCCAGGACCTCTCATGGGCCAGACTCGTGGAAAGTGCTCAGTAAATATTTATGACAGGGAAAAACAAAAAGGAAAGGAGGGAAAAGAAAGAATGAAGCCAATTTCTGGGAAATAGGCAGTGACATTGTTGAGAGATTTATCTGAACCTGGTTCCCAGTTAGAATCTATTAATAATTAAATAATCACAGTATCTAGAAATTCAAACGGCTCAAGGTTTGGTCCACATGTCAGGTTTTTTTTTTAATAAACTGGCCTAAAAGTAAAAGTTTGAAGTGTAGGAACATGGGGAAAGAGAAGGGACAGGGCGAAGGTTTGGGAACAGGAAGGGACTCCATATTAGTTCTCCGTCTCACTATAGAACTGTCAAGATAATGTCATTGTAAGCCCACAGAGACTGCATTATGATGTCAAACTGGAGAGAAACAGTATTAATGGATGGAAGCAAAAGTCTAGACAGAGCAGTGCTGTGTTGCTATAGTTTTAAAAGCTTTGTGACATGCTGTCTAGACAGAGGCACACACAGTAATGCTATCACTGAGGCCAGAGTACAAAAGGAACACCAGGATCATTCATTAAGTCATTACAGGGCTCCAACCTTTAGCCAATATCAATATGAACAACATTTTCTCTTACCATTCCAATGAAGTTTTTAATGTGGATCATGTTTTGATGATGATAAAGGTAATACATTCTCATTAAAGAGAACATAGGAAAGATTATAAAAGAAAAAAGTTGCCCTAAATCCTACTACCTTTAATATTTTGTTATATTTCCTTCCACTCTTTATTTTCATAACACAGTTGAAGTGATACTGGGTATTACATTTTATAGCCTGATTTTCCACTTAATAGTAGAGCAGAAATGTAAACTATGATGGCTACACATTATTCCACTCCCCTAATATTAAACAGTTAGATTTTGAGCCCCCAGTTTGTCTGTATTCTAAGTTATTTGCTGAAGATATATCCTGTGAGATGGGATGACTGAGTTGAAGGGATTTTAAAGCTTATTGCCAAATGGCTTTCCAAAAGAACTGTATAATTTTTTTAATTACTTAAGGAGCCATTAATAATTCTGTGACCTAGTAAATCTTGACAAATATGTTTAAAGGATCTCCCAGCTAGTGAAATCTACTCAATCAGTAAGCCATTTAATATGCAGCACAAGAATTCAGGAGTTTTTTTTTTTTAATTTCAGAATATTACGGGGGTACAAACGTTTTGGTTACATGAATTGCTTTTGTACAGTGTGAGTTAAAGTTATAAGTATGTCCATCACCCAGACAGTGTGTGTACACGTTAGGAGTGAATTTACCTATCCCCTCTTCCAGGAATTCAGAAGTTTTTATTCTAGTCTTTAGTTTGCCCCTAACTTGCTGTGCTACTGTGAGCAAGTAACTTTAACTAAACAACTCTTAGTTTTTTCGTATGTAGAATGAGCACACGTCAATATAGTACTATTGCTGAGTTTCTCAAAGTGTACCCTACAGAGTACTAGTTCCTGGAAAATGCACCAGGGGTGGGGAAAGAAGAGAAGAAAAGTTCCATGGTCAAATCCATTTGAATGAACTGCATACAATGTATCATTCTTAGAGATTTAAAATGCCCAATAACATATTAAAGGCTTTGAGAATTTCTGCATTTTAATTTGCTTCACCCAGCATTTCCCAAATTTCTTTTTGGAGACACAGGTCATTTCTTTCTTTCATACAACATCTATTTGTAAGACTATGCAACACAGTTGAAGAAACACTGATGTAACAGAAAGAGGCTTAGAGTCCACCAAATATGCATTTGAATCCAGTTGCTGTCACTCACTGACTTCAATTTTCTTATAGCTGATAAACAGGGAAACTAGCTCGTGAGACTATTTTGAATATGGAGTGAGATCATGTACCAGATACACACAGAATTCCATACAGAACTTTTAGCATGTGCTAAGCTCTCCTATGCTATTTGCATAATGCTATTTCCTTCACACAGGGTGTTAATCATAGTTTCTTCATCTGGCCAAACCTTCCCACTTCAGTTTATTTTCTCCAGATAGCTTTCCTTGACTTGCCTACCCTGTGCTAACACAGTGCTGTAAACATAGAGCTTCCAACACTTTATTCCTACTCCTAGCCTGCGGGTTCTGGAAGGCAGAGATCATGACCATATTGCTCACCATCATACCCTAGAGCTGAGCACAATACCTGGTGTATAGTGGGAACTCAATAAGCAAACTTTTGTATTAATATATTCTCTCATTTAATCTTAAGTTATCTCATTAAAATTTCCTAAGAACCCTGTGGGGTAGGAATTATTATACCCATTTTATAGGTGAATAAAATAGATTCATAAGGAAACAACTTTCTTAAGGTTATATAAGTAGTAAGTGGCAAAGCCAGGATTCAAACCAAGGCTATTTGACTCCAAAGCCTATGCATCTTTTTAGCACTCTAAGATGTACTATGAAGGATTTCTGACAAAAGGGAAATAGTCATAAAAATAATTCTCTAAAGGTTTACCATGTAGCTTTTGTGCTAGGTACTTTACGCAAACTTTCTTAACTCCTGACGCTTGCCAAGAACTCTATGAAATATGGATTATCCCATTTTATAGATAAAAAAATTAAAACTAAGAGAGTTTAAGTAACTGGCCCAAATTCTATAGCCACTAAGTTGTGTTGCCAGGACTTAAACTCAGGTTCATCACACTCATATCCCAGACCCAATGTCATGTAAAGTATAGTTAAAGATTAGTTATTCTGAATAAAAATCTTCATATGATCATGACTCACTTTTGAGTCATATCTACTACTGCAATTGTTTACATAATTAAAAATTCATGTTGCCTGAATACATACTGATTTTCAATCATCTGAACAACTATTGAAGATATTCACATGGCCCTGGCCCAAGGTATGTTGGTAAACATACTCTGATGACCATAAAGGCAAAAAAATAAAAAGGAAAATCATGACTGAAACTTCTTTAGGGTCTACTGCCTATATGGTCTGTTTAAAAAAATGCAAAAATCCTTTAGATACTTAGATGGTTGTCCTCTATGTTTGAGGTCCCTGTTCTCATTTCTTCACTTCCCTTAAAGAATTTTGTTTTATATCAGTGGAAATATTGGGTTGAAAATATTATGAAAATCTTTGAATATCTTAATTCCAAATTAAATATTTGTCTTGCTTGTAAGATGGATGCTTATTTTTGAAGAGTTTTGTTTTGTTTTGTTTTTTGGTGGGCGGGGGTAGTAGTAGTAGTGATGATTACGTGAATCTGAGAATTAGAAGGCCTGAGTATGCCCCCAGGTAGCTGGATGACTTGGAACATATCAAATCACTTTGTCTCTCTCAGGCCTTTAAGTGGGGGGGATGAGATGAGATGAGATGAGGCTGTAATGAGAATTAAATTGACCAATAGCTGTAAATTGCCTAGCAGAGTGGTCTTGTTATTCAATACTCCTCTTCCCTCAATAGGGCTCAGTTTCTTTCTCTGTAACATGAGTGGCTTAAACTAGATGTTAAGTACTTTCTAATTTTAAAGACCTGTGAAATAGAAATGATGGAAGTAGCAAACTAGAACACTAAATGAGTTATTGCAAATATATTCAATTATTTAAGGAGAATTATGAACATAATGAGGAGGGAAGTGGAAGATATTAAAAAATACTAAATGAATTTTTTAAAGCTGAAAATTATAATAACTGAAATGAAAAATTGGATAGGCTTAACAGCAGATTAAACACTGCAGAAGAAAAGATTAGTAAACTTGAAGATATAGTGGTAGAAACTAACCAAAATGAAACGAAGAGAGAAAAACGACTGCCAATAGCGAAGAAAGACAGAGCCTCAGTGACCTGTGGGACAATATGAAGCAGTCTAGCATCTCTGTAATTGGACTGTCGGAAGGAAAGGTGAGACAGTGTGGGCCCAAAAAACATATTGGAATTAATAATGACAAAAAAATCCAAATTTGATGAAAACTATAAACCTACAGAACTACACGAAGGCATATCATAATGAAACTGCTGAAAAAGATAAAGAGAAAACCTTAAAAGATATCAAAGAAAAAACATAAGAGGAACAAAGCAGATTTCTCCTCTTGGACATTATGCAAGCCAGAAGATAATGGAATGACATTTTTAAAGTGATGTGGGGAGGGAAGAGGAAGAAATCATTCCTTTAGAATTTCATATTCGGCAAAGAGATCTTTCAAAATAAAGACTTTTTTAGACCATAAATAAAGAAGAATTTATTGTCCAAAAGACCTTCACTACAGGAAATGTCAAAGGGAGTTATTCAGAAATAATAAAAATGATATCAGAATTTGCTTGATTAATGATCTATGCTGTAACTCTTGGGGTAACAACCAAAAAATAAAGTAGAATAACTAATATACCAATATGGAATTAGAAAAATATTTAACCTAAAAGATGGCCCAGAAATGGAGAAAATAGAAACAAAGAAGACATGTAAAAGATGAAAAACAAATAGCAAAATAGTAGACTCAAACCCAAGTATAGCAATAATTACATTTGGTGTAAGTGTTGTGATTATTCTGATTAAAAGACAGAGGTGGTTAGACTAGATAAAGCAAGACTCAGCTATGTATGTCTTTACATGAAGAATATTTCAAAATATAGGCATATAAGTTAAAACATTAGAAAAATATTTGCCATTACAAACAAAAATCATAAGAAAGCAAAAATAACTATATTGATAATAGACAAAATAGACACAGAACAAGGACAATTGCCAGGGATAATTAAAGCCTTTCATAAGGGTAAGGGAGCAAATCATCAATAAGACAGAACAAACCAATATGTGTGTGTGTGTGTGTGTGTGTTTAATAACAGAGTTTCAAAATACATGGAGCAAAAACTGATAGAAATGAAAAGAGAAATAGGCAAATCCACAAATACAGTTGGAGATTACAACATCCTCCCTCAGTAATTGACAGAACAAGATGAAAACATGAGCAACATTAACAACCAACTTGACTTAATTTACTTAGAACTACACTGAGCAACAGAAGAATACACATTTTTGAGTGCACGTGGAATACTCACTAACATAGACCATACTCTTAGTCATAAAGCAAATATCAAGAAATTAAAAGAACTGCAAATTTTTAAAACTTCTAAGCAACACACATACTGAAAGGTATTGGGTATATAAAATATGTAATAGAAATGCATTGATTTTGAGGCTAAAGATTTTAACTTTCTTCCATCATTGTTTTAAAACAATTTTCTCAAACAACTCATTTTTCTATGAAGACTTTATAATAAACAACTGTTAGACATGAGCTTATAAATGTGTACCATTAAAAATGTAAATATATATATATCATCTGTTTTCAATGTTGAGATCATGTGAGATTTTATTTTGGGGGGAAAAATAGAGTACTATCACTGAAAAAAAAAAAAGAAGAAGGAGAAAATTAAAATCCCTGACTGATTTGGAAGATTTCTGACAATCGGCATATTATAAATTTGTTCTGTCTGATTATTGTCAACCATCAGAAAGAATGGAAATACCAAAAATTAACAATCATATAACACCATTGATGACAACTTTCACTGAATTCTTACTAGGAATTAGGCATTTTTCTAGGCATTTTTCATGTACTTAATTCTTGCTCTTACTTTCCTCCCATTTTACAGGTAAGGAAAATGAAGTCAGGAAAGTCAAATAATTTGCCCGAGATCACACAACTAGTAAATTCCAGTGCCAGAATTTGAACCCAGCAAAATCATTTCACCGTGTAGTTTTTCATTTTCAAAGCCAGTGTCAGACACCCTGGCATTAGACATAAAGACCTCGTGATTTCCTACTTCAGCACTTTGTAAAGTATTTAATTGGTTCTCTTTAGCCTTGACTTGAAATTTGCCTCTTCACTGGTCTGTCTTGTTTGATAAGTTCGTCAAACATCAAGACTCTTTGTTCATTTTCAAAAAGGATTATAATGATAAGCTTTTATAATTAAGAGTATCTCAGCAGAGATTTCCTCAGTTCTCTTGCCTTTATCTTCTAATTATTAGAGATGAATTTTCTGATTTTTCAAAAATTGTATTTGCTTTAAATACAAGTTACAAATTAACTGCTTATTAAAATGCTTTTCCCTCTTCTGAACTGTTACTTAAAACAAAACAAGAAAAAAAAAATCTCTCTTGCTCTAACATTTAGAAGCACTAATGATTCAAAATTGCATCATCTAACGAAAATTTGAATAAAATAACTCTATTTAAAATCTTTAATGTTTGGGAGACAGGGACTGACTGCTTTAAAGCTCTCCTAAAGGTGAAATAAGGGGCTGCTTAAGCACCACAAAATACTTGAAACTGTGGTGTTAAAAACATGAAGCCAGGTTGGAAATTTCAGGGAAATTGAATGCAATGTACATATGAAAATATCACCTCCCTCTATTATCTCATAGCCAGAGGTAAGCTCATTTTTAGAATGAAATAACCCAGCATCTCTACAATCCTTTGCTTTTCCCAAAGTGATTTTGCATACATTATGTAATTTTATCCTCCCCACACACTATGAGACAGGTATTCTTATGATTCTCTTTTATAGAAAAGGAAGTAGAGGTTAACTGTCCAACATCATTCGAGAGAGCTATCATTTATTAAGTGCCTATTATAAGCTAAGTACATTTTATATCTAGGATCTTATTTCATCTACTAATGTAGACGAGGCACTGTTATTCTCTACTAGTATTCGTATAGAAGAGGCACTATTATTCTCATTTGACAGATAGGGAAACTGAGGCTCAAAGAGATTAAGTGATTTTCTCCAGATTACCCAGCTTCTAAGTATTAACATTAGAGCTGTGATTTACACGTGGACTGATCTAACTCCAAGTGCATGGTCTCTTCACTTTCCCATCCTCCTTCGCTGGATTAGTAATAACGTAAAAAGAGATTGCATTCCATCCTAACACAGCCCATTGCAAACATAAAAGTGTCTCAGTTCCCCAGCAGGTGATTCCTATGTGCAGATTTTGCAGAGACATATGGCCCACTTACTGGTTCACTTTCTCCTGTGCAGTTACCCCAGGCTGACAAGTCATCAAAGACAAGATGAAGAAAACAACGGCAAACATTTCTTCCAGAAACCACCACACTATATTGCCTTGAAGGAATACAACTATCTATTCAGGGGATTGAAGTAAAAGATTTCTACAGGCTGGGACCTGTAAGAGCTATCTAATGGTTGAAACTAACAGTACTTACCCAATTTCCACTCAAATGTGTTTAATTAGTAACCAGGATATTGATTAGTCAGATACCCTAAAAGTGGCCAAGACACCAAAGACTACTGCCCTTTAGACCTTTTGAAAAATAATATTCATCTGGTTAAGGAAAGGAAGATATTTAACCAATACCAGCTTAGCAAAGGGATCTTATTTTCAGACGGAGGCAAAAGCCAAGCCAAGACACAGTTCCAGATTTCCTGTTCTTTTTGAGGGGCTCTTGGAACTTCTGAGGTCAGATCAATCTGTTTTGCAAGACTGTAACAAGGCTAGTGCTGGTATATCAGCTCAGGCGTAAAGCAGCCAGAAAAGAATGTAGGAAATGCTACTAGTTACATGGAGGTTCTACTATACATTGGCAAACATCTGGAGCCTGGAAAATATATGTAATTCAATGGACCTTTCCACTTTTCATACAGACATTGGGTATCATTAAGATCCAGCATATCTGTGTCTTGAGGGGACCAGATGTCTCAAAGAGACATCTTCAGAAGCATTCTCTAGAATTATGTCAATAACAGCCACACATCCGTGCTGACGATGCTATACCTACATACAATCTCTTGTTCTTCCAGACATAAATTAAATTAAATAAATAGAGGTGGGCAGATAGGTGGGTAGGTAGGTAGACAATAATTGAACACCTACTATGTGGCAGGCATTTCATATGTCTTATTTAATCCTCATAAGAAATCTATGAGATAGAAACTATTAACTCGATTTTTCAGTTGAAGAAATGGAGTTCAGAGAAGTTAACTAACTTGCCCAAGGATGTACAGCTGGATCAACGTCCTTGGGGACATTGAGATTCTCTCATTAGCAGGATTGTCCAGTGGTATTATTAATCTCAAAGTTAGGTGAAAATTTAATAACTTGTATGCTTACGAAATGTGTACTTGATTTAAATGTGGAGATTTTGAAAACGCACCCAGCTGTTATTATTAATACCTTCCTTTCCTCAGAGATTTGGGTAAAACTTGACAGAAGTTAGTATCAACTTTGGGTCCTGGAAAGGCCCTAGAGCCTCTAATTTTCATGCCTCTCTTCCTCCTTCCTCGCTTCAGTTTGACTCCTGGGTTCCCTTGGCCTCAGTCCTACCCTACTTCTACCCCACGTGGAAAGCCACTCTTTCTCCTTTTCCCAGAGTTCATCTGGTCATGACAGGCATTTCATAATGCTTTGCTGAAGACGAGGAGGGTCGCGGGTGTTATATCTGGACACCCTTGGGTCGGCTCAGGGCAGCACATGTGGGAACCACCTCTTTGACCAGCAGAGACATTTATGGTTATCACAACATGGGGGCTGTGCTACTTGTCCCTAGTGGGTAGAGGCCAGGGTGCTGCTCAGCATCCTACAATGCCCAGGACGGCCCCCCACGACAAAGAGTTACCTGGCTCAAAATGTCAATAGTACCTAGCTTGGGAAACACTGTCCCGCAAAAAGGCTGGTCTGCCTTCCCCTGACCCCTGAAATCCTGGTAAATTAATTTTCTTCTTATCTTTACATATAAGCTGTAATGCCTTCCTTCCTAAATGAGCTTTCTTGAAATTTCTCTAATGCCTTTTCTCCTTGCCCAAGAACTCAGCAGCAGTCAGGACTGTACTTTAGCCTTTATCAGCTCTCCCACCCCTCTCCCCAGCACAGTCACTTAATTTCTACCATATTCCTCTGTAATATTTTCCCTCCAAGTTTCCCATCTTCATCCTCACTGTCTTTGATCCATTTCAGGGCCTCATGTCTCTCTGAAGCTCTCGTAACTGCCCCTAGGGGCCTCCCTTTCTCCTACTACAAATGTCTCCCTCTACGAATGTCACTGCTAGATTCATCTTCGAGAAAACTGGCCCAGGCAACGTCACTCTCCTGCTCAGAGAGCTTCAGTGGCTCCCCCATTGTTTATAAAATTGAAAGTCCAAATTTCTTCATAAATGGGTCTCAACTCCTCTTTGCAACCTTGTCAACCATGACCCTCCAATTGTCCCCAGAGTATATAGTCTAGGTTCCTCGTACCTTCCTCACCCTTTGCCACTGCTGTGACTTTGCTCACACTGGGCCCTCCACCTGAACTTATCCATTCTCTCCTCCCTTCCTGCCAAGTGTCTTCGTAAATACCGGGTCTCTCATGGATCTTTGGCTGATGGCTCACTTGGAAGGTATCTCCTTTGCATAAAGCTCATAAACATGCTAGCTGCACTTTTTTTGGGGGGGAACAGAATCTCACTCTGTTGCCTGGGCTAGAGTGCTGTGGCATCAGCCTAGCTCACAGCAACCTCAAACTCCTGGGCTCAAGCAATCCTCCTGCCTCAGCCGCCCGAGTAGCTGGGACTACAGGCATGCACCACCATGCCCAGCTAATTTTTTCTATATATTTTTAGTTGTCCAGCTAATTTCTTTCTATTTTTAGTAGACACGGGGGTCTCACTCTTGCTCAAGCTGGTCTTCAACTCCTGAGCTCAAACGATCCTCCCACCTCGGCCTCCCAGAGTGCTAGGATTACAGGCGTGAGCCACTGCGCCCGGCCTACCACACTTTTTAATTGTTGCCTCATATTATGTTTTTCTAGGGGAGCAGGTACATCTGGAGAATGAATATTTCTTTAGGGTAAGTTCTGTGTTGGAGCCTTCTTTGTAGTCAGTGATATCACTGCATCCTTAATAAGAAATATTTGTTGATTGAGTGAATAAGCAAATGAGTCAATTAAAAATAGGTTAGTATTTCATAATACTTTCAGGTATATTTTTTCATTTAATCCTCAAAATAATCTTGTGAGATAAATATCATTATCTTGAAGAGAATCATGAGAGCCAGAGAGACAGTGATTAAGGCAGAAAAAGGAACTAGAGTTCCAGGTCCTGTGCCTGACCCTTTACTTGTCTGTTTAACCTTCACAGCAATCTTGCAAGGTCAGTAATTCTAATGCTGTTTGGAAGATGAGGATGTTGAGACCCCGAGTGGTTAAGCAATTTGCCTGCAACCACACAGCTGGCGAGTCTCAGAATGATGGATTTATAATCAGTCCAGCTGCAAATCTTGAGATCTTTTTGGTCTGGTCACGTAACTACTAAGTGACATATGAGGACTAAAGCCTGGGCCTTCTAGCTCCATGCCCAGTTCTCAGTCCATTATGCCTTAGCGGTGAATGAACATAATTTCCAGGGGGCGAAGAAGGTGAAATAAAATGAATGAAGAGATCATCACAAGATGAAATCAAAAGAGAGAAGCTAAGTCCAATGGGATTGTTCCACGCCTCTATGAGTATGTGTGTGTGCGCACGTGGGTGCGTTCACATGCATACACACATGCTGAGATGGGGGTGGGGCACCCATCTGCTTTCAGCCCAAGTGTTCTAAGATAAATGGGAAATGCCAAAAAATTGTTAGGTTTGCATATGTGGATTTCACCTTAATTGTAGCATTCTGTTATCAAAGATAGATAGTTATAAAATACCACGCAGAATAGACAGCGAGATGGCAATTCATTTTGAAAAACACATTGACTGTCTTGAGGAAACACTTTTCACTATCTAAATGAGTGAGTTATGGCCTCAGAAGGGAACCTGTCCTGTGTTGGCTCAAACTGCTCGCCACCTCTGGGTGACATCCAGATCTGTGCTCTCTGGGGAGCTTTTAGAAGCTCTGCACCACATTCCCCGTGCTGGCCTGCAGCTTACCCGGTCTGAATAGGAGATCTACATTCTGCAAATCTAACGCAAATGGAGGCAATCTGATGGAGTGGAAGTAATACAGTGTTAGGTCAGAAAGTGCCATTAACCAGTTATTGTGTCTTTGCTTTCATTTGCTCATCTGTAAAATGGATAAAATAATACCTATCTAACAGGATAGGATTTAACACTGAACAAAGAAATCTATTCACAACTGGGCATCTTGAGTGAATGTTGCTGCTTTATTTTAAAAATGCTTCCCCTTGCCAGTGTCTATTTTCGTTCGTTCATATGCATGGGAGCTTTTAAGTACCAAGAAAGGGGAGAAATAGAATAAATGGGGGATTTGGTAAGAAGACTATTGGAGGAGGATGGAATGTGGGAAGTTCATGTCCAGGTGTCTTGGACTGATTTTGAGCCCCTTTGCAGGGAGGATGCTACCAGCAGAAGCTGATGGAATGATTCCAGCTGTAAGGCCCAGGTGGCAAAGTGGTAGAGGGGCCCCTTCCTCGTCGTCTCTGCCCAGGTTCCAAGACCATTATGGCACCTCAAGGGTTGAAAACTTTGGGAGCAACTCAAAGTAGCAATTTCAACTTGAACATGGCCACTCTCACGATGGCCACAGCCAACATGGAGTCTCTCTGAGCAGTTGACTGATTGGCAGTCAGCATGGGGGGCCAAGCATACAGTTTTGTGGGTTCATTCGAGGTACTTCTCTGGGGGTCGTATGTGTGTGTATGTGTGCGTGCATTTGCACACGCATGCTGGAGCATGATATTCTGCTCCCTCACTGGAGAAAGCTGAAAAGTATTCAACATAGTACCCGGCACAGTCTGCAGACAGCAAATGAGCATCTCCTGTCCACTGCCTTCCCCAGCCTCCCCTCTGCACCCTTTGTGAGATTACATGTCTATTATATCTGTTTTTCCTCCTGATTGCCTCATCAGTCCCTGGCTGCAACCAACAGACATTAGCGGTGGGTTTTCGACTGGAAATGAAGTGGGGCTGGTTTAGGTAATTGGTCTCAATCAGAGGCTTTACAGTGGATGGGCTAATGTGTGTCTGGTTCTCCCCACTTCATACTGAAGCTTTGTATTTGCATTTAAGGGGGTGGGATGAGAGGGAGTCAGTGTCTGGCTTACCAGAGTAGGAATTAAAGAACTTTTCTCAAAAAAGGCATTCAGCCTTGTAAGCAGCTCTGGCCAACTTGGGGTGAACCTTTGGGAAATCTATCTTGGAATTTGGCTGTAATAAAAACTAGAGTTAATTTTCAAATTCTCCAGGATTTGTCCACAGGTTGATTGTCCTCTTCTCCACAATGCCTTCACTCACGGCTTGGTGCAGGGCAGCCTTCTCCTCTGGTCCCATCCATCTGGCAGTTTGTCATTCACCCCACTGGTGATTTCTGCGAACTTCTGGCAGGCAGGGCTGTGCCTGGCCCAGTGGACGTATCTGTCCTCTAGATACGTGAGAGTCAGTGAACGGAACCAGCTCTCCACAGCCGGCCAGCTTCCTCTGCCCCTTGTGCTGGCAATAAGGAAGGATGTTGTGTGCAGAGATATCAAAAACAATACTAAAACCGACTGGAAGTCAGTGGCTTTGTGTGGTCACCATGCTCAGGCAATTATAAGCAATGTTCTAGGCAACATCACCTTGCCCACAGTTCCCGACCTCCCACCCCCTCCCAGCACAGTGTGAGACACTTGCTTGCAGTCTATTCTCCCAAATACCCTGCAAGCTTCCTAAAGGCAAGGACCATGATTTAAATCATCTCTGTATTCCTGGTACTGACACATGGTAGGTGTGTGTGTTTTGTGCACTTATAGGAAGATTGCTGCTTTTACGTCCAACATTTCTGAGTTGAAATCCCAACATCACCATTAACCAGCTATGCAACTTTGGGCAAGTTATTTCACCACTATGCCTTAATCACCCCTCTTGCATAGTGGGTTTGCTGGTCATTAGGTTTATAAATATATGTGCTTTATATGTGTATATACATACATATTTATATCATACACACACACGCGTAGTACCTACTCCATGTTTGTTGAATGGACCTGAATTAACAGACATTTCCAGGCAAAATCATGACGGATGCTGCTTCTCTTTGTAATCCTCACTCCCGCCCTTTCTGTCACTACCCTTTGCTTCAAGAACACCCTCCTGCAGACATTCAGGCTGGGCTTGCTCTCAGCCAGCGCTTGTGGTGCCACCAAAGAGTCACTAATGGCGTGCAGGTCTCTGAAAGGCTGAGCGAGTAGACTCAAGTGTGTGCTATTTCTCTGTGTATATTAGGCATCGTTGTATCATCAGCACATGGGTATTTGCGGTTTAAATGAGGCCCCTTGAAGAAATCGTAGCCTTTAAGTCTCAGATGGGTAAGTGACTCAAGGGATGGATGGGTCAGAACCTGAGCTGTGGGGTGACTGCCCACTTTTTCCCTATTATGTCTCAATCAGCGATACGATGCACATGGCAGCCAGTCAGCTATGGCGTGCGTCCCGTCCAGAGCTGGGGTTAATTAGGCACTGTGGTGGGCACTGAGCCCTCGGAGATGAAGAGAACACAGCCCTGCTCACCACGCAACCAGGCCTGGGGGCAGGTGTGCGGGGAGAGCATCGGATGGCCATGCTGGAGCACCCACCCACAGCTGCCTACATGACACACAGGCTTTGGGGAAGCAGGGAGAGGGGGCTGGGAGGCTGGTTGATGTAGAAGTTTCTTAGACAGAGAAAGGAAGAAAGAGCAAGTGTTCCAGACAGAGGGAACAGCATGAGCTAAACAGGGAAGATGCCCAGAGAGCGGCCAGCTTGGGAGTCAGCCAGCTCTCTGGAGGGCTAGAACCATGTATACCACGAGGAAGGAAGGGTGGAAGGACAGGCAAAGGCCACTGCAAAGGGTTTGGGTTTTGTGCTTTTGTAGTTTTGTTTTGTTAATGTTAAGACTAAGATGTGGACCCCATCCCCAAGCATAGGAGGCTCCGTTGAACCAATGGAAACTGCTGGACCTCATGATAAGACCTGCCTGTCACACTCAGGGGGCCACCAGAGGATGTACTGGGTGGGGACTGAGCTGAGACTGGCTCCTGGGGACTGGAACACCATGCACCTGCCACACAAGGGGAAATCCTTGGGGGCAAAGGGAACGGAGGGAACTCACAAGCTCCTGGTCAGGCACATTACAGGACCTTGGGACTGTCACGTGACTTCTCTGGACTTCATTGTCCACACTTGAGGGCTGGCTCCTCTCCACAGCTTCCTCCAGCCTGAAATCTTAGGCTTCTCTAATCCTGATTTCGGAAATCCCTTTGGGAACTGCAGGACTAGGAAACATACGTACATATATATTTCCAAACCATTCAAGTCTCTTTTAATACTTTTATTCAAGATTTGTCTTCCCATGAGACACTCTGGGCTGTCAGTCTATAATTAGACTTCCTCCCTGCTCACAAAGCCGGACTGTGTGGAGCGAGAGACAGAGTCGGATTAGCCCACTGCAAACAAATTTGGTCAGACTCCTTCTCGCCAGTCTTGGTTCCGGCTGAGTGGATTTCAGCGGCTCCTGTGTGAATGTTAATGCCTCCTATGTACACAATTGCAAGAAAAACAATAACCATGTGTGCCTCCCTTTCTTGAGAATGCTCTGGGTTTCACTTTCAAGCGTCTTTGTGATGCGGCAGGGAGCATGCGGGGGCGGGGCAGGGAGGCGGTGTAAAGAAACTAGAAAGAGCTTAAGATGGGAGGTAAGGCACCTGGGTTTCAAGGCAAACTCAGCCACTGATTTCTTTCATAACCTTGCAAAAGTCACGTTAGCTCTCTGAGTCTTGGGTATCTCGACTATAAAATGAGGCTAAGAACGCCTGCCTTGCAGGCCTGCTGGAGAGAGTAATTGAGATAATGTACATGAGAGCCTCTGGCAAAGCTCCGTGGGCGAGGGGCCCAGCACTAAGGATCGCAGGCTCGGCCTTCCACTGCACAGGAGCAGGGAGTGGGGAGCAGAGAGCGTGCCGTAGGTTCAAAATTCTTCTTAGCATCAGAGTCCTAGAAAACAGGAGGGGGTCCAGACCCGGTGCCCATGAACTCTGATGGCAACTGCCCTGAAATTAGATGTAGGTGTTCAATCTCTGGGAGCAGAACGAAAAGCACTAACCTTTATTGAGCACACACGCTTTTACTGCTATCCTTTCTGTAGCTTTGGATGGAAATACTTATACTTTGTCCAGAGATAAGGGAAATGAGGCCAAAAGAAGAAGGCAGGAAGGAGAGAGGAGGAGGCCAGGTTAGCCTGATTTCAAAGTCAGCCTGTGACCCTGACTTTGGCATTACAAGCAGATTAATATCAGATTGAAATGGGGACAGATACGTAGTAGGTTATGAAGAGAACAAATATTTGGGGGAGTGCTGCTAATCTCCCCAGAGAGGCATCGAGGAAGAGGAACAGTGTCATAAACTATAAGCAGCATGAAGGCAGGTGCTGTTCATTTACAGCAGTCTTCCTAGCACCAAGAGCATCAGTGCCTGGCAGAGAGCAGGCATCAGTAAATATTTGTCGAATGAATGAATGAACCCTATGAGGCTCATAATCTACAATACTGAAACTATACAATTGTGTTCCAGTAGCTGATTAGGCAACAAAATGTGAAGTTGGATTCTCCTTTCTCCTGTCCCCCTACTCATTTGTTTTTAGTTGCCCTAAACCTGGGTATGCTTTTTTCTTGTCCCCAGAAGTGGTACTGGAAACCAAAGGAGGATTACGCATTTCTGTAAGAATTGATCTTATAGAACAAGCATTTGGACGTGGACGTGGGATTCAGTTCTGGCAGATGAAATGCAAAGGGAAATCTATTTGGGTAACTTCTGGGAAGACTGTTTACTCTGATGAAAAGGAAGAAATGTGCAAGGAGAGTCCTCATTGCTCTTCATGCTTTTGGACATAGCTGTATTAGGGCATGATACTTGGAGACACCCTTTTGTATCTCTATTATAACCATAAACCAAACATGCCCAAATTCATTGATGCAAAAAAAAAAAAAAAAGTATGCCCCAGGTAGCTCTCTTGTCTCAGAGGAGAAGAGACACATGGAACAAAATGGCCCAGCAAACCTGCACACCTTCAGCTTGAAATAGAGTTGCTCAGCCAAGTCCAGACTGGACCAGCTCACCCTCCACCTGCCACAGCTGGAAGTAGAGCTGCACAGATCTGTGAGAGACAACGTGTTTTAAACCACTGAGTTTTGGAATAGTTGTTATGCAGCGTTATTATGACAATAGCTAACCAATACAGCATCTTTTCCATGCTTTGTTGTCAACTGAGCTGCAAAATTTGAGGTCTCAACTCAGAACCACCCTGATACGAAGGGGGACATAGTTAAGAAAGTTCTTGAGAGAGGTGTCTTGGAGTTTGGAAACTTATGAAAACAGAGACTGCACCTACTTCTCTCTTGGTGTCTGAGATGTGCTAGAGTAGCCCATGCATAGAATAGTATGATTAGAACAAGGAGGTTAAAATACTGGATTGGGTCTATCCTCATTGCTGAAGTGACCAAAAAGCCATGGATGTGCTTATAAGATATAGGAAAGTGGATTTAGAGCTAAAGGAAGTGGCTGGAAAATAAATAAAACCATATCTGGTTTGTACCTCTAGTTTGAATTGTTCAATAAACCTGCTCCACTTAGCATTATTCTCTGCCTAAAAAACCTGAAATCCACTTCAAAGTCGGGATTTTATTGTGCACTCTTTCCCTGGACCATCAACAAAATTGTAGACCCTGGTCTTAATATGGCTTTCTTTCTGCTTATTTTTACATTTTATTTCCTTGCCTTGTGCCAATAAATTGTTTATATACTTGGCTTTCACAGGAGAAATCTTTCAAATGGTATTTGTATGCATAATTTAAACCTGCTTGTCTCCAAGCTTGTGGAAACTTTCAAAGATTGTTAGTTGAGTGTGATTGACACTATTATTGCTAAAATTAAAATTATTAATGGCAGCAATAGCAGCAACTACCATTTCCTGAGCACTTTCTAATGCTCAGCTCTATGGAGATATTCTGCGTGAAATTTATCCAATACTTAACGCCAGCCGATGAGGTGGGTATTATTATCCCACATTCTCCCAGCAATAATAAAGCAACATCTGTTTGGCACTGCCTCTGCCCCAGCATTGAAGTGAGCTCTCAGTGTCTTCTGCAGCAACTGCATCAGCTGGAATGATCATGTGCCCATTCGTCAGGTGAGACAGCCAAGGATCCAGTGGGTAAGGGAACTTTCCCATACCACCCAGTTGGGAAAAGACAGTGTCTGGATCTGAACCCTGGTCTGCCTACTTCTCAGCCCATATTCGTTCTGCTCCAACGTTGGCTTTCAGAAACAGAAACCATATTGCTGCTTGGACCCTGCTGCTCAGACCTTTTGGCCACGATGTAGATTGGTCTAATTATCCTCTTCAGAAATCTTCCCTAGCACCAGAAAGCTGGATTACTACAGTGGGTGTAACCCCATGTAGATGAAATCTGGTGGCTTTGGGAAAAAGACAAGCACAAAAGGGAAGGAAAAGTCTCATGACTTTCAGCTAGTGTGCAGCTAGCAGCTCCCTTTCCCAGCTTCTGCCTCGGAGACCCAGCTGCCACCAGACCCAGGGCACAGGGGACCCCACACTGCTGCTGCTGGGCCTTGACTGGGGAGCCACCAATAGGTGTTAACAAAAGAAAGAAACGCACGTTATTCTTGCACAAAACCTTACAGTTTACAAATCTCTAGCATACATTTTAAGTCTTTCACTCTGAGAAATACATACCTTTCCACTCAATCTATTCACATATTGGAGACTTAACATATGCGCTTTGCTGGGCAGTTTTGAGTACAACGCCTCATTTAAATCTCACAAAGTCCTCTGATGCAAAGATTGTTGTTCTCATTATAAAGAAAAGGGAATTGAGGTTCTGAGCAATGGAATGACACATTCACTGGCACCACAAAAATCAGCGGTGGAGTCTAGGTCTGGAACCAGGTCATGTAGAGCAAACCCCATGCTCAGTCCCTGGCACTAGGCTGCTACAAGAAATCCCGACTCTGACCCAGCAGCCCGGTCTCTGCTCCGATGGTTTGAGTTTGCCTCACAACTGTATATAGAAGCAGATGGCTTTTCTTTCTAGTCCACCGGACTTCTGATCAAGAAGGAGCTTTATCTGGGGAACTGCACCCAGGAGCCTCACTGGCATCTCAACCTGATTAGATACAAGTCCCTGGACCTTGAATCTGAACCTAACAGCATGATGGGATGAGACTTTTAGGGGGCATGTAGAATAAATTAAAATAATTTGTGGCCAGAGAGTAAACTGTTGCATGGTAGTTTTAAAACATGATCTCAAAACCCATTGATATTCCTTCCATTAATGTCCCCTCCCTTTGAATCTGGGTTCTGAGACTTCTTGACCAATAAAATATGCCAGTTTCCAGGCCCAGGCCTTAATAAACTGACAGCTTCCACTTTCCATCCTAACCAGCCACCATACTACAAGGAAGCACAACCCACACTGTGGGAAGACCCACGTGGAAAGGAACTGACAAGCAGCTTTGTTAGCTGTGGGAATGAGCCATCTTGGAAGAGGGTCCGCAGATAAGCCACCCCACCCAGTGCTGCATAGAGCAGGGACAAGATGTCTCTGCCAATTCCTGATTGCTTTAGTGTTAAGCCACTAGGTTTTGGAATGGTTAGTTATAACACGAGACATAACCAGAAGACAAGCAAACCTGACATCCCTGGAGCCTAAACCATATAGCAAGGCCATCATATTGACAAACATTCTGAGTTCTTATAGCAATCACTTAAACAGATGAAGAAACTGAGGCACAGAAAGGAGACATGACGTGTTTGGAATCGCAGACCTGGCAAGTGGGTCAGCAGGGATCTGAATTCAGTCTGGTTGAGGACTCCAGTCCCCAGCTTTACTCACTAAACCACAGGGCGGTGATACAGATGCTGCCCTCTCCAGCTTCCAGTGACCTGTTAACCTGTTCGTAGTGAGAGCTGGCATGGACTGTCAGTGAACAAACATACTGGCTCACTTTGTTCTTAGATGGAGTGGTATGTATTTGGAAATCAACACATCCAGGTGTGAATCCCAGGCACCACTCCAGGGAGGTAGGACAGTACCGACTCAGCTGAGTAACTTTCTGGCTGTGTCACCTTGGTCTCATCACTTAACTTCCCTGGACCTCAGTTTTGTCCTCATCTATAAGATGAGGACAAAAATACCTACTTCATAGAGTTGTTATAAGAATTTAATGAGAAAATGTTGTATAAATGACTTAATGCAGTATATAGCCCATAATAAAGTCAGTAAGTTAAGGGTCCTTTTAATGGTGTGTTTAGACTTAGGAAATTTCCTTTGCTCACCCCCCTCCCCAGCCCCATAGAGAGAGCTCCACAGGGTCACAGCGGGCAGATGTATCCCATTCCTGTGCATCATTTATTTTTACCTCCCCCAAAAGATTTAGCCCTTTTTGCCTGCGCTCCTCCAGCCCCTCCGGACAAGGACAAGAAGGAAGCTCAAACACAGCTGGTAAGCTTTGCTCACAAATTCCTCCTTCACGACTGACTGAGCCCTGACACCGGAAAGAAACATTCCGTTGAATCATGTAAATCCCCACTCATCTCCAAATTGGGTGCTGGAGAGCCTCGGGGAAGTGATTTTACAACCTCACTGACTTCAGCCAAGGTAGACTCCAGTTGCTCTTGCAAGATAATTCAGCCTGCGCCTGGCAGCAAGACCGAGCAGGGCCCCCTCCCTTCTGACTCGAGAAGTGGCCCTTTTGGCTGTAGGGGAACAGTCTCTTCCCCCAGGAGACAGAAAAAGAGAAGCCTTCGGCTGCCTGCCTCCTGCAGCCCTCCCCGGCTGTGCAGGTAGAGTTCAGTGACTCAGTGCTCACATCCTCGCTGCAACAAAGGAACTCAGACGTGGTGGAGAGGGGTGTTGTGAGAGACGGTGACTCCAACATGAGGTCCAGGTGGCCTGCACGTCCCCTCACAACTTCCTGCATTTCAGAGGTCAGAGTTTTGCTATGATGGACTGAGCCGTCCTTGTGTCTCCACGCCAGAAAATGCTTTCTAGCCTGCTGTGCCTCTGGAGAGAGCTATTATCTTTCCTTACACTGCTGCCTTTTTAAAAAATTTATTTTCAAATCTGGGTCTCACCACAGATTATTCAACCCACGGCCAACAGAGCTGACTATCCAAAATGCTATGGCTGCCTCGCCATGGGTCGCACGGTCCCCATTTTGGTTTGAAAGATTACTTTCCTCTCAAGTCGCTGGGAGCCCCAATTCTACTGCAAATGTTAGAAAACAAGTCAGCAGGTCCACCAATAATTCCAATTATAAAATGTGCTAGCAGTTTTTGAAAGCTTCGTCTTCAAGTGCTGAATACCCACTCTACCATGTACGTCTTGCTTCAGCTTCTCAAGGTGGATCTTACCGTCTGCGTTTTATATAAGCAGACACAGGTTCAGTAATCGAGTATTTTGTGCAAGACCACACAACTGATGTGCGGCAGGGTTAGAACTCCAGCTTGGCCAGCACTGGCCGTTGCTAAACTCCCCGGGGGACATTCTCCTCCGACGGCTGTCCACACCACAGAGGAACACACTGTTCAGACCAGCTGAGCGGCATTGCTGGCCTTCCCCAGTCGTGCTCCCCTGGAGTCCTTGGGGGCCTCCACCCATTGCTCACCTTGTCCATGGCCCGAGTCAGGGTGTCGTCCTGCTCTGTCCTCACCAGCAGATGGCGCTCAGCATTTCTCTTTCCATCCTCAACTCACTCTGGTGTGCTGGGGGACCAGTGACCTCACCAAACTCAAATGCCTACTGTTTTGGCCCAGGCCATATTCCCCCCTGGTGTCTGGTCCTGCTCTCAGAACTAGAGTATATTGGAAAAAATTCCTTACTCAGGGAGTCCGGTACCAGAATGAGCAGATGTTCACAAACATCCCACAATCTCTTAACGAAGAGCAAAAAGTGACGGACAGTGTTCTCCTTGTCCATGGTGGAGTCCAGGTGGTGCGGTCTCTATATATATGTCAGTCCTCTTCTAAAGGAAACTGCCCTGCCCACACCACAGCCCCTGAGCCGCCATGTTGAGCATGTGACTCTGCCCACCTTGGTAGCCCCCTGATGGCACGAGGGGTGGACACCTGACCAAAAGCCAGTGACTATGTGGCCCAATATGGAAAGTTCTGCCCCCAAAGGGGAAAGCTGGCCAATTGTATTTCCACTGTGGAAAACTTGAGTCGAAAGATATAAGAAGAATCCAGTTATTAGTGGCAGAAAGCGAGGCTGGTTGGATGCCAGAGAGAGGCTATAAGGTAGAACAGAGAGACTCCAAATAAACTGATGCTACGTGCAAACAAAATTATGGCTCTGTCTGAGTAACCAGAAGCTCTGAGGAAGACCAAACACCTTTGAGGAAGCAAGTTGTTGGCAGAAAGAGAAGCAAAGAGAAGCCAATACTTAGACATAGCCCAGCAGTGCTAAGGGCAGGCCAGTGGGCTGTAGACCAGCAAGCCCTTCAGTGAAGTTTCTAGAGGTTCCCTGGGTCCAGGTGCCTTGGCTGGGTGGCATGGCCACCCCGTAGTTCCTGTTCTTAGATCCCCGGGACATGCCCTGCTCACTCACTGCCAAGGAGGGCATCTTCATGGCAAGACCCTCCACTTTCCGGTCCTGTCCATATAAGCCTCTTTTCCTTACAACTAGAAGAATGCTGCTAAAATTTCAGTGTCCAGACCATTGTGTTTGTTCCAGGTAATTGGTTTATTTGTATTTTATAGAGTCTGAACTTAATAGTCGCTATACTTTATCTGTGGGCATCTGGAAACTAAGAGGCTACCTTGGTCACCTGTCAATAACCAAATGGAGATGTTCTGACCCTGTGCAGCTTTCTTAGTTTTATCTTTGGTTCCCAATTTGTGCCTTTGTGCCATGTTTTTAAATTCTACTTTTAACTTCTGTGACTTTGCATTTTAAATATTGTTCTAAGCACCTTTCTCAAACGAGATAATATATAAATATATATTCACAAAGAGATGATTTCTGAATCAGGGCCCTGGTGGAAAAGAGAATGCACCCCAGTTGGCTCAAAAGGAGACATTTCGATGGCCGGACCTCTCACAGAGGCATGGAGGCGTTGAGGGAGTTGGCAAGGAAGAGTGAGGCACCCAGAGACTAGCAAGAGCAGAAAGCCATTTCCACCCAGATGGCTGAAGGAGCAGGGGAGGAGGGGCTATCACTAGAGCCCAGTGGAGCTGGGGCCATGAGGAGGGTGGTGGGCGCTGTAGCGCCGGAAGGGTGTAAGACTGCCAGAGGTCCACACCCAGGCAGGGGAGGGACAGGGAAGAAATACCCCAACTTCTTCCTCCTCTCGCCCTGGGACCTCCCACTACAGCTTCCCAACCTGAACCAGGCAGCAAACGCGTCCAGGTGGCGCAGTCTGTGTGGATCTCCCAGGGCACAGAGGACGGCTGAGGATAGTGGAGGGGGAATTGAAGATAAGCAGCAGAGATGATGAGCACGAAGTCTTAATCTTGAACATGGTCACAAACAGGGATCAGACCGGAAGGAATGGCAGTGGCTGGGCAGACGCGAGTGGTTCAAGCCCAATTCTGTGAACGCGGCACTGGAGCTGGGCTCACGGTGCTACCTGCTGCCAAACCTTGTGGCATACGAGGCTTTCCCTCTAGCAGTGTCAGCTTTCTCTTGGTTCTGGAGCACTGGTCTGACCCCAGAGAACTGGCAATCTGCAATATGCCTGCATCCCATCCTCCTTCCAAGCTCTACACATTGCACCTCCACGTTCCCCAGATACTAGGTGTCTTAGTCTGTTTGGGCTACTATTAATGTAACCCCAGAATACTACGGACCAGGTGGCTTAAACAATAAACATTTATTTTTCACATTGCAGGAGGTCAGGAAGTCCAAGATCAAAGCATGCCAGCAGGTTCAGTGTCTGGTGAGGGTCTGCGTCCTGGTTCATAGATGCAGTCTTCCCATTGTAACTTGACATGGTGGAAGGGAGGAGAAAGCTCTATGGGGTGTCTTTTATCAGGGCACTAATCCTACTCATAAGGGCTCCACCCTTATGACCTAAGCCCTTCCCAAAGGTCCCACCTCCAAATACCATCACACTAGGGGTTAGGTTTCAACACGTGAATTTGGGTTGGGGGTGGGGGACATATTCGGTCTATTGCACTAGCTGAGGCTCTCAAATTTAACAGCTTCTGTTGTTCTGCTTTTCACACAATCAGGGGAAGGGTCTCTAGGTAGTCATAGCCTCTGATGGAGAGCTCAGGGTTTATGTATTCTCATTTCCACTGTCTGCTGCTTTGTTCCCGGTCCTTGAGTAAAAGCACTTCTCAGCTAAGTGCCCAAGTCCACTGGAGAGCACACACCTATACCAACACGCTTTCTCTTTAGAGCTGAGGGATTTAGTGGGAGAGCCTCCACACCCAAGTGGGCCCACCCTCAACCACTCCTCATTTCTGCCATGTCTTCAAAGCAAGTCCTCAATATTCCAAGCCCACAAACTCAGAATTTATAAAAATGCAGAATCCAGCTGGGTTCAAGTTTATTGGTTGCCAATCTTTAGGGAAACAAGAGACCTCACCAAAGAAAAAAGCTAATATTAATCAAACACCTGTGATGAGCTTCTCACATATACCATCTCATTTCATCTTTAAGTTCATGCTGGGACACAGGTATTGTAGAAATTGAAGATCGGAGAGGTTGAGTATTTGCCCAAAGTCTCACTTTTACTGCCTTGCAGAAGCAAGACCCAGGCTCTGTTTTTCTGGAGCCCAGGAACCAGGCTTGTCCCATTACACCATCCCGCTGCATAGCAAAAGAGTGATGCTCACACAATCGACTGGGAAGTACAGGAAGGGTCTTTGAAAACAACCATTCCGTGTATTAAAAGAGGATCTCTTCTGAGCTCCGTTATATTGTATGCCTGTAGAGTTGGAAATAGTAAAACGGTACTTTCTAAGATAATTCTCTAATGCTCATTCTTCAATTGTTTGGACAAGATTATTCTGATTCACTTCCCTCGTGCTGCGGAAAGAAGGAGTCATGCACAGTGTGATTGCTCACACCCCTTGAGAGCCCGGCACATTCCACTGCCTTCAGGGCAAATAGCTCAAGCCCACCAGGGCCCGAATTCACATCCTCTGATTTGGGTTTTAAAGACAGAGATTTATACAGGATCATCTTTTTTTTGGTTGTGGTTGCCTCCGATTTCCCATTGTCTGAATCACAGCCATGGAATAAATTGAATCTTTTTCTAACATAGAATATATTACTCTTGAAATAGTAGGAAATGTTGATAATTGCCTTTTATTGGACTCACAAATAATTTATAAGTTGGTCCGGTTTTAAAAAAAAAAAAGTATCATAGTCTTTTATGTCTTTGGCTTCTTCCTTGAGGCTAGAAGCAGCGTCTAAAAATAGCTGTCCGTGCAGCGATGGGCCTAGCGCTCCCCCTGGTGGCCATAGTGCAGGATTGCCGGCTCAGTAAATGGACCCAAAGTTGCAGACCCTGCATTAGAATAATTCTTTCTCCCTTAAGTACACGGAGAAATTTGATTTATTCTTCCCAGTCATGTCTGCATTACAGAGTACTTCTCCTTATAAAATCCATCTGCTTTGAGGGTAAGTAAATGATCGATTCCTCATATATGTTATCACGTGGCAAACATTTCTCTGAGATTGGAACAGCTTCTGTGGTTCCATGAAATGTCAGGGAGGCTGGGAGTTTCTTCTTTCCTTAAGCAGATACTGAGGAGAGAAATGCCAATAGGCCTTTATATAAGCAGAGTAACTGCTTATGGAGGGGATCGACTAAGTGTGAATGTGTTTGGGGGTGGGGGCGATTTGGAGGGAGGAAAGTTGGTGGCAAGAGAAATAGCCACAGGGGAGGCCGCGGAATGGGATGCTCAGCTTAGAATCCTGACTCCCCACACAAGCTGTAGTGGGTGGGTGACAGGTAGACGCTCTCCCTCCGCCCCTGGGCACACAAGAAGACTGTATCTCCAGCCTCCCTTGCAGTCCAGTTGGGACCATGTGATTGAACTCTGGCCGATGGGATGTGGGCAGAAGTGATGTAGTACTTCCAATACCTCTGAAACATTCCTGGTGATTTTTCACACACTCTCTGTCTCTGTATCCACACAAACGAAATATTCCAAAATGTCGGGGTCACACAAGAGAAGTGAGCCAAATCCATGAGTCGCTCACTTGCAGGACACTCACCCAGATTGTGATGTGAGCAAGAAGTACGTGTCCATATGCTAAGGTGCTGCGATATGAGGGCGATTTGTTATAGCAGCCAGGGTCGTTTAATCTCTCTAGGCCACGGTCTCCTCATCTGAAGATAGGGTTAATATATGAAGATTCAATGAAATGATGTATGTAAAAATATTTGGCATATATCAGGGCTCAATAAATGCTAGTTAAAAGGCTATTGCGTATAATACTTCCATTCTGAAAAGGTATTTTTGTGGTTATCACTCAGGTTTTTATTTGCGAGGAGAATAAGACCAAACTCCAACTGGCAAACTAAAACAGGTTTTTATTGGTCCCCAAAGCTAAAAACTCCAAGCCTAGACTAAGCCTTATAGCTGGTTTAATTCATCCAGCAACTCAAAGACCATTCTCTATTCTGTCTGGTAAAGCTTCATTCTAAACCTGATGCCCAGCTGGGCATGGTGGCTCATACCTGTAATCCTGGAACTTTGGGAGGCCAAGGTAGGAGGATTGCTTAAGGCCAGGAATTGGAGACCAGCCTGGGCAATATAGCAAGACACCCATCAGAAGGAAGGAAGGAAGAATGAAAGAAAGAAAGAAAAGAAGGAGGGAAGGAGGAAATATTAGTCAAGCATGGTGACACTTGCCTGTAGTCCCAGCTACTTGGTAGGCTAAGGTGGGAGGATAGCTTGAGCCCAGGAGTTTGAGGTTACACTGAACTATGATTGCATCACTGCACTCTAGGCTGGTTGTCAGATAAATAAGTTAAATAAATAAACCTGACTCCCCTGATGGTCAAAGATGACTGTCAGCGGGGCTCCTGCTACTACATGTTCTTAGTTGGTTTTGAGAGCAAGAGGAAACCCCATCCCAGTGTTCCAAGAAAAAAATCTTCTGATTCCTTTGACTGGACTGGCTTAGATTACATGCTCACCCCTCATCCAATCACTTCATTGAGATGGAGAGCATGTGCTGATGACCCACCAATCAGGACCCACATCTGGAGGTGGAATCAGCCTTCCTTAAATCACATAGGCACGTATGTGTGGGGGAGAAGTATGAGAGCACACTTTTTTTTTCATAAAAAAGGATGTTTCTAAGCAGAAAAGGGGAGCAGGGGAAAATGGATGCTAGATAGGCTACCAAAAATGTGTGCTAGAATCGATATGTTTTTTCCTCCTGAAGCAAGAGACAGGTTATGGGGGTAGACAGACAGTGACTGCTATTTTGCGAGCACTCAAAATGGTCACCCAACCTTTCAGAAATCTGTAAGTTAAGTGGACGTTGTGAGTTTCGACTCCCTAACCTCTGACAATGAGCTTCCTAAAATATCCTCAGATATTGACTTCTTGAAATATGCTCAGATATTGACTTCCTGTCTGTCTTGACTGTGCAGTGTTTAAAAAAAAGGTCTCTTAAGAATAATTTACTTTCTTGCTCTTCTGCTTTCTTTTCCCCTCTTTATTGGTTTGTACCTTCCTTTGATTTTTCTGCAAGTGTTTTAGGAAGTGTAAGGTGCCATACAAATGGGGGGGGGGTTGCTCTTTTCCTCTGCTCTTTGTGCCTACGGTAAATCATATGATACATAATCATAAAACAATGAGACTGATTTTAAACAGACTAGTTAGCTATGCGAGTGAGTACAGCTCTTCCGAGCAGTCACCTAGAGAGGTGATCTTCATATTCCAATGAATATTTGAGCCATAGCTCAATTCATGTTAATTATACTTCAATTTTAACCTAAAAAGAGTAGTGGCTTGATCAACCACATTATGCATCTGATTTAATTTCTAATCCCCTATAAGGTTTTTTTTTTTTTTTTTAAAAAAAAAAGAATTTATCTTTGCAAATTCAAAGTAAAGATTTGTCTTTTTAAATAACATATTTTAGAATGTGAAGGCAATTGTCCATGGGGAATTACAAAAATATTTTGGATCCTTGCATTAGAATAAATGTTAAAGAGTAAACACTCGGGAGGGCACATGAGTTTTGCATTTGTTTAATAGAAGAAGGGGAAGAACAGGGAGGAGGAGGAGGTGGGAAGGGGATAGAGGGTCATGCTCTTCCCCTACAGCCAAGAAAATCTGATTACCTCCCTCTCTGAATCACCCCGCAGTAAAATCTCCTGGCCCACAGGCTAAATATGAACCCGGGACACACCACTCCAAGCCTGGGCTGCCCTGCGCACCCTGTGCTTGCCTCTTTTGTGGCTATTGTCCCCACTCTCCTGCCACACCGAAGTTCTCTCTGCTCCCTGGGGAGTTCTGGCAGCTGCATCCTGTTTGTGCCCTCGCCCCTCCTGGAATGGCCTTCTCTCCCGCTTTCATGGCAAACCCTCATGCCTCACTCGAGACCCGGCTCATGGTATCTCCTCCAAAAAGCTTCTGAGCCCCTCCTCCCCACAAACAAAAGACTTCATTGCTCTTTCTTTTTTGATCTACTGGCTTCTTTAAAAAGTCTGTTACAGTGCTTATTATTTTCCCCTATAATATTTTTGTCCCCTGTGCCTGCCCTAGGTGAGCTGTCCCCAGACCCATCCCTCACCCCTGCCCTGCTCCCCTCTGTCTGCCAGGACGTCTGCACCCCACAGGTGGCGGGTCGCAGGCTCCTGCACCGCTTGGCTTCTGCCTGGGCTCGGCCAGTGAGGGCACCGGCAGGAGACTGGGGATGGGAGGAGGGGAGAAGCCAGGGCATTTCCTCCCTTCTCTGGAACGCAAGAGGCCCACATGCCGGTGGCCATGTCGATCCTCAGTGCTTCCCGCTTCCTTGAAGAGATTCTAGCTCCTAGCCCCTGAGGACACCACTTTCTGTCTTGTCCCCCAGCCCCGGGGCTCCCAGCTGTTGCTCATCTCTGGGTTTCCTCAGAGCTCTCCCGGGGCAACCAGTTCTCTGTATTAAATTCCCTGTTTCCAACAGAAAGCGCCATTTCTCTTTTCCTAATTGGCCCCTCACACATACACCAGCTCATCTCCCCATCCAACAGTTCCCGAGAACAGCTGGCTTAATAATAAAACCAGAGAATGGACAAACGTGTGTGTTTATCATAAATCATTTTTATATTTCCACTTTACAAGACACTTTCATGGCTCTTCCTAGCAATCTCTTTCTTTTTTTCCTCTGTGACCAAAATTAGCTTTTCTAGAACTCAGTACACTTTGCCTAACTGGGTTCCTCAATCCCAAGCCCCTTGTGCGAGTGTCCTCATACTCGGGTCCTGCGTGGCAACGGCACCACCGACAGTCGGGGAAGACACGCGTGTGGAGTGAGGTTGGGATCAGCGAGATCGGGACGGTTGCAGGATCCACAAAACGGAGGCTGTCGGTGGAGACCCTTAGGACAATGGCGAAGGATGCGTTGGCTTTCTGCTCTTCGCGTCTGATAGTGACGTTAGCCAGAGTGAAGCCTATTCACAGTCACTCCCGGAGCGCAGGGCAATTTGCAGATGAAGAGGAGATGCACATTCACGGCCAAGTGGAAGGCGTGGATAATAAGCAGACTGTCTAAATGCTCCCGATATGAGAGGCCAGCACACGTCTGGCCGGGCTCCTCGGTGCTGCGTGGAGCGTTATTGTATTTCCATGGGCTGGAGGCCAAATGAGTGGACACCAGGCGCTTGGAAAGGACGTGGGCTCGGCCAGAGGTTGGCACTCCTGCCGCAGCGGGGAGGGTGGTGCAGCCCACCTTTCTGCCCCTTCTCTCAAATCACTCCGACCTTCGGGGCTTCACCGTGAATGAGGCCGACCAGCTATGGAGAAGAAGCTCAGCCTTAAAACCAGAAAAGGAAGATAATCCAACTTAATGAAATCTCACCTGCAATGTGCCACATTTATTGAGGAAACATTTATTGTGGGCCAGGCACTGAGCTGGGTACAGAGGATAGGAACTAGTGAGAATGAATTTCTGTCCTCGAAGGCCCCACTGTCTACCTGGGGCGGCAGAGGGACAGAGAGGCAGGTGGGTGGGCTGAGCCAGGGTCCAGATGCTCCCAGGTTGGCCACCACACAGCGGATAAGAATGCCAGTTTGCGCTGAGGCCAGCAGGAGGCTAATCCCGGCCCTCACACCTCCCAGCCTGGAAACCTGTTCTGTGCGACTTTCACTTCTCTGCGTCTCGGCTTCCTCACCTGAAAAGGGTTGAGTGCCTACCTCGCAGTTGCTGCGGGAATAAAATGAGTTTACGCACGAACGGTCCCTCACGCTGCGCCCGCTGCCAGGCGAACCGGAGAACACTGGTGCGGCCACGCTGGTGGCCTTGGCGGTGGTGGCGGTCCTGAAACTGCCCCCGCAGCCTGGCTGGTGGCAGCCGGGCTCGTGTGCACGTGGGAAGCCACTTTTGATGATCCTGAGAAATAGCAGGGAGGGTGGGGAGTTTATGGGGAACTCAAAGAAGCTACCACATGGATATAAACGGGCCGGTGTTGTCGTTGCAGTTGGGTGACAAGGTGAACGGTGAGAGAAATGTGGGAACAGAGGGCTGATTGAATCACCTGCCTGCTGTCATCAGGAAAGGCTCGGTGTGGCGGTGTCCCCTGCACCAGCTCCAGAAGGTTGGGGCAGAGGGCACAGGTGGGTGACAGACAAGCAAGGGACAGCATTCCAAGTAGAGGAAGCTGGATAGGCCAACGTGTGCCCAAGAGTGAAGAAATTCAATGTGTCAGGTGTCGGGCACCGAGTGACAGGTGCTGAGGCTGGAGAGGCTCCACGGGGCCAATCTTGAAGAGCCTGTGTGACCTGGGAAAGAGCGGACTTTTCCCTTGCTCGGATTGCAAGGTGAGAGCAAGCACTAGGTCGTCAGAAGAGGCTTTCAGTGGCAGAGTGTCATTAAGATCAGTCTGGGAACACTGAGAAAATTCATTTGCTCAGGTGCGAGGTGGGAGATTGGAGGCAGGGGCGCCAGAGGACTAAACCTACGACCTTCTGCAGAGTGGGCAGGGAGAACCAAACAGATCGAAGAGATGATTCTGAGGTCTAGTCCTTTCCGGATGTGAAGCTAGACTGTAGGTCCCTTGATGGCAATGCCTACTCTGTGCCGGTGACTATCAGGCACCTCCTGCAGGCAGGGGCACCCAGTGGGCATGCTGCTGAATGTGGTCAAGTAGGCACAATGGACTGCACTTGGAAAGTGAAGGATGGATGGGAGTCAGGAACGTCCACGGTTTCTGCCTGGGAGAGTGGATGAGCTTGATGACACTTGTAGCAGGTTTAGGGAATCAGCTCATGGGTTAAGTCTTGGCCCTGTTGAGTTGGAGGTGACTGTGGAACACCCAAGGGAGAAATGCAGCAGGCAGTTGGATACATGGGTCCCTGTGAGTCCTCAGCTCATAGAACAGTGCCTAGCTCCATGCACTAAGTCAGTGTTCAGTAAAAACTTGCTGGATGCATGAATGAGTGAGATCAGGAACGACCTGGACTCCTTGAGGGCCTTCTACAATGTGGGGGTCCTGTTGATTTATTCCCTATTATTTTCCTTTGTAGCACTTAAGTGTATGAGTACTCATGTAGGGATTCCCCTGTTTGTTTGATGTTTGACTCCCTAACTAGACTGCAGGTTCCCCAGGGTGAGGCCAGTGTGTGTTTTGTGCCCCACTGTATGTCTTGGCCTACCCTTGACCATGGTGGAAATCAGGTAAACATTTGCTGGGTGAATGAAGGGCTAGGGACATGGAGGTGGGTGTGGGTGCAGAGAATGTGGGTGGGAGCCAACAGAGAGGAAGGGAGCAGGTGAGAGGGGTGACCACATCAGGCATGAAGCTTCCAGGTTCAAAGTCACTTGTTTGTAACACTCTTCTCCAGACCTCCCAACCCCCTCCTTCCCTCATGCTGCAGCCCCCAAATCCAGCCCTGATCCAATCCTTTCCCTGAGCTGTGGTTCTCTCATCTGCAAAACGGGGATTTATGATGTGCCCTGCCTCCTTGACTGGGTGGCTGTGAGCATCAAATGAGGTAATCCAACTCAACAAATGTTTATAAGGGCGATTAAATGCCACGGTGACAAATGCCTTTGAATAACGACACTGACCTCCACGCTCAGTTCCACCTGGCTAATGGACACGCAGATTGTGTACCGCGGCTTGGGCAGCATCCTCCACTCTAGGAGACAGCGGGAAACAAGATCTCATTGACACAGGCCACCTCCCTTCCCAGGGAGCCCTTCATTTCGATGACAAAATACTCTCATCTTGCAATGTGAACAAGGGCCAAATGGCCCATCCCATCCAGCATCCTCATTCAGAGCTAGTCAACTGAGATCTGCTGCACAGGGCCGAGGTAGCGGGGCCTGGCTGCACCTCACCTCCCCGCAAGCTGTTGCACCAGCTCTTGGCAGCGGGAGGCCCGAGCTGCTGGCTGCTCTGCCAGCTTAGCCAGTGAGCAGGCCAAACAGACATGGCAGCAGAAAAGGATGTGCAGTCCCTGGAGCTGCTTTCAGGATGATGCAGGGTCAGCAACAGCAACTCCAGAGAGCAGAATCCGTGCGTTTTAAACTATCATCCTACAGGGCCTGCTTGGGAGGTAGATGGTTGGAGGCAGGTCTTCGCACAAGCTGCTCTATCCCTCTGGACTGCCCCAGCCTTGACCACTTTAGGACTAAAAGATCATCCTTATTCCCTTTGTGATGCCTCCCTTCACCCCAGAGGTAGATGCCCCTCCTCTATGGAGAGGAAAGAGAGAAATGATCTAGCCATTGCAGAGAGCCCATTAGTTGCCAACTGCTCTGCATGATTCTTTAAGTATCGTCTCATTTCATAACCATAACCATCTGGGGGCTGAGTTTGTTAGCCTTGTTTTACAGATCGGGAAGCTGAGGGTCAAAGACACAAGTCATTCAGTCAAAGGCACAGCTAGTAAGTGATTGGGCCGGGATTGCTCAAAAATCAAATACACTGCATTTCCATGGTACTTTCTTCATCTTCCTAACCGAGCACTAATTGTGTGGTTTTTAGTGTATCTGTTCACAAGTGCAAGTATCTCCTCTACTCACCTCACTGTCTGTCCCAGCCATGCACTGGGCAGGTCTAGAGATCTTTGACCACAAGATCCAGGTCTCAGGCCCTGAGCTCCTCCTAACCACATAGGCAGATGGTAGGGGCTGTCCCCACAGCATGGGAGGTCTGGTGTTGATCTTGTTACCCTGGCTTGTGTCCATTATTCTCTGGGACACATCTTCTGTCACCGGTGTGCCATTGTGCTTCACCTGTTCCCTAGTCCTCATTGTGTGTTTCTTGTCCCACCAACCACACATCAGCCTCTATTCACAATTTTTACTGTTCTTTCTCTGTGGGGCCTTATGCCCTAGTCTGTTTGCCTGATACCCTGACATCTTTTCTAGGCACTGCAGTTTCTCTCCTTAGGTGTTGAAATCTATCCCCAGGATGTTGCCAGTAATTCTTCTCTAACTAGTTGACACAATCCCTTCCTGAAAATCATAATGACACCACCCCTGTGAGCTTCAGTATGGCTACCACCTGTGCTACTGTAGCTAATGGCATTCAACTTTACCTCCATCAAACAGACATGTCTGAGTTTGAAACCCAGTCCTGCTTCTGACAGGCTGTGTGTCCTAGGGGGAAAACTCAGTCTCTTTGCACCTCAATTTCTTCATCTATAAAATGAGAGTAATAACACTTACCTGCTAAGACAATTGAGAAATGTAATGGGATTATATATGTAAAGTAATGACCATTGTGCCTGTTGTTAATCCCAGCAGCCCAGATCATGTCATTTAGGCATGCAATCTGATCTTCAATTCACTCCTCAAGAAGCTTGCTAAACCCACATCAGGATTAGTTTCCTTGTCTCCTGACCCAACTCTTCCTCTAATTTTCCTACCAAAGAAATGTTTTCTAAGAAAGTCATAACATGTAATCGAAATGTTTGTACCCCCATAGTGTCCTGAAATTTAAAAAAAAGTGTAGTAGTCAGAATAAGATAGGCTATGCTGCAGTAACAAATAATTCCCAAATTTTTAATAGCTTAAAACAGCAACAACTTATTTATATCACAATCTAATGACAATTGGGCAGATGCTTTACTATTAATAGTTCTCTTAGAAGTAGGGACTCAAAGATCCAGGTTCCTTCAGTTTTGTGATTGTCCTATCCTGAGCACATGGCCTCTGAGATTGCTGCAAAAGGAAAAGAGAGAAAGTGGGCAATTGAGCAGTCTTACAAGTAACATTCATGGCTTTTCACCACACCCTATTGACCAGAACCTAGCCACGTGCTTAAGTCTAACTGCGAGGGAGATTGGGAAATACAATCTTCTCACATATCTAAGAAAATGAACACAAAATGAGATTTGATGAACACAAGGCATTTTCGCTGCCCACCTTAACTTGTTTCATAAAGTAACCTCCATAGCCCCAGCATGCGAGGAGAGACAGCTGTGTCCCAGAAGCCTGAGCTTGGAGGAGAGGATAGAACCTCTTCCTGCAGCTTCAGCCCTGTGCAATCCCTTGATACTCAGCACTGTAGCTGTGCTGACCTCAGAGAACATTGCTCTCCCAAATGCAGACAAAAGATGCTTCCTTTTTCACCATGGCAGTGTTGAAGTTAAGATGAAATGTCTAACTACAGCAGATTTTACCAAAGACAGAGGATGACACATGAGGAATAAACAGAGAGCAGGCCATAGCTTGCTAATTTGCATTTTTTTAATGGAGTTTGTGACTCTTCAGCATGGGTCTTCCAGGCCCCTGTGCTGCAGCCACAGGCCAGAGGCCATCTGACTTCCTACTATCCAGGAATGCCCACACATGCTTTCTGTCCACAAAATGTAAGCATGGCATTCAAGGGAGAGCAAGTTAGAGAGAGAAGGGGAGGTGTGCATGAGTAAAGGAGAGAATCTATGCCTCCTCGATTCCTTGTGAAGAAAACAATTCTAACTATTAGACTTTGATAGAGCTTTCCAGTACATCTGAAATAAGCTACCTAAAGTATGACTTGTAAGTCACATACCAATTGCTCTCTTTTCAATCCTATGCCGTCTCCAAAATTCATGTTGAAACAGAATCCCCAATGCAACAGTATGAAGAAGATGTGATTGGTGCCTTATAAAAGAGCTGAGGGAACTAAGTAGGTCATTTTTAGCCCTTCTGCCTTCTGCTATTTAGAGACACAACATTCATCCCCTCTGGAGGATGAAGCATTCATGGTGCCATCTTGGAAGCAGAGCCTGGGCCCTCATCAGGCACTGACTGCTGGTGGTTTAATCTTGGACTCTCCAGCCTCCATATTTGTGAGCAATAAATGTATGCTGTTTGTAAATTACCCAGTCTAAAGTATTTTGTTATAGCAGCAGAAACAGACTAAGACACCAACTGACCTGTGGATTTTGTGGCGTGACCTACCACTCCTATGTCCTAGTACTCTGAGGCTCTAAACATGGCAGCTATGTGGTGCGACTATGCCTTGAAGTCCAGACCCAAGAAAACAAATCCAAAGAGAGACAAGGGGTCCCTGCTTGAGTTTTCTGATTAAGGACCCACTTTTCTGAATGATGGAACATGGGAGTGATTGATATTGAAAATGATTTCCTACTTCCAGGCAAGCCCCATCTCTTTCCCACAGGGGGATGGTCTTCCTTTGATCTCAACAAGACAAGCATATCAGAAAACATCTTAATAATTTATTTGAGTGATGCATACATAATGTAACTGGTGTCAACGCAGAAAGACAGTTTCCTTACAAGAACCTGAGGGGTTGCTCCATCCCCAGCTCCAAGCATGGCACGTGGCACAAAGCAGGTGCTAAGGTTCTTGTTAAAAGGCTATTAAAGGAAAGCAACTTGTCCTGGTCATGTTAACTTAGTATCCTTCAAAAAAGCTCTTACTAAATTATTATGTACTATTAAGACACTTACTGAGATAAGCACAAAATTGATATGTGAGCTTCCTTCAAGGCAAAAGAGAAATCAGCTGGATTATACAGTTTCCAAAAACTGGCAAAAAGGAAGAATGATTTTTTTTTTGAGCCCACATGCCTCCAAGATAATTCTAGGCATTTTATCCTGAAATATTTCATTGTATACCTTGTATTAATCATCTCGTATTTCTGCACTGATCATTCATCTATTCCTACCTGTCTACCCATCCTGACTTGTGCATGGCTAATATCTTCATTTTTAACCATCCTATTTTACTTGGCTTTTTATCATCCACTCCCTCAACTCCTCTTTGGGCCAGCATGGAGTGGAGGAAAGAGCCATGGATTAGGGTGGGGTGGAGTTCAAATGATGAGTCAGACCTGTACTCCGCATGGCCAGGACATCTGCCTCACTATGCTGAGCTCATTCTCTTCATTTGTCAACTAGGGCTGACATCTCTTAGCTCACAATGTCGTCATGAGGAATAGAAGAAAATATATGCAAATTGTGTAGCCTGCTACACAATAGCCTCTCAATAAATTTAACTTCTTTCATCTTTCCTTCTCTCCCTTGTGAAAGTAATCAGGATATAAATTATACATAAATAAATTACATGTTATGCTGGAAATCCTCAGAAATGATTAATCTAACCAACAATAATTTTCATATTAATAATAGGTTACTCTGGCAGCACCATCCTAACTCTGACAATCAATCTACATACTCCAGCTTTGTCATTCGATAATGTACAATGCTCAAAGTTTATGCTAGAAAGAGGTGAATGCGCATGATTTCCCATTTTCAGATTTTTTTAAATGCTCCTTTTTCACATCAGGGTATTCTACAAATCATCACTCATGGTACAAAGTGTAAGTAATATGTTTGCCAAGAAATGAAAGACTGAAACATGATAGGAGAGGCTGTAAAGCTTCAAGCAGTACCTGAGACTAAAAGTAAGGTTTGGAAACATCCAGAATGTGCTGGAAATTCTGATTGCTGCTCCTCAGTGCCCCAAAGAATAAATGGGACCTCACTGGAGAGTGAGGCATGTCATGGCATGTCATCACCACTATCCAGAGGAGCTAACTGAAGCTAGGGGTTTAAAGACCAGAAATATCTAGAAGGTTTTGAGCCTAACTTCCACCAAAGTACCTGCTAAGTTTTCTCACAGACTACCTTCAAAGTTGAGTTTGGAAAAAATTGCTTCAAAGAAGCCTTCAAGCTCTCAGATTCTGTGAGTTTATTATTCTGCTTTTCTCTAAGATGTAAATAGATGCAAAGAGAGTAGTTGTCCGTGTGGGCTCCGGAGCCAGACTTCCCATGTTGGAATTTCTGCGCTTCCACTTGCTGTGTTACCCAGAAGAGGTGAATTAACTTGCATGTGCCTCAGTTTCCTCAGCTGGAAAAAGAGAGTCATAATAAGGACAAAATCGGGTGATGCTTGCAAGGTTTGGAGCACTGTTCCTGGCAGGCAGTAGACGCTCGGTCAGTCATTTCTTTGTCCACGATTCAGTGGAGCTCATGACATGATTCAACCTGGACTAAATCTAGTAGCAGGTCACCAAAGCACCTTGTATATAGCCAGGTCTTATACTTCTTTATTGAATTAAAGTATTTATTCATGGTGTGTGGTGAGAGCTGGTTAAACTTAGTTAAACCCCCAAATTTCAAATCCCAATCTCTCCCCACAATATCTGCACTTTGGACCCACCTCTCCTGTCTCCACCCTGCGATGTAAGCACGCATGAGTTCTCCTTACATCAAGCTGGTTGCAAGCACCGGCTCTGCATGGGACGGGGCTCATGAACCAACTGGGATCATCACAGGGAAATAAAGCTATGCTACTTCATTTGCACATCCACGTGCACCCTGTGCACTTTGACTTTGACAGCCACCAATGATTGAGAGGACAGGGAAAGGAAGAGAGGAACTGACATTTTTGGTGTCTACGTAGTGCTAAGCACCATATCAGGAGATTTTTGCATGGCCATTAGTTCTTAAGCCAACATTTCCAGCCACTTATCTAGTTTTTACAGAGGAGGGGCATACACCAGAGGCGTTTGTTGACTTTTTCAAGCTAGTGGAAAAACTGAGTTGGATACCTAGCCATTCCAGGAGTCACAGTTCTTAAGCCTAAAGGCAAAGCAGTCCCCACCCCTAACAGCTACCAGTGATTAGTGCCTACCACATCCTAGGACCTGGCACTGTAACGTGCCATGAACCAAACCAGATCACACAGACCTCCCAGCCCGTCCAGGTCCAGGAGCCGAGAGTCTGGCTGCCTGCTCCAGCCCCCGCCCCCCCGCCAGTGCAAACTGACCTGAAGCCACGAGGGGGAGCCCTTGCCCAAGGAGCAAAGGGAATCAGACAGCCAGTGATCAGCTGGGGCCAGGGAGAGCTTCCTGCATCCTATTACTCACAAATGTGTACACACGAGTAAGAACCAGCCGGTGCTGAAGGAAAGTTACCGATGACCTCTGGCCTGTGTCCATTAGCTGTAGGATGGGGCCCCGGTCTGACTGTGAGCGCAGTCTACACAGCGGTGTTGATCCAACTGAGAGTGTCGAAGCCCATGGGGTGGGGTGTGCTGACCGTTTATTTAATTAAATGGCATATCACAGCCCAGAACAGCATAGAAAATAACAGCGTGATCCCTCCCAGAAAGAGGGATTGTTGCTTTGAGAGGTTCTTATTTTAGCATGAGTGTGCACTGAGTCATGATGTAAAAAGGTACATCTTACCGCGAGTCATTAATAAACTTTAGAGTACATCAACTGGAAAGCTTTTGTAAAATCCATGCTTCCCAGGCCCTAGACCGGAGTATTGATCCAATGCCGTGTTTGGCCCCTGAAACCTGTATTTCTAGTAGATTCCCAGGCAGGTTTGGGAATCACCTGTTAGGGGAAATGGGCACTCAGTGAGGTTTCCTCATTGCCCTCCACCTCCTTTCCTCTGGCCAGGACAGGAGCAGCTTTTTACTTGAAGAATGTGGCCCTCACAAAGCAAGAAAAGTCACCTGGGCTACACATGAAGCAGGGTACAGCCACTAGCCCTGCGAGCCCCAAAACTGGGAACTGAGGTTGGGATTTCCAGTGCCAGCTCTGTCAGAAAAATAAAAAAAAACAAAAATAATCCCCGGAAAACAAAATCACTTTAGAGTCAGCAGATCTGGGTTCAAATCCCTATTCTCCTACCGGAGAACACGGGCAGGTGTTACCATCTCTCCCAGCCTCAGTTTCCTCGCCTTTTAAAATGGGAAGAATGGCACCTCCCAGGGCTACTGTAGGAGTTGCAGACAACAATGTATCCAAGTGCCTAGGCAGTGCCTGGCCAAAAACAGATGCTCCTGTGCATTCGCTCCCTTTCAGCCTCCACTAAATGCCCTGTGAGCTTAGGCTCTTTTGGGCTTTGGCTTGCTGAGTGAGAAAGTGTTTGTGAAGTTAAGTAGCTGTAGCCAGGGGCGGAGATGGTGGGGGCTGTTACCAATGGAATTACATTGTCCAACTGCTCAGGTTGTGCTAATAGAAGCTGCGTCATCCCCATTCCTTGACACCTCCCCCAGGGCAGGCACAAAGTGAAATCTCCAGAGAGTGGGGGAACAGGAGAAGAGAGCTCCCCCCGCCCCCGCAGGTGCCGGTCCTGGCCAAGCCTGGAGGATGAAGGCAGCCTGTGCCCAGTCCCAGGCGAGGGAGGAGCCACAGCCCAGGTGGGGCAGGTTGGGAGCCTAGATGCAGGTGTGTCCCGGGCAGCCGGGGGAAGTGATTGCTGCCTGGCCTGCAGAGGCAGAAGAAAGCAGACGCTTGGCCCCAGGATCCAGCTCTGGGAAGCTGGGTTTGTCTCCCAGACTCTACCTTGGAAGAAAACAATGGAAGAGGTAAGGCTCGTTGTCGGTGTGGCTGTGGACTTTCTATGTCCTTTTTGCCGGGTCAATTGTCTCCCCCTGGAGAGCAGTAGGGAAAGGCTGCCTGTGGGTTTTCCCTCCTGGACAGACACAAGTGTGTCAGGTGTCAGTATGGCTCAGCTCACACTGGCCTTGTTCAGGGCAAGTGGGAGTGAAGAGGGGTGTGCTGGGTCCTCTGCCACCTGGTACGTGAGGGACAAGAGGCGCCAAGGCACAATGGCATGAGGGGTCTTAGCTCTGACCAGTGAGCTGGACTGCTGACCTGTTCCCGGATCCGCAGTCTGAGTGCCTGTCAGCTTCCCTCTGTGTTTACTTGCCCCCGCGGACTGTGTCCGGCCTCGGCGGTGGTTAGTGGTAAGAGGGCAGGGCTTGGCTCTCGGAGGACGGCTACGCGATGCTGTTTTGTGGTTTCAGATGGGGCTCTGCTCCTCACTAACTGCCCTGGAGCAAGTGTATTCCCCCTCCACAGCCCCAGGACCCTCACTTAGAAAATTACTATGCTTGTAAAAATAGAGATGAGCTTAGGGAAGTACCCCGCACCAAGCCAGGTGGCATTCTCTGCCCTTGGGATGGCTGAGTGCTGTTGGCACAGTTGGGGACTTCTCGCCTGACTGACCACACCTCCCTTTTTCCTCCTTCAATTCCCCGTTCTTCTCTAGTCCCCTCTTCAATAAGTCAGTGCCGTGTGTGTGTGTGCTGCTTCCATATCGCCTTTATTATACGTTTGGAGTCACTTTCTCCTGTGAATCTTGTGGCTTCAAGATTGTTTGGTTTCAAATCAGGACAGAGGACTCATTTCAGCTGTTGCTGGTTAGAAGTTCCCCTTTGGCGCAGGGCATGTCTCTCTGCAGCAGACCACACAGGTCCAAATAGCTGAGTTTGGGAAAAGGGTGGATTAGAGGCACGCTGGTGCTGCTTAATCGTCCTCCTCTGAATTCTTCTCACTGCCCCTTCCACCGTACTGTTTAGCAACTTTTGAGAAACTCCTCCTCCCTGGTGGAAAAGTGCCAGTTTGAATAGATTTAGTGTGCTTGTATGAAAAGGAGGCTGATGTATTTGCTGTCTCTGATGGACCGGGCTCTGCGCTGCTGGTCATTATTCCAGTTTATCTACATGACAACACAGTGAGGTCAATGCCATTGCCCCGTTTTTTTCACAGGTGAGGAAATTTACGGTCAGCATGTTATCACTTGCTCAATACCACACAGCTGGTTCGTAGCAGAGCCAGGGCATGAGCTTAGATTTGTCCATAAGAACTACTGAGCGCCAACTATAAGCCAGGCATCACTCGCAAGGATTACAACAGGACAACAGGAAGAATGTTTAGTAAATTAGAGAAAAATGTACAAAAGGCCATGTTTGTTACCTAATAGCACTTTTATGGGGTAAGCTAATGGGATTACACAACTTCTGCTCAGAGAGAGGGAAAAAAAGATCAAAAGAGAAATATGGTTGTTTTCTAATCTTAAAAGGAGGACTTTATTTTCTTAAAAAAAATCAACAAAATATGCATTTACTCAGTACATATTTACTGAGCACCTGCTTTGTGTGGTCAGGTCCTGTTTTAGATGCTGCAGATGCAGCACTGAACCAAATAGTCAAAAATACCTGCCTTCATAAAACTAATATTCTAGTGAGAGAAGACAGACAAATATGTATATTCAGGTCAAGTGGCAGTAAGTGCAATGTAGATACAAAAAGAAGGGAAGGGTTTAAGGATGGAGGGGCAACAAGAGAGGCTGCTATTTTAAACGGGATAATTTTAAGAAAGAGTCAGTGTGAGGTGGCATTTCAGCAGACACTTGAAGGAGGTAAGGAATTGGTCCTGCGAATATCTCAGGGAAGAACATTCTACAGAAAGATAATGGCAGATGCAAAGGCCCTGAGGCAGATGCTTGTCTGGTGTGTTCAAGCAGTGGCGGGAGCAGAGGAAGTAAAGGAGAGAGTGGTCAGAAGTGCTGGGGACAGAGCATGGAGGGTCCTGGAGGCCATCGCGGAAGCTTGAGATTTTCCTGAGTGAGACGGAGGGCTACCTGCGTGTTGTGGGCAGTGCAATGACACGATCCAGCTTACATCTTGAAAGGATCCTCTGGCGGCTGTTTGATAGGGACAGCAAGGGCAGACGCTGGCTGTCCAGGTAGGGGACTATTGCAGTAACCCAGGCAAGAGGGGCGGATGGCTCAGAGCAGTCTCAGCAGTGAATGTGGCTAGAAGTGGTTAGATTCTGAATAAATAATAAAGGTAGAATCAACAGGATTTACTGATGCACTGGGCAAATAATGTTAAGGAAGATGAGGAATTGCTAATGATGCCAAGGTGTGAAGCTGGAATACCTGGAAGAATGGAGCCAACATTTACTGAGATGACTTAATACATAGCAGATTTGGAAGGAGATCAGAAGTCAGTTTCAGACACAACATGCTTGAGGGGCTGAGTAAGCAGTTAGATATTCAAGTTTAGAGTTCAAGGGAGAGCCTCAGGCAGGAGGTATAATCTAAATGTATCTCCACTGTCTAGCATAGTGCTGGGGGCACAGTAGGTGTTTAGCACCCGTTACTTACTGGGATGGCTTTAAAACTTGGCCTCCCGGTCCCTGGCGTTCTTCCCAACAGGAAACACAGTCTTGGCAAGAGAAAATTGTAGCATTGCTGAGCTGAGATAGCGGGACAGTCAGGAAGCTTAAAAAATGGTGCTTGAATTGTTGATGAATGAGCGCTGGGGCTGTATTGAACTATATTTAAGTTTTCCTTTGTCTATGATTAGTCAAGTGATTTGAGCTAATCATGAAATTATAAAATATAGGAGGTAGGAAATTTTTCAAATACCAACCAGTCTCACAACTCCCATTTTATAAAGAAATGTGAGGCCCCGAGGCAGAAAATGTCAACACATTTCATAACCACGTACCCAGCGTGCCTCGTTTATGGGGGATGCTCCACGCACATTCCTGTTTACTTGGAGGGCAAGCTCGGGGTTGGAAGATCCGCTCAGTGACCCAACTGTCAGGCCCTGTCTTAGATGCCACCTTGTTCAGGCAGGGGAGAGTGTCAAGAAAACAGGGTTTTAGTACTAAATAAAAAGCAGGATGGTGGAGAAAGGTGCAAGCTTTTACGGGAGCACCAAGCATGGGTGCCTGACCCGGGTGGGGCTCATCCTGGGCTCATCGAGTGCCAGCAGAGGAGAAGCATTTCGTCAGGGACGGAGGGAAAGAAGGCAGAGGGGACAGCATGGACAAAGGAGCAGCGGAGAGCGACAGCGGGTGAGGGTCGGGGATATTCCTGCAGTTCGGTGTGGCTGGAGCAGAAAGTAAGAGAACCGAGTAGCCAGAATGGACTCTGGAGAAGTAAAGAGGGATGCGGTATTGAAAGGCCACCGATGCCGTATGTGCTTTATCCTGTAAGCCAAGGGGGCCGCTGACGGCTTCACCTCTGCAATGGGAGGTTGGACTAAATATTCCTGAAGTCTGTCATGCTCTGCCATGCGGGGACAGTAGGACTTTCCCAAGGTTATACGTGGCTTATTTTTGACAGAACCCAAGTCTAAATGCCTGTGGAACACGGCTTAGCAAGGCCTCAAGAGCAAATCCAGAGGGCGTTTCCTTACTAATCCCACTGCTGAGGAATACATCATAAGACAGGGAAACACCTACAGACACGGACCTGCCCCTGACACAGAGATACACAGAGGGGTGAGACAGTATGAAGTTATGGGGAGAACCCCATGTGAACATGAGGATAGATAGCCGTAGGGGAGAGGCCTGGCACACATCCTGCAGAACCAGCCCTGCTGACACCTTGAACTTGGACTTTTGCCTCCAGAACTGTAAGGCAATAAATCTCTCTTGTTCAAGCCACACTGTCTGTGGTACTTTTTATGGCAGCTCTAGCAAACTAATAATCAAAAAATTAATTAAGTAAATTCATGTGAATACTCAGTGCAGCGCCCTTCCCCCAACAACCTGGGAGGTGTTTTGTATCATGTTGCTATTTTAACATCTCCAAAAACAACAGCTGTGCTTAGCAGAAATCTGAGAAGTGTTTATTACCACTCAGCATGAGAAATGGACGGAAATGATTTGGGACCACGGTTAGTATTCCTCTCTGACCACTGGCTTCTTGGTTTTGGTTTTTCACATCTGTAAAATCTAAACTAACAAACTCCTGGGGAAATTTTAAAAGATTAATCAAAATAATGAAACATTTTGTCAGGACATATTAAATACAGAGAAACAACCATCACTCATCTTCTTAAATCTTCCCATGAGCTAGAAATTCTTCTTTGAGGTCAGGTATAAAAATCTTTGCATGTCAGTATTCAGAGTGGTCATTGAACACTCACTGATTCATCTCATCATTTTATAGGTGAAGATTCTGAAGACTTGCCCAAAGTCACAAAGAGTGTTACTGCCAGGGCCAAGATTGGTTCTTAAAGCTTTTCCTACCTCTCTAGTTGGGAGAACTAGACCAAAAGGTGGCATTTCATGTAAATGAAAAATATATTATAATTTGAGCCATTTTGATAAGACACACCCAGATATATGATTCCAACTTTCACAAAGGAAAACTGAGGCTCAGGGGATTAAGGAATGTCCCAAGGGGCGGAGCTTAAATTTGAAACCCTGGAGCCCTTGCCCCACACCTGTATTACACAGCTTCCTCTGGGTGGATGTTGCCTCTTCTCACCCAGGGCTGGTGCACGGAAAGGCAGTGACTGGGATTCCTCCTCATGCATTACAGCCCCCAGCTCCGCATGGCACTCGGAACACGGGGTTTTATGGCAAACATTCCCAACAGTGAGTCTGGAAGTTAAATATTCTCTCTGAAGTAGGGTTTTGTGAAGCTTACAGTCAACATAAACATCTCTTCAGCTCTGGTTAAGGATAAGGGAGATTTATAGCTCACCAAGTAAGGATGAATGCCTTCACCTGTTGATATTTGAAGGACTTGATTGGAAAGTATTGAACCAGTTGCAGCTATATTTTGGAACAACTTTTTCCAGTGGAGGGTGTTGCCAGACTCTGTTTTTCTGCTGGGAGATTTATTACTGTTTTTCATTGTGAATGCATGCTAAGGAAGAAACATCTTTTCTGAAAAAGACTTGGGGAACAGTAAGGATGTTTTGCTCATGCCATTTTCCCTGGGGCTTGTGTATGGTCAAAACTACTTTTGTTTTTCCAAGCAGAGACTCAAGTTGTGTCCTAGGGTTTCATGGCATTGCTGTGCTGAGATGCCGCTCCCTTTTTGGCTAGATTTGTACTTTCCACAGCCTGAGACCACTATTCTAGAGTTTCTGGGAGAGAGGAACTCTTAGAGAATGTGTCCTTTAAAACTTCAGCTTCTGAACCCCACCTATTGGCTGTGTGAACGACGGCAAGTTACTCAACCTCCCTGGGTCTCTCCATGGGAGACCTGCCTAATGACAGTGCCTACCCTAGAGCTGCTGTGCTTTTGCATACAGCCTAGAATCATGCCTGATGTGTGCAAGTGCTCAGTCAGTGTAGCTGTCGTTGACGATGATGGTGACATCCACTGAAGGAGTTCACAGTCTACCAGGAAACAGAAAACTACACAGATATTTATAATGAAACATGATGAAGACAGTGATAGAGAAGCACAGGATTAAGGATCATGGAAAGAGGAAATATATCCCAAATAGAGAGGAGGGATGGAGTGGACAGATGTTAAAGAAGACTTTAAGTTAAAATCTAAAGAACAAGAGTGGAAGAGGGGCAGACAGAGCCCAAGGATACCATGGTGTCTTAGAAACAGTTGCATCTCTTAAAAAGGTGAAATATGCAGACTCTGGAGTGGGATTGCTGGATCTAATGGTGGATCTACTTTAAGTTCTTTGAAAAGTCTCCATACTATTTACCACAGAGGTTGTACTCATTTGCAGTCCCATCAACAGTGTGTAAGTGTTCCTTTCTCTCTGCAACCATGCTGGTATCTATTGTTGTTGGATTTTTTTAATGAAAGCTATTCTAACAGGAGTAAAGTGATATCTCATTGTGGCTTCAATTTGCATTTCCCTGATGATTAGTGATGTTGGGTATTTTTTCATATGTTGGCCATTTTTCTATCTGCTTTTGAAAAACTTCTGTTCATGTCTTTTGCCCACTTTTTAATGGGGTTGTTTGCAAAAACCCCCCTAACGGGTACAGTGAACACTATTCGGGTGATAAACACATTTACAGCCCTGACTCAAGCCTTATATCAAAAACATTTGTACCCCCTTAATATTTTGAAATTAAAAAGAAAATGTAAAAAAAATTTTTAAAATGCAGCCTCCACAGTCAGACTAGCTGGGTACAAATCCCATCTTAGCTATGTGCCTTGGAAAAATTACTTAAGTTTCTTTATGCTTGGGTTTCTTCATCTATGAAATGAAAATAATAATAGAACCTGACAAACATAGTAATTGCTCACCAGACATTTCCTTTGCTCTCCTAACAATTCCCAGCATCTCCTATAGTTAGATTGGGGTCTTTTGACATGTTCTGGCTGATGGGCTGTGAGTGGAACTGAACTTCCAGGCACCTGCAAGTAGGTGTGGGTCTCCGTACTCTCACTCCCAGTCATGCGTTGAGATGGTGGCATCACTGAAGAGTGGGTCCCTCAGTGAATGTCAGGAGCAGAGTCTGCCTCTGACTCATGCTGAACGCGTTGCGTGCACCCGTGTGCATGTAAGAGAGAGCGAAGAGAGAACTTTAGGTTAAGCCACAGAGATCTGGGGGTTGCTTGGTTGCTACAACAAAACCTAGCCTACCCGACCACTATATATCCCACAGTTTTCTATCACAGCACGTGTATCTGTTTCCTATCGCTGCTGTAACAAACTGTCATAAACTTGATGGCTTAAAGCACCACAGATTCATTCTCTTACAGGTCTGGTGGTCAGAAGTCTAAAATGAGTCTGCAGGGCTGTGTTCCTTCTAGAGGCTTGCTCTAGGAAAGAATCTGCCTCCTTGCCTTTTCTGGCTTAGGGGCCACGTACATTCACTGATCCATGGCTTCTTCCTCCAGCTTCAAAGTCAGCCACGTGGCATCTTCTCTCTCATCTCTGCTTCTGTCCTTGCACCTTCTAAGCCTATGGCCTTCCAGTGTCCCTCGTACAAGGACCCTTGTAATTATACTGAGTGCACCTGGATAATCTAGGATAATCTCCCCATCTCCAGAGTTTCTGGGGGGACATTATTCAGCTTATCGCAGTCCTAGCTTATCCTGACCACTAGGTAACCCCAATTTTTTTCAGAGTATGTATCATAGTTGTAAAAATATTATTTGTGTAAATACCTATTTAATTTCCCCTACTCTAGATTGTAAAGTTCATTAGGAAAACACGGTTTCTATTTCTTCTTCACTGTCCTCCCTCCTGATGACTTCTATAGTTACATAACAACGATGACAATGACAACTACAATGGCAATAAATAACATTTTTGACTTGGCCTCGATGAGCTAAAAACTTACACATTCTTCTTGACCCAAAGCTTGTATATCTTAAAGATCAGAAAGGCAGACCATGTTACTCCCCGTTCTCATCTGTTTCTTCTCAAAGCCAAGCAATTGCCTATGATTTTTTTTCTTTTTACCTGTATCATCTGACTTGAAGTCTTATTATTTCCTCTGGTCGATGAACACAAAGAAAAGTCTCAGTTAATGTTCTGTCTGTTAAGCCACGCGTTGTAGGTGGCAGAGTCTGCCTCACTCTGCCCCTCACTTGTTCCGGCTGCTTCGCTCAAGCTGGTGTCTCTGAGCTGGGTAACGACATCTGGCCCAGCACCCACAGGACCAGTTCAAGGCCTCAGTCTCCATCTTGTTGCCTTTGTCCTGTTGTTTGCCTCACTAAAGTCTCCTTTGATATTTTTCAGATTTCATTGACAGCCAAGAGGAGCCTCTGGGAGGGAGTGGAAATGGGTGTGTGGATTGAACCTAAGCAGGGCAGAACTAAGTGTCCACAGAGGGCCTCCTGTGTCCGCTGTTCTGAACTGTTAACCGCACTGTTAGCGAGCATGGGGTACCAGGGGAAAGGGGGGTGAGGGGGTGCAAAGGATAACTTCATAGGGTAATTTCACAGAATGAGTGGCCGAGGGGTGCAGACTGGAGTAAAAGCTCCAAGAAAACCCCTGGATACTTCATGTCAGTGAATCCAGAGGAACAGGGAGGCCAACATGGAAGCATTTCTGTCACTGGAAACTAAAAATATCACCTATCAGAACTGATAAAGTGTTCTCATCTGAAACTATCAGGTCAATGAATTCTGTACATATTTACTGAATGCGCACTGTTCGCCACAGATAGTCCTTTCATCACTGTCAAAATTACCATGATAATCACAATCATCAACCTCCTCCTCCTCCTCCTCCTCCTGTTCCTCCTCATCATCACTCCCTTTATCCATATCAAGACTACTATCCTTCAAACTATCCTTATTGTTGGCTTTGTGCCAGGAACCAGGCCAGGGTTAATGTCTGTGGCCAGCCTGTGATGTGAATAGCTCTATCCTAATGTCACTTATCAGGAAATAGGGGAACAGAGAACTGAAATAGCTTTGTCAAGGTGACAGAGCTAGAATTCATAGAGGTAGGATTCCAGCTTAAGACTTTTTAACCCAAAGCCCATATTCTTAATTCTACTTCTGCACTTGAAGTTGCTTAGCCTAGGGAAGAAGGGAGATAATGTAAGAGACAGTAACAGTGTAGTAGACACTGCAGTTGAGGGAGGTACAGGACTTCTGGGGGCACAGAGAAGTTGCCTGCCCTCACTGCATACCTGATGGAAGGCTTCCTCGGGGAGTTGCCACTGAGCCAAATCAAGCAAGACAAATATTTGTTCAGATGATAAACAGGGATACGAGCATGCTGGGAAGAAAGTGAAATGTGCACAAAAGCGTGGATGCATTCATTCCTGCAACAAGGGAATGACGGAGTATCTTCTCTGCTCTGGGCACTATGTTAAGGAACCCAGGGGTGATTAAAAGAGAGAAGAGTGAATCTGGTGCAGTGGATGAACTAGAAGACATAAGACTGGAGGTAGAGAAAAACAAGTATTTAGAAGAAGATATGAGAGGAAAATAGCTATTCATGAGATTTTTGTGTTATGTTTTACAATTTCCAATGTGTTTTCACATGTCTAGAATGCTACCTTGTACACAGTAGGCACTCAACTAGTTATTGAATGAATAATCTCTGTCCACCTTTAAAGCAACCTGTTTGCCTAAAAGCTCTATGAGGACAGAGAATGTTTGTTCATCACGGTCACCACTCACGTCCACAGTGGGTACACCGAGTTGCACAGTGGTGCTGTTCTTGTGGTGGTCTCTGTGAGCACAGTGTGAATAGTGGTGTAGAACTACTATATATTATGCTATATTAAATATATAACAACATAAGAGATGTACAACTTGGTAGCTTGGGTTCACATCTAATAGAGGATTAACATTTATTGATTAGATAAGCGAATGGATGAAGAAGGAAGGCAGGAAGGCTATGCAGAGATCATGGTCCTTCAGCCTCTATTCACGCAAGGAGCGTTAGTTAAATCTCTGCTGTAAACCAGCATGTATGTTTCACAGGTAGGGAAGAGATGTAAGGCGATTGCCTCAAAACACACATCGAGTGAGGGTAAGAGCCAAAAGTGGAACCCAGGGCTCTCCTAATCAACCCTGTTCTACCGCAGCACATAGCATACAGTTTCTCTTTAAAGCCATCAGTGCATGGTTTCCTCCGAAGGGCCAGGAATGTTTCTTTCCTAAGAAACCAGCTGGGCTGCAGAATGTGTTGCTGGCTCCACACAGCTGGCAACCTCCCAAGGTGAAGGAAATTGGGAGCTGGAGCCGGGAGTCTTTGTCAGGGATTGGTGTGTAACTAATTGCTGCTGTAAACCTGTCTCACAAGAGGATCTGGCTCTGCTAGTTCTTTGAGTAAAGAAGATCCCAAGGTTTAGTGAGTGGATTAGCGGAATACATATTTAGAAAGCACAAAGACTGTAGAGCATCAATTTTGGCTGAAGAAATTTTGTCCCAGATGAAGAGCCTTTCAAAACACTCTTCAGTTGCATTTCTTAACCCCTTGTAGCCAAGGATCTAGGCTGTGGTCGTATGTTAGAGAGAGACGGGGACACGAGGTCTCTCGTTTATTAGCTCTTCAATCTTAGGCAAGTAACTTGACCCCTCTGGCTTTAGTTTCTTCATCTATAAAATGGAGTTAATCACTTCTCCAGTGTAGCATGGTGGCAGAGTAAACAAAATCATGTATGAAAGGACCTCATCCAATGTGGTACGGTGAAAAGATACTGAGTGTTGGAATCAGACCTTGTTGTTAAATCCAAACTTACCTCTTAATAACGATGCAAACTTTGACAACACCCATAGTAATAATGATGATGACAATAATAATCATAATTAGCCAGTATTTCTAGAAAATATACCACATAGCCGGCATTGTGATGAACTCAATTAACTGGCAATAGGTAGATACTATTACTGTTGCCATTTTATTGATTGGAACTGATGCATTAAAGGTTAAACTCAAAATCATCTAGCTGAACATAAAAGGGCCAGGATGCAAACACAGATTATCTGACGCCCAAGTCCACAGCATAGGTTTTATTCTCTAAGCTAAACTGCTGTCTCTCTAAGCCTCAGTTTCCTCATCTATAAAATGGAGATACCAATATCTGCCTTGCCAGGTTGGCAGGAGACTGTGAGGCTGCATCTGGGAAGCACCTTTTGCAGTGGTGCTCGCTCAGTAGCTGGTGGGGAGTGGGCGGGGGTGACGTGGTGGTGGAAGACGTGTCGATAAGGATGACAGCTGGCACCCCACATCTTAAAAAGGACTGCCATTGCTGTCATTGGAGAAAGAAGGTACTGAATAGACAGAAACCCAGACAAGAGCTGCTTCCTCTTGTTTTAAAAAACAAAAACATTTAACACCTGTAAAACCTGTCCCAACTGCATTTAGAGTAGTGTCTTTGATTTATTTTTTTCTGTTTCTTCAAGCAGCTGGGACTCTAATATAAAATACAAATCTAAGAAATTAAAATGGCCATATTGGCTAAGGAGTTTACATCATAGGTGTAGAGTGGAAGCAATAAAGTGGCTCAAAGAGGTTATTCAACATTTCTTTTTTTGGTGTTCAATAAATTGCACTTTAAATAAAACTGTCTTAAACCCAAAGGACACTGAGCGACTGTTCTGTCTGGGGCACGAGAGGGCAGCAGGGAGAGCAGGAAGCCCTTTCACATAAGTATGCACTGTGGTCGATTTTTCCATCTCCCTGGCCGGCAGTTTCTCGTGAGGCCTCCCGTTCTTGCCCCACGTTGCAGTGCTAAAGGAGCATGGGCGTGGGATCAGGGATGGGCGGTAATGGGATTGGCCTGTTTGAAGGGATCATAAATTCTGACTTCAGGCCCTGATCCCCAGACTGCTAACTAAATTAAACTTGAGCCCCTTTGCTGGGAGCTGCAGTTTGAACTTGGCACCTGCGGCTGTATGTCCCAATTTTTCGTCTGACACCCTTACCCCCACCACAAAATGCAGGGAAGCATCATTTTAGTATCTTGAAGCAGTACTGGGTCCATAGTATTCTTTTTTTTTTTTTTTTTTTTTTAGCTGATTACCTACCAGGCATCATAAACCTCATTTGTTTGCGTTAATGGTTATCTCCCTTTGTTTTCACTTTGCTTAGGGTTTCCATACAGACCTGTGCCTTGAGGGAGGGGATTTAGAGGTTGCAAAATATCATTTTCTCATTTGCCATCTCCTGGAATAGTCTGTGAAGGTATTTTGAACAACAACAAAAAAGCAAACTGGTGTTAGGTTTGTCCCTAATGGTTTGCAAGGCCTGTCAGGGGCAGCCCAGCCTCATTTCTCACCCCTCCCCATCTCACATTTCAGGTGCTCTCCCCCCTGCGGAAACCCCCCACATGCCAGACTCACAGGCTCAGGTCTTTCCAGCAGCATCTCCTCTACCCAGAATGCCCCCACCTTCTTGACAGTCACGCTCCCATTTGCTCTTCATCTATCACCTTATCGGGGAAGTTCCCTTTGTCCCCAAACCCAGTGAGGTTTTCCTGTCCTGCCCCCATTCCCCCATGCTGCTCCATCACAGCAGTGACCAAAGGGTGCCCTCATGGTCTATTTATGTCCCCATCTTTTTCCATGAGACCACGAGCCCCAGGAGGGCAAGGCCAGTGTCTATCTTATTCATTTATGTTACCCATAGTAGGCATACAACAAATAGTTGTTGGATGAATCTAGGGAAAGATGAGTAAAGACCCTGTCATTAAGGAAAAGGAATACTACAGCACAGAGTTCATTTTGAAACATCACAGGCTGTTCCACTGGCCTATGTCTCTGTTCTTGTGCCAGTACCATGCTGTTTTGGTAACTATAGCCTTGTAATATAGCTTGAAGTCTGGTAAATTGATGCCTCTAAGTTTGTTCTTTTTGCTTAATGTTACTTTGGATATATGGGGTCTTCTCTGATTATATACAAAGTGTACAGTTATTTTCTCTAGATCTGCGAAAAATGATCTTGGTATTTTAATAGGGATTGCATTGAATCTGTAGATCACTTTGGGTAGTATAGACATTTTAACAATGTTGATTCTGCCAACCCATGAGCATGGTATTGTTTTCCATCTGTTTAAATCCTTCGCTACTTCCTTCCTCAGTGTTTCATAGTTCTTCCTCTAGAGGTCTTTTAACTCCTTAGTTAAATATATTCCTAGGTATTTTATTTTCTTTGTTGCTATTGTGAAGAGTATCGAGTCTTTGATTTGGTTTTCAGTTTGACTATTGTTGGCATATAGCAATGCTACTGATTTGTGTACACTGATTTTATAACCTGAGACTTTGCTGAATTTATTTATCAATTCCAGTAGTCTCATGGCAGAATCTTTGGGGTTTTCTAGATATAAGATCATATCGTCAGCAAAGACAGATAGTTTGACCTCTTCTGCCCCCATTTGGATGCCCTTGATTTCCTTCTCTTGTCTGATTGCTCTGGCTAGGACTTCCAACACTATGTTGAATAGAAGCAGTAATAGAGGGCAACCTTGTCCGGTTCCGGTTCTAAGCAGGAATGCTTTCAATTTTGGGAGGGAGAGGAGTGGATGTGTAAATTTGCACCTAAAGGATGCAATGTGTGCTGTCTAGGGGATGGACACACTTGTAGCTGTGACTCAGACAGTGCAAAAGCAATGATGTAACCAAAGCATTTGTACACCTGTAATACTGTGAAATAAATATAAATAATTTTTTTTTTAAAAATCACAGGCTTTGGCATTGGAGCTGAGTTTAGATCATGGCTCAGGCACTCTCATTTGCCATGTGACCTGAGCAAGCTTCAGAAAACTCTGATGCTGAGTTTTGTCCTCACCTTCAGGTGGGAGGATTTTGAACAGTACTTCTATGCTCTGTTGCTCCTACTCCTTTCCTAAGTGGCTTCAGAACTAATCATTGGTACCTGGAACACAGACTGTTTCACCATTGTTATAGCTTGTGTAGTAGTGAAGATTGAATCAAAGCCCTGTTGTTCATGAAAGGTGACTCAGATGCTATTTTTAATCAACTTTTACTTCTCTCCATCTTAGCTTGGATTTGACAGCTATTTCTGCCTATCTTCCTGAGCTCATAATTTCTTGGCTTCTACTGCCTTCTCTGTGCTTTGGATTTTCAGTTTGTGTACTGCTTAAGGCTCTGCCTTTCCTTACCAGGAGCGGAATGTCCAGACTTACGATACACCATCGCCACTGATGTTGCCATTATTTTGCTCCATGAAAGGCAATGGTCAGAATGTGCAGATGTTCAACAATGAGTTAACTTTTCTTTTTAAATCAAGAAATATGCATCAAAATAGCACTTTCCCCTTTTAGAAATTATTTTAGGTATATTTTTATGACTATAGTCACTTAGCCATTACAAATGTAGTGAGCACCTACTGTCCTTGTCCATGGCAGCTCACAGTGTGGTGTGGTGAATGCCATCGTGGGTGTCAGGCAGAGAGCTGTGACACTGGAGAGGGTTAGCCAGCAGCCCTCCGCAGCAGGGTAAAGCAGGGAGTGGGGGGCACTATCTGTACCCCCAGCGTATATGCTTTATACACTGGAGATCAGGATATGGGATTTGACTCAATTCATTCTCATTTGCAAATTTATTTTGAAAGTGCATAACACTAAATTGTATTTTGTTATTTGGTTCTGCATTTTCATATCACCTTTTAAATTACATTAAATCAGAACTACCTTGAAAATCCAAGATACACGGGCACAGTAGCCATGTAATTTATTAAAAGTGTTTAAAATATGCCAATTGTATTAAGTATGATGTTTTGCTCATCTCAGTGTAAACAACAAAAAGTCTGAGAGAGTGTTTTAAAAGCTGATGCAAATTCATTTCTTAGGTTATTTGTTTGTTTCCAATGGTGTGATTAAAGCTACATTTTTTACATAATTTCTAAAGTAAATGTGACATATATACAAAATTGATTATGAAATTTTTATGAGATAAAAGAATTGTAAATTGGAGCTAAATTTATAAGTACAGCATATTAGCATAATAGTTAAAAGCAGGCCTGGAGCTATACAGACTTGTATTCACATTCTTGTACCACTTTCTAACTATGTAAACTGGGGAAAGTTACTTAACCTCTCTGTATCTGTTAGCCCACATTTAAAATGGCTCAGTAGCAATGCCTGCTTTTAGGGTTACTGTGGAGATTAATTAAAATAACATGCATAAAGATGGATAATAAGGAGTATGAGGATCGAAAAGAGGGAAAACTCTTCCCAAGAAGTTAATATTATAGAATTTATGCTCATATAATCAGGTATTAGTTTATTTCTAAAAAAAAAAAAAAAAAAATTAGCCAAATTCTTGGGCTTAAGAAGTCCAGGATAGAGCATGGGCTATGTGGCAAGATAGCATGAGTTCGGTTCCCAGTTTTGCCCCTTCCTTGCTGTGACCTTGGACAAGTCACTTAGGGTCTCAGTGCTTCAATATCCTTGCCCGTATCCTGGGAATACGTTGAGTTTAAAAGAGCTAATGTATCTGAAGTGCTTAATGATATCAGGCATATAGTAATATCATAAAAGTGTTTACCCATTTTTTTATTATCATCATTATCTTGTCTTAGATTCCTGTAACATAAAACTTGAATGACAGACGTCTGTTTGATGGAGTCTTTTTCCCTAATGATGAAATAAATTCATCTAAATGTAATAATTCCACACTTAAAGAGCTGGGATTCATACTTGTTTCACCCTGTTCTCTCTATTCTTTTGAAATAGCAATGTCTTTGTTTTTCTTGGCTGGTTGCTACCTCATTGGTTAATTTCCATATCAAGGAGAGAAACCCCTTCTGTTGAGAGGACATCACTGTCTCCCATCTCAGGTTGTTCCTACAATGTCTCTGCAATTGCTTTAGCCCGTACTTCCCAGATGAGGTATTTGAGGCTTGCTATAGTGAAAATAGCTCAGGCTATTTTCCAGGGCTGTTTTCAAGGTTGTCTTCTGATATTATAGCAATTAGGTAATCTGTTTCCATGGGCATTCTAATCTGCCCTCACAAAGATGACACAGAAAAAAAATTTAAAATTCTGCACATAGTTCATGTACAATGCAAACGTGCTAACTTTATCAAATATTCATCACTGATTCATTTATTCACCCAAGATTTTGTGAGCCACAGGGCTAATGCTTAGGATACCAAGATAAATGAGCTACTATCCCTGTCTTAAGAATCCCTTTCAGGGATTCTGAAAGACTTATAAATGAAGGATTCATTCCTTTACCTAATTTTTATTGAGCACCCACTGTGGGTCAAATATGCTTCCAGGAACTGGCACTACTGCAGTGAACAAATACTAAAATAAGACAAAGTACCTGTCCTCAAGGAATTCATGTTCTGATTGAGAGAGAGTGACAGATGGTGGGTACTGACAGGTGCTATGCATAAAAGCAAAACCAGGATGTATCTGTCCATTTTTTTTGGTTGCAAAAAACCAAATCTGTTGTTGCCAGTTTGAACAGAAAGGAATTTATGATACTTGAGGAATTTCCAGGAGGACTGCGGAGTAGTTTGGGCGCTACAGCTAAGGGAAGAGTCTGATTGTTCCAGTGGGAACCCATCGATGCCGCTGCTCACTGCATAGCACGGGGACCCCTGAATAGCTGCTCCCCACAGGATACGCTCTCTCTAGCTGCTACACCCTCGGGTGCTCATTTCCCATGCCTCCCATGGATACTTCTGCTCGACAGAATTCCAGCTGAAAGAGTATCTGGGAGATGTAGTTCTGAGCTTTCCAGGCTCTGTGTCAGTGGAAGGTTTACTAGAAAGGGTTGGGCAAGCCAGTCTACACAGGTTAAGGCAGGTAGAGAGTGAAGGGGAGTTGTTGCTTTACATAAAGTGGCCATGAGAGGTGTATCAGTTAGATAATGCATTTAGCTGCCCACCAGTAAATCCATCTGTCGCCCCCACCCACTCTGAAGATTGAGCCCACAACTTTAAGAACACCTGGCCTCTGCTTTCTTTTCCAGCCTCACAACCTGAACAGTGGGGCTTCAGTGTTGTGAAATCGCTACTTCTTCCCATACACAACACGCTGTTTCACAATGCCATGCCTTCTTTGTTCATGCTGGTCTCTCTTTCCGGACTGCCTTCCCCACCTTTGTTTGCTTAGCTGACTGTTTTAGCTGAGGAATGTTCTCTAGGAAGCCTTCTTGATACCCCCAGATTGCAACATGAGCCTCTTCTCTATGTTCCCATGGCAGACTTGTGCCGTGTATTTAATAATTTCCTGGATTATATTAAAACAATCCATTTGTGTCTGTCTCCCTCATTCTATGAGTTTCAAAAGGTCAGGGACTACCTCATTCATCTTTATAACCCGAGTACCTAGTAGGCAACTAATAAATATTTTGATATGAATTGAATTTTGAACAAGTAGGAATTTGCTGGTTCAAGAAAGTGGGAGAAAGATGGGCATTGCAGGCAGAGGAAACAGCATATTCAATGTTACAGAGACATGAAAGAGCAAAACAGTTCTGGAAAAATGTAAGCACGTCAGTGAGGCCAGAAGGAGAAAGCAGGTAGAGGAGAGAATTCATGTGATGCCAGAACACTGACAGGATTGGGATTAGGATGGGTCTTATGCACTGGAAAAACAGCTTATTTGAAAGCTTTGGGGAAGTCACATTGAAGGATTTTAAACAGATAAGGGATTTACACGTTCAGATGTGTGTTTTTAAAGAGGTTGGTCTAACAGCTGGGTAAACGGTAGATTAGAGGGGCTCAGAGTAGAAGCACAGAAGCCATGAAGAAGCCATTCTGAACCATAAGTGAGGAAGACTTGAAGGCAGTGGCAATGGCATGAAAAGAGATCGGTGGCTCAAAATTTCAGATCAGTAGAATTTGGGCATCAGAAAAATGAAGCATGGTTTTTACCAGAATGGTCCCTTGGCCACCTCCCAACCCATCTTCACGCCACTTGCCTCACGCCCTCAATTCTGAATTCCCACCCATGTGTGATGAATAATAAAAAACAAAATGCATCACATCTATCTCCCATCTATAGCAAGGAACATAAAATCTCAATGTTAGTGCTGGAAGGGGCCTTAGAGATCCCCCAGGCCAACTCCTCATTTGAAGTATGAATGAGCCAGAGAAAACAAATGACTTTTCTGCATTCCACTGGAAACCAATGGTAGGTACCCCGTCACTATAGCAGCATCTATTTAATTCTCCATATAGCACTTGTCTCTAATATTTTCTTATATATCTGCTTACTTTCTGTCTCCCCCTGGCATTAGAAAATAATATTTAAGAGCAGAGTCCTTGACTGTCTAAAATAATACTTTGTCTATTAAGGAGACACTTAATGAACATTTGTTGACAGAGGAATGGGCCAGGTATAATCAGGTTTGTTCCCTCCTGAACTCTAGTGATCTTTACACAGGACCTTGGTTTGTAGGTTATAAAATCCATAATTTTATTTCCTAGTAGGTCTTTGCTTCATCAATCCTACAGAGACTAAAACCTTGAAGAGACTAAAATCTACCAAGAAATAATATTGTACAGTAGTTCATGTGGCTTCGAATGTGAATAACTAAATATATTCATTATTATATTACTTTGAAAATATTGACCACTGACAAACTCACACTCATTAGGAAGGAAAGCTACTATAAAGGAAAAATGTTGGTGAGGACATGGAGAAATTGGAGTCCCTGTGCGCTGCTGGTAGGAATGTAAAATGGCATAGTTGCTATGGAAAACAGTATGGAAGTTCCTTAAAAAATTAAAAATAAAGGCTGGGCACAGTGGCTCATGCCTATAATCCCAGCACTTTGAGAGGCTGAGGTGGGAAGACCACTTGAGGCCAGGAATTCAAGACTAGCCTGAGCAACATAGAAAGACCCTGTCTCTATAAAAAATGGAAAAATTAGCCAGGTGTGTTGGCATGTACCTGCAGTCCTAGCTACTCAGGAGGCTGAGGCAGGAGGATCTCTTGAGCCCAGGAGTTTGAAGTTGTAGTGAGCTACAGTAATGCCACTGCATTCTAGGCTAGGCAACCAAGTGAGACCATCTAAAAAAAATTAAAAATAGAATTACCATATATGATCCAGCAATTTCACTTCTGGGAACATACCCAAAAAGAATTGAAAACAGGGTCTCAAAGGATATTTGTACAACTATGTCCATAGAAGCATCATTTATAATAGCTAAAACATGGAAACAACCCAAGTGTCCATCAACAGATGAATGGTAAACAGAATGTGTTATATACACATGATGAAAATTGTTCAGCCTTAAAAAGGAAGGAAATTCTAACATATGCTACAACATGGCTAAACCTTGAGGTCATTGTACTAAGTAAAATAAGCCAGTCACAAAAAGATAAATACTGTACGATTCCACTTATATGAGGTACCTAGAGAAGACAAATTCATAGAGACATAAAATAGAATGCGAGGGTAGAATGCAGAGTTGTTGTTTAATGGGTATAGAGTTTCAGTTTTGCAAGATGAAAAGAGTTCCGGAAGATTGGTTCACAGCAACACGAATCTACTTGACATGCTAAACTCTACACTTACAAATGGTTAAGATACTATATTTTTTGTGTATGTTACCACAATTTAAAAAACATTTGCCACTGAGGTGGTATACATCTGTTATCTCATTTGATCCTTATACTACTTTTGAACTGTTGTTAGAAATATAAGTCCCATTTTGTAGTGAGGAGAACAAGGCTCAGAGAAGTGACGTGAATTGCCCAAGGCATGTAACTAGAAAATGGCTAAGCTGAGCTTCACACTCAGATCTCCTGACTCCATGCCCAGTGCTGGCTTCTGCACTGGGAGAGAAAGTGTAGTTGAATTCACTTGTCTTCTGGTTGAAGTATAAGAAATAAATGCTTGGCAGTTTGTGGAGAGAGCTATATAGGTAGGAGGGTGTGCGGGTGTGTGTGAGAGGGAGGGAGAGAGAGAACAGAGAGGAGAGAGCTTGCAAGCAACTCCCAGACACCTGCTTCATGCTTCTTGTTCGATTTCCCTCCCTCCCCGAGTCTTCGGAGGGCAGGTGTGAGTCAACTGTAAACACAGTGAGAAAAGGTCACCCAGCGTTCCCTCAGCTGGCAAAATCAAAAGTCACTGCCATGGAGATGGTCTGTGTACATGAAATTAAAAACCTTTAAGATGACTAGGAGAAGAGAGTGGCTCTTACTTTTTGAAATGACTCCAACAGATGTCCTCCTACTTTCTGTGAAGGCAAAAGATGACAAAATGCACTTAGGAAAATAAATGCAGTCTAGTGGGAGAAGGAGGGAGCGTGGGAAGAGCATGGGTCAGGAAGCAAGCTTGGACCTACCTGCCTGGACCACCAGCCACCTCCCTGCATGATCCCAGGCACACCCTTCCTGTGCCCCAAAGGTTGGGCTGCTGTTACTACCGTCATTTTCATGCTGGGTTTGAGCTGAATTTAGAAGAGCAAAACCGAGTTAAAAATACAAGAAGATCACTTAGCCTTTTATAAAGAGCTTTCATTTATCACAAATGGTCCACTATGTGTCAGACATTCTCATGGGCACTTTACAAATGGTAACCATAATCCTTCTACTGCTTAACAACTTATTTTTATGGTACAACTGCACTTACAGGGAAGATCGAGTTTCCCAAAGTATTTGCCTACGTGGTAAAGAATGGAGTCAGAATGTGAACACAGGCCTGTCTAGTTCCAAAGTTTATCCTCTTCTCCACTCCATGGTGTTAAGTTCAACAGCCAAGATACAAAGACCTATGGAAGCACCAAAGAGTCTGGGAAGAAGTTAGCTGTGCCTGTCATTGCAGGGAAAATCCTGACGGAGGGGTGGGCATTGACGTGCAAGAAAGCAGTGGACAGGTAGATGGAAATGCTTTTGTAATATAAGAACACAAAGCAAAGTCAAGGTGGTGGGTGGGGAGTACAAGGTTTCTAAGAAAATTGTAAACAGTCCTGTTTGGTTTAAGGGTAGTTGTGTTGGGCTGTGGTTGGAGTCGGGACCACATTATGAAGAAGCTTGAATGCTGTATGATGCAGTTTGGAACTTATTTTTATAGGCAGTGGGGAGCCATCAAAAATTTGTATCAAGGGGTTTATCAAAAGTTGTTAGTATTATCTAAAGTGTCCTTTCTATGCTATGAAAAAATTAAACATACCTAAAGTGTTTCAAAAAGGAAACAATTGTTTTCATTCCATCTCACATAGACAGTAGCATTCCTGGCTAATATTGCCCAGTAGGTAAGTAATTGCATGACATCAGCAGGTAGAGTCCCTTAAGTAGTGTCAGGTAGTGCCACTTCAGGTAGTGCTGTGAAGTCAATTAATCACACTGGTTTTTCTCCTGGAATAATGAGACATTTTTGTTTTCTTTTATTCTTTAGAAAGGGGTAAGAAACTTCAAGGAACTTCGAGCCAAATTTCAAAATCTTGACGCTTCACCTCTTCCAGGACCTATTAAATTCCCAGCAGGTATTTCTCAAAAGGGTGACATTGGAAGCACACAGTCAACCCAGATTCCAGCCAACGGGAAACCCCTCTCATCCAGCCACAAGCAGCCCCCATCGTTTTGTTCCAGAGGCAAGTCCCAGCTTCTTACAGCCCAGAAAATACAGTTGGCCCAAAGCAGTGGAATTCAGAAATGTTCTAATTCCCCAGGGTCTCTGGGAAAGTCTGCTGTGTGCTCTGTAGTAAATTCACAGAGGGCTTCTCTGTTGTTAGATGTGAGTCAATCAAATGCTGAGATAACCAATAAGGAGAAAGTGATGGTGGCCAACAGCTTCAGAGAAAAGCTCTGGAACTGGGAGAAGGTTTCATCTCAGAAAAGTGAAATGTCATCAACCCTTCTCCTTGCCAGTTGTGAAAGCGAGGCCCTCCGTGTGGAAAGACAAAAAGGCCTGGGACTTACTCTAGAGGACTTGAGGGAAAAGACGGGAACAAAAGGAGCCAATACCCTTCCTTCCCAGAGGCACTTGATAGCCCAAAGGAAATCACATGCTGCCACTGAAGATCCCTCTTCTCTACTTTCTCAACATGGCAGAAAAAGCCAGAAAAAGCCCAGTCCCGAGAGGAGCCCAGCAGACAGCATGTGTCAGCCTATCTATGAGTGTGAGCTTGCCCGCCAGGCCCCAGGTAAGAAATGTAACCCTCACATGACTGGGGAGAGAGGTCATTGTGTTTTTCTAATTGAGAGCCTGTTCACTTGGGGTAGTCACAGACGTGACCTGGGCAATGTTGCTCCAAACTCCAGCATGAATATTCCAGGGGGCCCATCTGCTAAATTGTAACCTCAGGTTTAGTAAGTAAAGTGCTTGATCTCCTGGAATTACATTGTGAGACAGTTTGACCAAATCTGGATTTGAATTCTAGGTCTACTTCTTACAAGCTGCATGAACTTGGGCTATACGAGGTCTGTCCGGAAAGTATCCAGCCATTGTTAATATAACAAGAACAGTTCCATGGCTGGATACTTTCTGGACAGGCCTTGTATATATAACTTCTTAGAGCCTGGTTTGCTCTCCTATAAATCGATGCAATTTTCAATCAATTGCTAATCTTCTGTCTTGGGAAACAGCACAACTGTTCTCCTAGTTTCTCAGGCCAAAACTCTGGGAGCCATGCTCTGTTTTTCCCTCCCCCTCATTCTTTGCATTGAATTCCTCAGCAAGCTCTTGGTTCTACCACCAAAGTATGTTCTGAATCCCTCCACTTGTGCTCATCCATGCCCTCTGCCCTGATGCATGCCACCATCATCATCTCCACCCGGATCACTGCATCAGCCCACCTGGTCTCCCTGCTCCCATACTCTTTCCCTCTTATATTCTATTTTCCCCACAGCAGGCAGAGTGATCCTCTAAATTGTAAGTCAGATCACATCGCTCTCCTGCCCAAAGTCAATGCCAACCATCTTACAGTGGCTCATGCAGTTTGGTCCTTGCCTGCTTCTCTTACCCTTTCCTCTCTCACCACATCGCTATCCCTTAGATATACCAAGCTGCTTCCACCCCAGGTTTTTGCACTTGTTGATCCCTCTGCCTGGAGCAGTCTTCCACCAAGTCTTTGGTGTTCACTCCATCACTTCATCAAGGTCTCTGTTCAAGTGTCAGCTGCTCTGAGTGAACCTTGTTGATTGCTTGATCTAAATTAGTTGCTTCACTCCCATCACTCTCTGTCTTCTTGCATTGCTTTGGTTTTCTTCATATCCCTTATCCCTACATGGTATATTGTTGTGTATTTGTTTACCTAAGTAAGATGTGAGTTATAAAGGGATAAAGACTGTCTTCCTTACCACCATAGCCCTAGCACCTAGAAGAACAAGGCCAGGTTGAGTAAGTCCTCAAAATATAAATATAAATATATATATATATATATATATATTGAATGACTGATTGGCTGGATGGATGAATGGAAGGGTGGATGGGTGGATCTTCTGCTTACAACCCTATATAGTTTCTTTTTGCACTTAGAATAGAATCTAAACTACATACTTCAGAGTCCCCATGGCCCTGCATTCTGGTCCCTGCTGTGTCTCTGACTTGTCTCCCCCATCTCTTCCCCTAGCTCATTAGCCTACAGTCAACACACCAGATTTCTTGCTGTTCTTTAAACAGACTTTGTCATGCCTCAGAACGTTTGCACTTGTTCTTTCCTCTTCCTGGAAAACTCTTTTCTTTGACCTTTGTATAGCTCCTTGAGGTCTGAGTTCAAGTGACACTTTTCTTTTCTTTTTTTTTTTATTTT